>OW203726.1:4492866-4700659 GCA_934045075.1 Yponomeuta sedellus | reverse complement strand
GGGTCAAGAAGCGTTGATAATCTGGGTACTCACCTGTGGCAAGTCTCAGTGGGGATGTCGCAGCGTGGTGGAAGGAGTTTGCGCGAAAAGTTGGCGCATGCGTACTGCGCGGGCAGCCCCCCCGCCGCGCCGGAGAGCCGCCAGGCGCCGGTCGCAGTCGTCAACTACCAGTGTCGCCGTCTGCTCGACAAAATATTATGAGAAATTTTAAGTTTGTTACTGTGGCGTGGGCACTGTTTCTATGATAAATGTTTTTTCTTCTTCTTCAGAATATTTGTTATTGTAGTGTGGTTGCTGGTTAGTGCTTATATTTGCTGCACTGGAATCAGATAAAACTCAAATGAATCAAATGAAACTAACTATAGGTCGCCTTTGGCTAAGAATTGCAACCGACAGGAAACAGTGGAAGACGTTGGAGGGGCCTATGCCGTAAGGCACACCGAACTTAGGAATTTACTATGACTAGAACCAATTTGTAGAAAGGAAAAAGTGTAAAAAAACTCCGGAATAAAAGCCTTTATTTTTATTAATAATAATCAAATCAAATGACATTCCTCATATAAAAGCGGAGCCGAGTTCCAGGAGCTATTCCCATACAAACGTGGTTTGGTTTTCATTAACAAATTATACGCGAGATGGGATTGAAACTTTGCTGCCAATACGTTTAGAGGACGCAACTCGAGGTTGGATCGCGCTCAAAATTGGAAAACTTATCAAAAATAAATTATCTTGAGAATAGGTTCTATGAAAAGTCTTACGAGACTATAATTTCTTTTTTATACGATAAAACTTTGATTTGTGTCGGAAACGTTTCGGAAAAGTTTAATTGCGATTCGGCATGTCGATTGCAAATAGTAACCAAACTACGTTGGTATGGGAATTTGCTCCTTAAGAGAGACTCCGGAGGGTAATTATTTATAAAAAAAAATAATTAAGTTGGCCACCAGCACAGCAGCAAGAAACTTGTGGAACCTGCCCCTCATGAGCGGAGGTGAATTACAGCCGCGTAGCGCTGTTCCATCCCATAGTTCAACTCTACAACTAGAAAGAAGACCTGTATTGTCTTTGCTGCCGCCATACGTATTGCATAGATCAGTGGCACCTTAGCATCTTTCTAGATAATAAATTTTATGTGGAATATTTAAGTAACATTATGAGTGTTTTGGTTTAGCTGTAAGTTCTTATTGTATATATGTAATAAATACATAACTAAATAAATTGCCGCCATGCTCTACTCTCTTCACCTCTTGACAGAAAAACAATCTGCCTGTCTCTCTCTCTCTCTTACTTACTTCTGTGTCTCACTTTGTCTTACCCGATTGAAGTAGATCAACTCTACAGTATGCCAGTTTCCATCCGCCAAGTCAGCCGCCACCGTGACTTCAGTACTAGTCCCGCCCAGAGCGAAGGTGAACCGCACCCCCGCGCCCCCCTCCCGGCCCGCGCCCGCCCCCGTCAGCTCAAGTGCGAGGAAATCGTGTCGCTCATTGTAGCGCCCGTTGTAAAGAAGCAGTCCGGACGTGTGCTGAGTTGCGAATCTGGAGGAAAAAAATCGGGGTTAAAAAGAAGCTCCACAACTCCATAAATAGAAAATTCTGCGCAGAATTTAAATACCACTACAGAGCGACATTTAGCTGCAAATGCAGCCTTCTGAAGTTCCTAGTGAGAACGTTTAAAAAGCAGCATTCTCAAGTTCTAGATCAGACGAAACAACGCAAAAAGTGAGGCTTGGACAAACCGACGATTAACCCGAGTGCATAATTTGGAACTCTTACCTCAGCTTCAGATGCAAGCGATGCCTCCTTCTCAAGTCTGTGAAGGTCAGGAACGAACTGAGGAGCTAACAGATCGTTGGTAGCTAAAGTGTAAAGTGCTGGTAGCTGAAGTATACCAGGTAAGACCTGATTTATCATTCATAATCTGGAGCTCTGACCACTGCTTCAGATGCAGCCCATGCTTTTTCCGTAGCCGACACAAGCATGGGAACTCAGGAACGAGCTAAGACGAACTGACACAGCACAGACACGGCGACGCTAGAATGTCACTAGACTTACAGGTCCAGAGCGCTGTTAGAGCGCAGAGACTTACAGGTCCGGTAGATCTCTCACCTTAGTTTGAAATGCAGCCGGTGCCTCCTTCTCAAGCCCCCGAAGGTCAGAAACGAGCTGAGAGGGAAGCTTCTGGCCCTCAGCTCGCAGGTGGCGGTGGTGTGATCGGGAGGGCCGGTGCATCCCTGGCATAGCACTCCGCCCTCGCGACGAGGTACGCAGCGGCCGCCATGGCAGAGGGAGTTGTCGTCACAGGAGCGGTTCGTGAGGACCGTCTCGCAGTTGGTGCCTGGAACGTGGGATTGGGTAAGTCGTGTGTTTAGAGATAGTATAGAAATAAGACGGAGAGAGAAGAAAGAGAGAAGACAGATACTCGTAGGTAAGACAGAGAGAGAGAGGAACTAGAAGATTGAGAGAAAACAAAGAGAAGTAAGATAAAAAAGAAAGAAAACATAGAGGTAAGACAGAGAAAGACAGGAAAAAGAAGACTGAGAGAAGACAAATAAATAATAAATAGAAAATAGAGAGGTAAGACAGAGGGAGACAAAGAAAGAAAGAGATAGAGAGAATACAGAGAGGGAGATAGTACAGAGAAAGTGGCAGAACGAAGCAGGGAAAGAGATAAGACAGAACGGAGTTAAAGTCCTGGTAAAGAGCTGTAATACCTGTGAAGCCAGCCCCGCAGACGCAAGTGTAGCCGCCTTCCCGCCGGAGACACGTGCCATTGTTGCGGCATGGAGAGGAGTAGCACAAGTCCACTTCCGTGTCACACATATAGTGCTCTCGGG
Organism: Yponomeuta sedellus; assembly: GCA_934045075.1. Lineage (NCBI taxonomy): Eukaryota > Metazoa > Arthropoda > Insecta > Lepidoptera > Yponomeutidae > Yponomeuta > Yponomeuta sedellus. Next base: position 4,697,823 of record OW203726.1, on the reverse strand, counting down.
AACCTGGGCAAAACAAAAGTATAAGATTAGGTAGGATACGATAAGAATATTTTTATAATCTTACTAGATTGTTAATGCGATATTTTGGGGTGATAGATGTAATTTTGTTACCTAAATATACCGTATTTTGCGGGATACAAAATAAACTACGTGCAAATTAATATAAACTGTTACTAATGAAATTAAACACAGTATATTTACATAATAAAAACTATATAAAGTACTAGGCAAGCCTATATAGACACTTTTTATTCAGAAAAAAATCTTATCCGAATCGAGTCGCGTACAGCTGGTATATAAATAAAAAACTTCCACAAAAGACAATCACTTATCCTGCACATATATTTCGTAAGTCTCTGTAAACTCTATCGGGTTTACAAAGAGTCTAAATAAAGTACTATGTTTGTCAACTGGAGTGACTTAAATGGCGTCACTCAGCCCAGTGGAAATTGTTGAGCTTGCGTGCATGTTTGTGTATGTGTGAATGCTTGTGTATGTGTATGTGCGTGTTTATGGGTGTGCGTGCGTGCAATCGTGCGTGCATGCATGTGTTCGTGCGTCGTAGATGCGTACTTGCGTCCGTGTGTGTGTGGTGTTGTGCCTTATTATTACCTGTAAACCCTTTCGGGCACTGGCAAGTGAAAGTGGTGACGGGGTAGATGGGCCGGAACAGCACAGTGTCGCTCCCGATGAAGCCCGAGGCGTTCCCGAACTTGAGCACCGTGAGGCATTCCTCGTAGTTGAGGCACGGCTCGTGGACGCACACATTGTCGTCAAATGGCAGCACCTGTGGTTGCGGGGAGTTCGATATTGTAATAAAACTTTCGATTGAAATAAGGGAACAAATATATTTTTGCTTTTAATTCTGAGGCTATTAAGCCATCTTAATCAATTAAAGTTCTAATCTATTGACCCGAGGTTCTAGACTGTTGTTTAGTAGTTTAGAAATAGTTGTCACAGTTGTTAAGATTTCCTATGTTCACTTTTAGATAAAAACGTTTTATAATACAAGTTATGATTTTTTTTCATTAGTGGCGGTAGTTAGCAACCAGAAGCGCCCCGGTGGCACTAATTAAGCCTGCCAAGTTGGCGCCGGCTGTCATGTAATGGCAGCTGTTAAGCCATGTCAGAGGCCTTACGGGCGGCTCGATAACCTCTGACATTAATTTGACAGTGGCTGCCCGCCACTATCTTACAATCCTCCACCGACCCGGACTTGGCCCCCGTGGTGGAGTATGGCCTAACCTTCCTGTGATGAAGGAAGAGACCCGTGCCCCAGCAGTGGGGTCATACAAGATAAGTTATTGACTATATTGATATTCATTTTGACTCCTTCTGTCTCCTCTCTTTTTCTGTTTCGTTCTATCTTTTTCTCTGTACATCTTACTTTTTCTGCATTATCTCTCTCTTCCTCTTTGTCTTACGTCTCTATTTTCTCTTTCTTGTATATTTATCATCTCTTAGTCTTCTCTTTCCTCTCTCTCTTGTCTTCTCTCTTTTGTATCGTTCTTCACTTTGTTTTCAGAAGATTGAAAAATCTTCTAATTCCTCTCTGTATTATCTATCCGTCTTCACTCTTTGTTAGAGAACAAAGAGTTTAAGATAGGGAAGAAAGAGAGAGCTCTTTCTTCCCTCTACGTCTTATTTCCCTGTCTTCTACACTATCTCTGCTGCAGGGGTTGATACGAGTGTGACTTGCCTGCACGGTGGCCAGCCGCGCGAGCGTGGCCCGGTGTAAGTAGAGGCGCTCGCGCAGGTGCGTGGGCGAGTAGTAGGCGGAGCCGTCCCCCCCCGCGCCCACCTCCGCCGCCGGCCGCCGCGCAGAGAATGACACGTTCAGAATGTTCCCCGACACGTCGGTGTCGTCCTGGGAACAAATATTTTCATAACATATAAAAATAAAATTTATTTTACATATATGACGGCCTCGGTGGCGCAACAGTTTGGCACGCTGTAAAGCCGAAGGTCTCGGTCATATTCTTTTTGTTGTACTAACCCGTGCTGAGGAAAATTTTTAAAAACCTATTTAGGGGCTAAAAATTCCACCCATGCCGGAACTCGAGCCCGCGAACTCTGGCTAATTGTACCAGCGCTCTCCCAACTGAGAAACAGAATGGGCAAGTGCCGGCATCAGCGAAATTTCCATCGGTTCGATCCCCGGCCCTTTCGGCCCGACTTTTCTAGTTTGTCTCGGGTCTTGATGTTATCTATGTATTTATTGTTTCAAATCTATCGTCGAGTACCTGTTACAGAAGTCATTTCTAAGTTGTACTTAGTATGGGGCTAACGAGATCTCTGTAATATGTCCATTGTCCATGAATATTTATGTTTTATTACACTCCGCGTAGGCATTACAGGCTTGCCTAATTCGATAGTGCAGGAACATGAGATCACTATAAGTTACTAAGGCCGGTTTCTGAAATGAGAATTCTTCTAAGTGAATACTTAATAATTAAGTATTCGAATTTCCCAGAAAAGAACATTACAGAAGGCTAATTATTAACGTTCTGTCAAGTTTTTTACTGGGAAATTCGAAGAGAAAGCACTAAAATCACAGTTTACTATTTTTTAATAAAAAAATTCTTTTTTCGAGTGCCATAAAGTATAACAAAAAAAAAAAATAATGAAAGTTGTTTTGGAATGAACTTTATGCATGATGTGATGAATAATGAGAGTATTTTACAAGGACATAGGAGAGACTTTATTAAATAAAGGGACTGAAGTAACTTTCCTAGACATTACATTGTCATTTCATATATTTATTACAATCATAAACACACGCCCATACCCCGAGGGGAAGGCAGAGACTAGGGTTTGCCACTTGCCAAGATCCTGACAAACCTTTTTCTCCAGTCTCCTATTTTCAACACAAAATAAAATTATTATATTAGTTTTCTTTGCATGAACTTTATGTTTTACTCACTAAGGGCCAATTTTTGAATTGAAAAAAAAAACACTAAGTAAATACTAAAGTAACGTTTTGTCACGCCCTTTTCTAAGAAATTCAAAGAGACAGGATTTCAGTTAACTGTTTACTTAGCGAAATTCTCAATTCAGAAATTGGTCCTAAGCCAACTGAAAAAAAGTCCTGCCGAAAGCCTGTTTATGTAATAAGTTACATGGAAGAACTCACAAATTTAACTGTCTGTAGCCAGGGTTAATTTAGATAGAGAATAGCAGAGCTCCATCTTGTTTTTACGGCGGCCATTTTGTTTTTATGTCAGCCATCTTGATTTTATGTCCGCAAACTTGTTTCTAATTTTTGCAATGAATAGCGAAGTGTACCCACCTGTATGCTGAAGACATAGACGTTCTCTTTCGGACACGGTACAATGGCAGCCAGCCCCTCCACAAAGAAGCCAAGCAGCGGCGAGAGGAACCGCTCAGCTGTCATGTCGCTCAGTCGCACCGTGATTGAGTTGAGTAGCATTTGTTCCGAGATCAGACGAACGGAGAGCTGCATCATGGCTTTGATCTCGTTGACGCCGTCTGGAAGGAAGTAGATGCGCATGAATTAAAAAACAACTAGATCACAGTTTCGTAAAGGCTAGTAAGAGAAATTAAACAGATCATCGTTCAGCAGGTGTAGTGGTAAAGATCCATTTTAGGCCAATCGCCTAAAAAGAAGCCTAAGCACCTTATTTCGACTAATTTCAATTCGTTTCAATTTTGAAATCAGTAGGTAGCTGTTTACAAGATTTAAAAGAAGAATTCTCTGCCTCCTGCCATGAAATCCTGTCTGTTGCGACTAATCGACAAAAGATTTATTGGGACAAAACTATTTTTAATTACTAGTAGAATAAAAGCCCTTCGATTTCAAGCCTGTTTCCAAATGAAACAATCAAAGAAAACAAGCACCATCCTGTAACTAAGAAGGATTTATGCCGAACATTGTGTGAACATTATAAATATTGTGAAACAAGACGTAGATCTGACTAACGTCAGTATAGCCACACATGCCACTCTTCCAAGTATACCCTAATTAAAACTTACCGTTCAAGGAAAACTCCATATTAACTCTTGCGAGTACGATAAGATTATGCAAAAGAAAGTCTTACTCTTTATGGAATACGGGCTAGATTCTCTAAAGCTTACCGTTGATGGAAATCTCCATATTGGCCAGCTTCGGCACATTGGTGTTGAGTTGCGGCGACAGTGTCATGGCGCCAGACGTCTCGTTTAGCAGGACCAGGTTGGCATTGTTCCCAGACAAGATCCGGTACGTGAGCTGTGGAGAAGTGTCGTCTTTAGGTCTTGAGCTAAAGCTAAAGGAAGACCTTCTGCATAGGATTGTTTCTCAGACTGCTGAGAGAAAGGTAGACTTTAATCTTCTCAGTACTGTAGACGAAAGGGAGTGCATGAAGCGTGGAGTTTATTTGTTAGTGTCTTCTCCACATAATCTATTTATTGTGATACTAACAACTGTAACGTGCATTAAGAAAATATTTCGTTTTTATCTATAATATAAAAATGTATCGCTGAAGGTGTTGGTAAGCGCAAATCTCGGGAGCAGCTGAACCGATTTAGCTAATATTTTTTGTAGAATATGCCTTGGAGTACGAGGATGGTTCTTATGGAGGGGAAAAAATAAAGAATTGACTGTTAGGCGGTACGGAGTTCGCTGGCTCAGTCTATAATATAAAAATGAATCGCTGAATGTGTTGGTAAGCGCAAACTCGAGAGCAGCTGAACTGATTTAGCTAATATTTTTTTTTAGAATATATGCCTTGAAGTACGAGGATGGTTCTTACGGGGGGGAAAACAATTAAGATTTACTGTTAGGCGGTACGAAGTTCGCTGGCTCAGCTAGTCCATAATATAAAAATCAATCGCAGTATGTGTTGGTAAGCGCAAATCTCGAGAGCAGCTGAACCACTTTCGCTAATTCTTTTTTTAGAATATTCCTCGAAGTACGCGGATGGTTCTTACAAAGAGAAAAAAATTAAAAAATTTAAAGAATCGATGGTAGGCGGTACGAAGTTCCCTGGGTAAGCTAGTGGTGAATAAAATTCTTTAGACTTTATTCTGAAAGGAGCCTCCCAGAATGACGTGCTAAGAGGAAGAAATACTTAGGTTTCTTTTGTTTGTAAGGTCAGGACTGAGGTTAAAGCCCTTTCATATTAGAAGACTCAAATGTGGTGTATAAAGAAAAGTTGACTTTAGATCTTCTATCTTAAGAGCCTCCGAACTCTGATCTTTGTCTACCCCTCCGAGATAAAGGCGTGCATGTTCGTATTTATCATAAGAGTCTAGGCTAAAAATTATGAAGTGTTTCTAGATAGGATAATACATGATAGGTGCAAATGAAAATGGGATTAAGTTCTTCAGAGTTTGAACTGAAACTGATGAAAAGCGTATACTGAGAGCATTTATGACTATTTATGTTAAAATAATGTTCTTAAATTTTTCAAAGATTAATATGAACAACAAAAAAGTGGCGTGCTTTGGCTATATTCATTAGTGGATGAATGGGCTAGTTAGTTCGACATAAGATTTCCGCACTTAGCCTCATAGTTGGGCTATTGCTGAGGTATGTCAAAACTTCAGACACTCAGGATCCCTCACGATGTTTCCCTTCACCATTAGGGGTGTTATTGCTACTATAGCTCCACAAATGTACATAACTTAAAATCAAAGTCATTGGTACATGTCTGGATTCCAACCCACGACCTCCTGGCTGAAAAGCCGGCGTTATACCCCTCCGCTATCACCGTTCTAGAATATGGGCTACAGAATCGTATTAAAACTACAACAAACTGTGATCTCACCTTATCCGTAACATCAGCGTCATAGGCCGGCACCTTCCCAAACGGTCCAACCGGGAAGCAGTCCTTGTAATTATTGAACACGATCTGGAAATCCTTCATCGCGGGCGCGTTATCATTGACATCGGTGACTAGAATCTCCACTCGTACGTCGCTCCAGAGGGGCGGGCTGGCGGCGCGGATGACCAGTTCGTACTTCTTGCGAGGGCTCTCGTAGTCCAGATCCACCATAGTGACCAGCTCGGCGCGGTCCGAGCCCTGACGGGTTTCCAAGGAGAAGCTTTGGGAGTCGTCGCCGCCTAGGAAGAGGGATGGTCTTCGTCAATAAAATGGGACGGTTGATTTGATAATATAACGGGTTGCGGGAAGTAAAATAAATAAATATTCATGGACATATTACACAGATCTCGTTAGCCCTATACTAAGTACAACTAAATGACTTGTGTTATAGGTGCTAACTTGACGATAGATTTAATACAATAAATACATAGATAACATCCAAGACCCGAGACAAACTAGAAAAGTTCGTTTCCTAGTTTGACCCGGCCGGGGATCGAACCCGAGACTTTCGGTTTTACAGTCAGCGTGCCAAACCGCTGCGCCACCGAGGCCGTCAAAGTATCTGAGCTGATTATTCTTTTAGTCCTGTAACCTATGATGGAATAGTGCACTTCAGCTTTGACCCTAGGTCTCGTCGGAGCTCCGAGCGTATACCTCAACGACAGGACTGGCTCAAGAATGTTAAAAAGTGTATACCTTTGATGGCATAGTATAGTCTGTTAGCTTATAAAATACACTTCGGTTACTATGGGATAAAATAGGATATATTTGTGTAATAGAAATATCGGAACTAATATGACACTTAATTTCGAAATCGGAACTCGATCATTAGTACGAAAACCGGCGAAAATTCGCGAAAACCGAAGCCTACTCTAGAGCCTGAGGTATATTCTAAAAGCTAACAGACTATACACTTTAGCATTGGCCTCCTCGACGGGGTCTCGGGCGTATATCTCACCGAAGGTGGTCCCGATGGGCCTATTCATAGAGTTTATAGAATGTTGAAAGTATACTACTGTTGTATACTTTGGATAGAATAGTGCACTTCAGCATTGGTCCCCTCGTACTCGTGATCCCGATGGGACTATTAAAAGAATGTTGAAAGGTATACCTTTATTGCTTTTAGCAATAAGGCCGCCAATTGTACTATGTATATTTGCAATTGTTTTGTATTTGTTGTTTTTCCAGTGTACAATAAAGAATATTCTTATCTTATCTTATACCTTAATCAATTGCTATTAGCGATATGGCCGCCAATAGTACCTTTTCATTTGTAAATGCTATTTCTGTAATCGAAGCGCTCGTGGCCTAGGCGAACCGAGTGATTGGAATCAATCACTTGGTTAAGCAACGACAGGCGCGGTCAGGTACGGAATGGGTGAGCGTCCCGTGACTACCGCTAGTGACATTTTTCCAAGCGCTTCCGTGCTTCGCAAGGCACGTTAAGCCGTTGGTGCCGGCTATCATATAATGGCAGTCGTTAAGCCATGTCAGTGGCCTTATGGGCGGCTTGATAACTTCTGACAGTAAGGCCCGCCACTTTCTTACAATCCTCCACCAACCCGGACTTGGCCCCCGTGGTGGAGTATGGCCTAACCTTCCTGCGATGCAGGAAGAGACCCGTGCCCCAGCAGTGGGGACATACAAGGGTTGATAACGATTTTGTAATAGTTTACCGGCGTAAAATTAATATTAATCTAGTCTTACCTTTGATAGAGTAATGAACTTCAGCATTGGGCCCCTCGTCGGGGTCTCTGGCGTATATCTCGCCTACGGTGGTCCCGATGGGACTGTTCTCCGGAACGTAGAAGGTGAGGGTGTCACTCTCAAACACGGGCGGTGAGTCGTTAATGTCCTCGATCTTCACGTGCACTATTACCTGGGAGATAGAGGCGATTTCAGGGTTATTTAACAGGTTTTTGTGGTCTGTTTAATTCAGAAGCAACTCGAGGCTAACTAAAGCTACAATTTTTACATTTTTTTACCAAAATCTGTCGTTTTTAGGTTGGTTTCGGGCAGTAATAATAATAGTATTGGCCTTTTTGAATCTACTTAATGAGATGATTTATACAGCGTCCAGTGGTATCTTCACTCACACTAGATGGGTGAAGGGACCACTCCGACGCTGTAGTGCCTGGGACATGGTTTCTATAGATTGTGTAGTCTTGCCCAGCACCTATACCATCCTGACTGCTTAATCAGCCTAGCCCACAGGAAAGACTAAACGTGCGGAGCCAACCAAGCCGCGCGTTTCCTCACGATGTTCTCCTTCAGATAAGCGTGTGGTATTGCGACTACAAATTCGCAAATGTACGTAACTTTGAAATTAAACAAAGTCATTGGTTAATGGAAATCCCGCACTGAGCTACCACCACTTCGGGCAGTAGGTTTCTAAAATCCGCCATTGAGATTTATGATGTTAGATAGTTATAGAAGCAAGACCACTCGCTAACTGTGAAGAAAAAGATCGTAGGGGGGAAACCTGAGTTTTTGAGGTGTTCAAATACCTCCGAGCTTGAAATTGCTAATCGGCGGTGGCCACACTTGGTAATTAAGCTGGTTCTTTCTCTCTGAGAGAAGGCCTGTGCCCTGCAGCGGGACCTTTCGTCGTCGTCGTCGTCAGGCTATACTAGTCCACTGCTGGACATAGCCCTCCCCTAATGAGCGCCATAGCGCCCTGTCTTCAGCTTGCCCCATCCAGCATCTGCCGGCAGTTTTTCGCAGATCGTCATCCCACCTGGTCGGAGGGCGTCCTACAGGAGGGACCTTTATAGGCTACATAAAAAAATAGTTGGTTCGAAAACTGTTGAAATTATTATTTAAACGCATTCGGTTGCTAGGAGGTATTGTTCGTTACATTGAAACACTTTTGTACACCAAATAATATTTAAAATAATGGATATCAAATAACTAATAACTATGAATACTAATGACTAAGTATGCATCATTGCTCTGAAATAAACGTAATTAATATTATTATTTAAAAAAATATCCATAGAGTACAAAAAAATATCCATAAAGGTGTGACTGACATAGAGACAAAAATATGTAATTGTACCATGATAAACACATGGTACAATTACATATTTTTGTCTCCGATGATTTTATAATTTTTTTGTCAGCAACGAGAGGTTAACTTACTGTGGAGCTCATGGGCGGTGTCCCACCGTCGATAGCGAGCGCCTTCAAGTTGTGAAAGGCCACCGACTCCCTGTCCAAGACTTTGTTCGTCCGGATGACGCCAGAGGCCGGGTCGATGACAAATGAGCCCTCCTCCCTGTCCTTAGGGTCCAGTTCGTAATGCACACGCCCGTTGAGTCCTACGTCGGCGTCCGTTGCACTGACTTGGGTCACTGACGTGCCTGCGAAAATATAAAAAATATAAATCGTGTATATGTTGTTTTAACTGATTTTTACCATGGGTTCCATGTTAGATTTGATACCAAACTTTACAAATACCGAACCCCACGATTTATTTTATTTTGTGATTTTCGTGTCTCTTAATGAACTTCCTGATGTACATATAATAAAAAATATTCTATTTATATCCTATCTATATTATTTTCATCTAATAATGAAGACTTTGAACTTCGAAAATTGAGCAAATTCTTCCAAACTATCTTTACTCGGAAGGCTCTATTGGTACAAAGTAAAAGTACTGCTGACCATTCTCTCTCTTCCACATGTCATCGTGACATTGTACTACCGCAGGCCGGTATTCTTCTCTCTTTCTCTCCGTTTCTACGAAAACTCCAGAATATCCGCCATAAAGGCAGCACTACAAAGCCGTTGCTCGAAAACGAGAGAGTCTCTCTCTTTCTATCTCTCTCTCTCTATTGATCAAGTGAGATGGTCATTTCAATAAAAGATGCGCTAAAAACCTGCTGTTTGAAGGTGGGTACTGTTTCGTCCACCACAGATATCTCCAAATCAATAATGTACCTATCTCTTTCTTTCTACTCAAACACCAGAACTTCCTCCATGATGGCAGTACTACAAAGCAGAACTACAAAGCTTAGAAGAGTGACTCTCGGTCTTTACTAACTATCGTATGATTACATCAATGGTATAGTTGTAGTCTTTTACAGTCACATTTTCTCTCTATTCACAAACTAAATAAAGAGTCCTAAATGACGGTAGCACTGGCTGATACTTGAAGGAAGGAAGGGGGAAGACCCCATAATTAATGTCTCACTCTTTCTCGCTTTCTCTCTCTCTCTTTCTCTCACTTGGTCTACTCACCAACTAGAGCGTCCTCCATGATGGTGGCGCTATAAAGCTGCTGCTTGAAAACAGGCGCGTTATCGTTGACGTCCACCACTGATATCTCCACATCAGTAGTGTCCGAGAGTGGAGGCACGCCACCGTCTCGCGCCGTCACGGTTAGCAGGTATCCTGGGGGGAGATTAAGTTGATTCTGAAGGATTGGGAAACGAAACTTAAACCTAGTGTTCACACACAAGACGTCGGCGGCAGCGGCGGGGGGAGCGGGGAAGCGGCGCCTGCACCGCTGCACCGCGCGGCGGCGCCCGGCTCTTCAACATTTTCGATCGTCGCGAACGCACTAAACTACTAGTATCTAGCTGTCTGTTATAGCGACCTTATTAAACCGTCTTTAAATACAGTCCACTTTTTAATTCTCTCAAGACCTGGCCTATCTACCTAGGTTCTTTTCATACATTCTTCTTAGCGTCTCGATAGCAAGCCATCATGGTGAAAGGATTTGCTAATCAGCGCCAGGGACTCACTGATTATTGCCCGGAATGCGCCGGGGTTAATGCCACACATTGCAGTACAACAACAGTGCATGATATCAATTTCTTGTATGTCCCCACTGCTAGGGCACGGGTTTCTTGCACGGGGTCGAAGTCCGGGTCGATGGAGTATTGTAAGATAGTGGCGGGCCTCAGAAGTTATCAAGCCATAAGGCCTCTGACACGGCTTAAAGACTGCCAATACATTGGCTGAACGTGCAATGCCAAGCACGGAAAAAATGCCACTAGCGGTAGTCACCCATCCAGCACTTGACCGCGCCTACTGTTGCTTAACTCAAGTGATTGACTCCAATTATTCGATTCCATTATAGCTTACTTTTCTCTAGCCATATTCTAGGGCCGCCGACTTAACTATCTCTCTTCCTCTTGCTAATCAGTTTTGAATATTTACCGCTCATAGTCTCCCGGTCGAGCGCCTTATTGGTGGTGACGGCGCCAGTGTGTGGGTTGATCACGAACTCGTCCCTTCGCGTCGGCTCGCCGGCTAATTCCGCGCTCAGCGTGTACGTGATCTGAGCGTTCACGCCCACGTCACTGTCGGTAGCAGAGACCACGAGGACCGTCGTGCCGATCGGGGCGTCTTCGAATACCTGGAAGGGCACACGTGCCATTAAGAGATATCTTTGAATATAATCAATCAATCGATATCTTTGGATATCTCGAAATCGTTTAAGCACACCCTAAGATGTTGGGTTCTTGTTGTCTTAGATGCGCGTGGAACATAACAAAACAACCTTACATACATTAAGGGACCGAGTAAGCATGCTCTACTACTATAAGGAGCCGGGTTCGAATCCCGGCTGAGAACAAAAAAAACCCCAGGTCTTGGATGTTTACATGTTTGTGATGTCGTTGTTTCTGGTTCCCACGACACAGGGTATCCTAGTGTGGGGCCAGAAGCAGTGTATGTGTCTGTATGTAAATGTAATGTTATAGTAATAAGTAATAAGTATTTTTGTTCATAAAGATGATACATTACACTTAGCATCAATAGTGTTCTCTATTTGAGGCATGATCTACCAAATGAAATTGAAATGAATTCAAATAATTTGTATTTTATTCTATCCTAGTGTGGGGCCAGAAGCAATGTATGTAACTGTATGTAGATGTTATGTTAATTTCCTGTCCTAATGATTCAGATTATGCCTCAGGATGGCTGGTCAAACGTTGTAGGTAAATTCATGCAAGATCTGAGGACTTTTACGTAGCCCTACTTAATGTCCTGCGTGCACAGCGCGATTTGAACTACTACAATTAGTTCAAGATTCAACAAATTGTAGCTCAAAATGCGCACGCAGGACATTGCCATGTTTTTGCGTTGAGACATAGGATTATGATGTGGAAGCAGTAATCCCAGTGATTCAGCGGCATCGCTCATCTGGAAAGGATGGTGGAGGATTTATGCAGAGGTGTCACAGTTGGGCGTGCTTAGATCCGTCCAAAGTATTGCTGGATATAGTTCTTGCTAAGATCTACTTGGCTCGCTGAGTCAGGAGAGTAAGTGCAGTTAATAACGAGGCAGGAATGGTAATAGTATACGTAAAGGCGGCCGCTCTTTACAATTCAGGCAAAGTATTTAAGCGAACTTCGAGAAAAACTTTCCTGGCGCGATGCAGAAATCCGCTGCATACCCGATCAATTTTGGCACTTACTGAAGCGGTGTAAGGCGCGTTCTCGAACACGGGCGCGTAGTTATTGGCGTCCGTGATGTTGACGTTAACCAGGGCAGTGTCGGAGCGACCGCCGTTGTCTGTAGCGGTCACGGTCAGCACGTAGCGGCGTTCTTGCTTGAAGTCCAAAGGCTGAGCCACGGTGATGAGACCGCGCCCGTTCTGGGAGGTGATGGAAAAACGACCGCGTGTGTTGCCGCCGGTTATCTCGTAGTGGATCCTAGAACAGAGGTGCTGAGTTAGTTTCTTAATTGTTTGTTTGTTTGTTTGTTTGTTTGTTTGTTTGTTTGTTTGTTTGTTTGTTTGTTTGTTTGTTTGTTTGTTTGTTTGTTTGTTACACTTTATTGCACAAAATATAAAAAGTAAAGCACTTAAATAACAGGGTTAACTTATATTATGAGCAAAGGCGGACTTATTTCTATAGAAATTTCTTCCAGCCAGCCATCATGTTTATATTTTTATACAGATTTATTTTTAATTGTCATTCTCTTTTCTTTCTCAAATTATATAAATAATGTATTTCGTTGAAAACAATAAAAAGGTTATTTCCTTTTTAATGCACTAACCCGTGCTAAGGACAATTTTAAAAAACTGGCACAGTTAGCTAGAGGTCGGGTTCGAGTCCCGGCATGGGTGGATTTTTTTGCCTCTAAATAGGTTTTTAAAATCAAAAGGTGTCAATTAATTTAATCTGCATAATGTGGTAATCCGGATAAATTATATTTATTTCCAATTTACACATTTGTGTCCAAGAAATAGTCTAATCAAACCAAGCTTCGTTGTGGGCAGAATCTAGAAAAGTCCTAAAATATAAAATAAAACCCACAGTGCATAATTTCCGCGAGTGAAGCCGAACGTTGAGTACCATTTAGCGAGCCTGAAGGCGTATTGAGGGCTATTACCATCTAACGAGGCCGTACGTCGAGGTTACTTAAACTCGACCATGGTTTAGCGAGTTTGATGAAATAACATAAGTATCATCCCACTGAAACTGAAGCAAAGCATGGTTTAGCTAGGCCCGAGGCCGAGCCTGCTCGAAGTGAAGATGAGTACTATTTCGCGAATCTGTAGGCAGAGCCCACTTAAACTGAAGACTGAAGGCGAAGGCCGAAGGCCGAGCCCGTTCCCAATGAACTCAAGTACCATTTGGCGAGACGGTGTCCGTTCAAACTGAAGTCGAATACGAATGGTACGCGATTTCAGTTTGAACGCTGTACCATTCAGCGAAGCCGAAGGTCGAGCTTACCTAGTAAAGCAATAAGGTTGTACTTACGGAGAGTGCTGGCGCGGAGTATGCTGTCTCGCTCGCACAACTTAAAAATTTTTAACTATCGTAAACTTTAAATAAATGTGGTATAAGCGTTTGATACTTTAATCATGAACGTTTTAATTACATTTAGTTGTCCCCAATATTATTAATGTTGCTTTCAAATGTCTAAGGCAAAACCTAGGTAGGGATATGAAATAGTTGCACTCGCGAGTATAACTCAAGTACGTCAGTCGCCTGGAGTCGGCCATCCCTTCCTGTTGTAACTCGAGTACTCGGGTGAGTCAACACGAGTCGGCCAACGCTACCTGTTGTAATTCGAGTACTCTCGTGAGTCGACTCGAGTCGGCCATCACTACCTGTTGTAACTCGAGTACTCCGAGTGAGTCGCCTGGAGTCGGCCATCGCTACCTGTTGTAACTCGAATGAGTCGCCTGGAGTCGGCCATCGCTACCTGTTGCAACTCGAGTGAGTCGGCTGGAGTCGGCCATCGCTACCTGTTGCAACTCGAGCGAGTCGCCTGGAGTCGGCCATCGCTACCTGTTGCAACTCGAGCGAGTCGCCTGGAGTCGGCCATCGCTACCTGTTGCAACTCGAGTGAGTCGCCTGGAGTCGGCCATCGCTACCTGTTGCAGCTCGAGCGAGTCGGCTGGAGTCGGCCATCGCTACCTGTTGCAACTCGAGTGAGTCGCCTGGAGTCGGCCATCGCTACCTGTTGCAGCTCGAGTGAGTCGGCTGGAGTCGGCCATCGCTACCTGTTGCAACTCGAGTGAGTCGCCTGGAGTCGGCCATCGCTACCTGTTGTCCTCGTCGGGGTCGGTGGCGGTGACGGTGAGCAGCGGCGTGCCGGGCGGCTCGTCCTCGGCGAGCTGCACGTCGTACTGCGCGGCCGCGAACGACGGGTCGTTGTCGTTCACGTCCTGAAGCACCACCACCACCGACGCCGTCGCCGACCGAGGCGGCGACCCGCCGTCCGTCGCTGTCGCCTGCGGGGGGGGGGGAAGGGTTACTTAACCGTGTTTAGGAAGAGAATGAATTGTAAGTATCGAGAACATCTGCCAACAAACTGTTAAGCAGTGCGGCAGATGTATTTTCTATAACCACTTCTGTATTTAACATATTTTAAACTTTCGCGACTTGTACACATAGAATATTTTCGGGGCTTAATCGCGTAGTAATTTATTTATTTGTCGTTGAAAGCATCAAGAGCATCTGCCAACAAATTGTGCAGAGTGACAGAAACAACTTCTATAGTTTTATTTGAATAAGCATCTTCAAACAATTCAATACCACAGTTTATGACCAAGATTTATGAGATCGTGAGTAGAAATATGGGATCAAAGAGAAGAACCGGAATCCCGTTGAAGTAAAGTGCCCCATATCAATAATGTATCGGATAGTTCTAAAAACTGGTTAGATTTTCGACCTTATCGTTACCAGGCCTAAGTCCGGCAGGGACAATTCCAGGTCTCAATCCGCGCCGGCTACTCACCAAGAGCTGGTATTTCGCTTGCTGCTCCCGATCCAGCAGCGCTGAAGTGTACACCCAACCGGTCCGGGGTTCGATGCTGATGGGCAACTGCTTCCCGCTGTACTCCTTGTCGGTCAACGTGTATGTTATTTCCGCGTTCACGCCTTCGTCAGCATCGTAGGCTTGCACCTGGGGATCAGATTAAATAAACATAAAAATAAGATATTATAGTAGTCCGCCAACAAATTGCTACAAGCCAACGGGACGGGTGACTAAGTGACATTTGTACCGAGAGCTTCTGCGGTTCGCAAGGCCTTTGGTGCCGGCTGTCATGTAATAGGAGTTGTTAAGCCATGTCAGATCTGACAGTAAGGCCAGCCACTGTCTCATAATCCTCCACCAACCCGGACTTGGCCCTTGTGGTGGAGTATAGCCTAACCTTCCTGCGATGCAGAAATAGACCCGTGCCCCAGAAGTAGGGACATACAAGGGTTGATATACAACATTGGTATGCAGTTAAGCTTTTTTTAGTAAACTAATTTATTGTTTTTTTTATGTTTTATTAAGGAATGGGCTTACTTTTGACCTCTATCTACCCCTAGGGTGAAGATGAGGTCTAGGATGGACCGAGTTTGTCCAGAAGAAACCTGTTCACACGCGTCTTAAAGAGGTTTAGGTTAAGATAACCTTTCGGAAACACGGACTGTATCTTTTTCTGTTTTTCGAATTTCTTCGGGTTTTTGGGATTTGCTCCTTAGTACCATTGAAGCATTACTATAAAACAATATGTTTGCGTCCAATGGACATTCTTTTATTGTAGGTAATTCATGTTCTGATAGCTGCGGCATCGGTAGCGCTCGTAAAGCGCAAGTTTTGCGGAAGAAAACTCAACTAAATTTGCTGTAAATTACAAACTCAAATTAACGCGTATCTGAAATTGCCTAGCTTAAAACGTGCCGTGTATACTGCCAATGCTACGCTAGACCAGTCAATATCACTCACCCTAACAATGCTGTATCCCACGGGAACGTTCTCACTGACAGACTCCTGGAAGAGCGACGTGTAAAACCTCGGCGCGTTGTCGTTTACATCCTTCACGTTTACGAGGAGTTGGGTGGTGTTAGAGCGGGAGGGACTGCCGCCATCTGTAGAGAATTTAAGGGAAATATTTAAGTCGGAGTCTACTATAGAGACTAAAGTTGTTTACTAACTAAACTTGATACCAAACTAGTATACCTGCGACATCACAATAAGGAAAATATGAGTGAAATTATATGGAAACAACAAACAATCAGCCCGTACTCTTTCACTGCTAGAGAGATGGGCTGAAAATCAGCGCTGTGATGATGCATGCACTCACAGCACTAAGCTGAGCCCTATGCTTTTTATCACATATTTGTCTCTAAGTTTTTGTCATAGTATTAATATAGTGTTCTGTTATCTTTGTGTGATAAATAAACATTTTTTCAATTTCAAACATAGGCCACCCAAAAGGCACGCCACTGCCTTCTGCCATCCTCATCTAGCCACTGCCACCAATCTGCCTTAGATCATTGGTACAACGAGCTGATGGGCGTCGTACGCTGCATGTTAGCGCCGAAAATGGAAAGCCCGAATTATAGTAATTAGTTATATTTTAAAACATATTAAATAATAAAAAGGACAATTAAAACAGATCCATTCGCTACACCGTTGCTAAGTAAGTTTTCTAACAGATCACAGCAACGGGGTTGCCAGATCTGTCGCCAACAAACACCATAAGCCCGTTTAAACTATTGGTAGTTCTAACTTGCTCGTAGTTCAGGTGCTTGACCCACTATTTGTACTCGTACGATCCTATCGAGAGCGTAGTGTTAAACCTTTCACCCGAAAATACCATAGAGTTCCTGGATCTAGCAAAAATATTATATAATTTTAAGTCACCAATTGGAAGCTCCGAACCACGTAGTCTAGAGGTTTCATCTATAAGACGTCTCCGCTGAGGCTGCTTAAGGAAAACGGCATTTGTGTGTCCCTGCTCTTTGAAGTAAGCTTAGTTTTACCCGAAACTACCGTATAGACTTGTGATTTATCTTATGACTAATGATACTAACATCTCGGTAGCCTACTCTCAGTCGAGATGTCTCATTAGTTTTGACCAATGAGACATCTGCTGGTTTCCCATAGACTGCCTATGGGAAACTGAATACCCGTGTTCTCGACCTTTGAAGTCAGATCTTAGTTTTATCCAAACATACCATGGAATCCTTAGATCTAATAACTATGTAACGGTGCAAACCTCTTTACATCGTTTTTATATTTCTTTAATTCTATCTGTAATTTTCAACAATTTTAAATTATTGGAGATTTCCCTCATTTTCAGCATTACTATTTCACATCTTGACTAGACCTGAATATTTTTACCTGCTTATTCTATTTTTATCCAGTTTTCTGTTTATATTATAGATAAAACAATAAAACATACTATAAATAAAGCACAAAGTTAAAGTCGTTCCAGTTTTATTGTTTATAAAAGTTTTACAACACTACAAATTTATCCGGGTGTATCTTTTACTAACCTTGAGACCGTATGACCAATCGATAGCTCCTAACTTGCTCGTAGTCTAGAGGCTTCACCAGGGAGACGTCTCCGCTGAGGCTGTCTATGGAGAACTGCATTTGCGTGTTCCCACCAATGATAGCATAGCGAATGGCTGCGTTGGCTCCCACGTCTGCATCTGACGCTCTGTAAGGAAGGCCGGTGGTTAGGGGGCTTTGATATGGTATGAGTAATATTATTAAGATTTTCGGTAGAGACCCATGTCTCAACACAAAATGTCGAAAACTATTGTGAACTGTGAAAACTCAGGGAATGCAAGTACGTTCCATTAACGACATAACGTGGTTTCCTATTAACAACCGTTGACAAACAATATATATGTAAAACTGTTAAATGTCAATAAGTAGGCTTATCTATAAAGTGTTCCTTTAGGATTCAATAAATCTTTTCTCAAAGGATATAATCATTTAAGGCAAAAGAAAGGGAAACATTTTGCAAGTAAGGCTATGTTTGAATTCACATATTTGCCTTAGTATTAGCACTATACAGTAAATAATTCACAGAAGATAAGGACCAAAATTATTAGATTCCCGAGCAACTGTCCCGAGTAAAAGTTAAACAAGTACATGTTAGTACATGTTTGTGATGTCGTTGTTTCTGGTTCCTACGACACAGGGTATCCTAGTGTGGGGCCAGAAGCAATGTATGTGCTTGTATGTAAATGTTATGTTATGTAACCTCAAAAAAATACAATTATGGTAAGGTCAATTTAAGAAACGAATAAATATTTCCCTCCTGCTCCCACAGTATAAGAGTCCATAACGCATAAACGAGATGCAATGCAGTGTAAACTGGGCGCATGCTGAGACGCAGGCGACGCAGCACAGCGCAGCACAGATCTACTGCAACTATTCGCTCCATTCCTTGGAAATTCTCACCCATAATAAATCTTGCAATAATTTTTTTGAAAAGTCTGGACGATTTGTATCATACAAACAAGGTTCACAGCAAACTAATTCAATTAAATGTTCTGTCATTGCAACAACAATTGTTAGTAAACACGCCTCCTCGACGTGCACGCGTCGCGCAGAAATCTGTGCCGGTACTACAACGAGACGCAGAGCAGTGCAGACATATGTCTGCGTCGCACGTGGCTGCGCCACAGCGTACGTAGCTCAATGACGTTCCATGCTTTACAAAATCTGCGCTGCGCTGTGCTGCGTCGCCGGCGGCCCAGCATGCGCCCAGCCTAATTGTCGCGCAATCGGTGTGAACGTGATTAGGGCTAGGCACTTCCTCATGCACACACTTTAGGCCTTGTGAGTAGACTAGCCTAATGACCAGCAGAGGCCAAACAGTTCAGTAGATTTTGATAACTGTGTGTAAAGTAAAAATGTGTCGTATCGTTACAATAAACGTCCTTTCTTTATTATTTTAATATGTGTTGAACTTACTTGATCCTGGCGACGACAGGGTTCTCAGCCACGTTGATGTCCTCATCCACGGTCACAGTATAGGTCTTCTCGCTGAACTGAGGGTAATTATCGTTGTCGTCTTGAATATTCACGTGGACTGTAGCACTGTGGGAGAAAAGCAAGAAAACGCAGTTTGAAGTTAATTCTGCTGTTCCCTTTGGGCGTAATTGGCTTATAATCTGTGGGCGGATCCTATATTTCTGTTCATAGTAATAGGATACCATCAAACCATACTTATCTATCCAGAGATACAGTATTTTGAAGAACAGATATATTCGTGATGTAAAGCTAAATTGCGAGGGGTACATTATTTTATCAGACCATCATACAATAGTGGTCACCATTATCTTGTAACATGTGGTTATGCGAGTGAAAAGTTTGAAGACACCTTGAGAGCAGAACTCCACTTCACCCACCAATGATAGTGATTTGATATTTATTTGATTTGAATCGCTCGTAGCCACGCACGGCTGCTTGAGTGATTACGTTAGTGGCATTTGTCCGAGCGGTTTCGTGCTTCGCAAGGCACGTCTTGCAAGCCTCCGACTTGGCCCCCGTGATGCAGTACGGCCTATACCTTCCTCAGGGAAGAGACCCGTGCCCCTCGGTAGGGAAATAATGGGTTGATGATGATTTTGATACTATGGGGTCAGTCAAACCAAAGAGCCAAAGATTTTTCGTTATCTAGGTTCCAAAATAGTACTTACGTGCTAGAAAGCCTGTCGGATACCGGACTGGCCTGATCCGTGGCCTTGACCACCACAGTATATCGGGAAACTTTCTCCCTGTCTAAGCTGGACCGTGTGAGCAGCGCTCCGCTCCTCCCATCCACTCGGAAGACCTCCTGGGGATCCAGCGTTTGCTCGTTGTCAGAATCAAGGGACTCGTTGGCTTCGTCAGGGTTAACACTCTCGGCTATCACGGAGTCTATCGAGTATTCCACCTGGAAATATATTGGTCCTAGTATCATGTTTTGCAATGTGATTAATCTCGTCTATTTTTATTCGTTATCCGATTTTAGATATTAAGCCTTGAATTCTTACAGGCCATTTTAGAGATACTTTGCATAACCGATTAGACAGCAACGTCTGAAAAGACTTCCGTGTCTTTTACCACAAAAATAGTTGGCTTTCAGATGAACAAGTATTGGTAGCTCATATGTATGAGCTTCTTACCTCACTGTTCTTCCCAATATCCTGATCGGTTGCCTTAAGTGTAAGGACGGTGGTGCCCGGACTGGCGCCTTCCCGGACGGACGCTTCGTACTGCTGCATCTCGAATATCGGTGCGTGGTCGTTACAGTCGAGGACGTTGATCTGGAATGAGGTTAAAGGTCATTGCCTGTCATTACCAATTATTTGCTTATGGTGAGAGGGTATCTTTGCGTATCTGCAGATAAGGTCTGAGGCTTGATAGGAGAAGACAATTATAACTGTCCAGATATGAAGATTTGTAGGCGCATGGTATCCACATGAATTCCATGTAGCCAACTCTGATACACGATGTACGATCCTAGAGTCAAAAGGCGTGAAAGTGGTCACCAATTTAAGGAGACGCTAGATGATCCTACTTTTAGGCGGCAACGTATCATCTTGCGCCACTTTTCTGCAGTATTTAGGCGCTTGTACAGTTTGGCGTGACCCGTCACTAAGCCGTCTCCACTATTGAGTCTTTACTTATACAAATCCGGGAATAAAAAATAAGTTTACCTGCAGGGTGGTAGTACCACTTCTGGGCGGGAAAGTGTCATCTTGTGCAACCACTCTGAAGTAATGCACGTCCAGTCGCTCCCGATCCAGCCTGGCTTGCGTGGTTACCACACCGGTCCGGGAGTCCACAGCAAACATGCCAGCTGATCTGGAGTCCAGGAGACTCGACATGGAGTATGTAACTGGACTGTTCTCTGGGTCCCTGGGTAAAAGAACGAATGCTATGTTAGTCAATCTATGTCAACTTGTGGTATAAAGCTTGACCTCCGACGATTTATAATTTCACTCAGTTTTGTTTTTGACGGAACCATTGTCTATCTTTTTATCACTCGCTACAATGCAAAGGAACTATATCACAGGATGATGACAAACAGATTTAGGGACGATGTTGAAGTAAGAGTGACGAAAGAAATATATCGAGCGAATGCAGGTGAAAAGGCCGGTGCAGGAGAGAGAGGCCCTATCTGGAGTATTTAATCGACATATATCCCAGAGACACATACGTTGACCAAATAGAGGGTGTATTAGCGGACGGTATAATAGAGGGTGTATTAGCGGACGGTATAATAAAAAGTATCCGAAAACGGCAAACGTGCATGAAACGACTGATCAATGTCGTTAAAAGATGTTTTTGGGATCGTAGGAAGAGACAAGCCTTGTCCCTGGACTTCATTATCATAATCTCAAGTGAGATTATGTACGTACCATGTAAAGGAAGGCCAATTAGACGAGATAAAGAATGTAAACAAACGGACCGTTACTGAGTTACATTGCGATAGTGAGCGATTATTATCTCTGTCCTTGTCACACGTATGCGATAATGGCGTCATTTGATCGACAACAACTGTCGTTGCGTATTTCGTGGTACAGGAAAACTTTCAGTACGGCAGTTGTCAACATTTGGTGTCATCCGCCATTTTGTGAAGTATATTATAGTATTCCTGCGATGCAGGAAGAGACCCGTGCCCCAGCAGTGGGGACATACAAGGGTTGATAACGATTATAGTATTGAACTATTATTATCCTATTGAACTCGTACGGCTGACGTAAAGGGACATGTAGCTCGCAATAATACTACATATAAATTTGGAGATGTGAAAAAATTGCTACAAGAGGGAATCCAGCGTGTATCTGCTGATAAATGGCGAAATTGTGTGGATCACATCATAAAAGTCGAGGACAATTTTTATACATATATTGACAACATGGTTGATAATGCTTTGGATAGTTTTGTCATAAATACGATAAATACGATTAGAATAGGTGCTTTAATGCTTTGGATAGTTTTGTCATAAATACGATAAATACGAATAGACTTATAATTTGTAAACCTTCTCCTCAAAACTCCTCTCCACAGTACAAAATTTTATGGCTTCTCTTTCACGGTTCAGGCAGTCCATTTATGGAATGATCTGCCCGTGGAAGTGAGAAAAGCAAAGTCCTTGGCTTGTTTTAAGGCATTGGTGAAATCCCACTATCTCACTGGATAAACTGGAAAACTGTTGCTTGTATGTATTTAATTGTATAAGTATTTATTTTTAGGTATTTATTTGTATTATTATTTAAGTATATGTTGCTTACCTATATGTATTTAATTGTATATGTATTTTTTTTTAGTTATTTAAGTATGTATATTATTATTTAAATATTTGTACCTTATATCGTAGGTAATTATAAGTAATCATATTCTCGCACTCTTTTGCTGTTTGTTATCAATATAATTTTCGATTTAACTATTTATGTACACGCACCCATCCAAAGGTTGTCTGGAAGAGATCGCTCTTAGCGATAAGACCGCCAATTGTATAACATTACTTAGATTTAAGAATCATGGTTGTAATATTTTTTCTGGTTGTGCAATAAAGTGTTCTCTATCTATCTATAACTATAATTTATTCAAATAAAAATGTTTCGAACCCCTGAAACTTTGTTTACATTCTTTATCTCGTCTCATTGGCCTTCCTTTATGTATGTTAGGTGTTGATATAATCCCAAACCAGGGATCCGTAATAAAATAACGAGGTCTCATTACATCCAGCAAATCCAATTAGAATCCCGTTAGCTTAGTCACCTATGAAACCAAACTACTTACCTGCTAGTGATTGAAACGGGTATAAAGAGCTTTCTTTTCTCAGCCTGGCTATTATCCGGACCAATTTTCCCCGAGCATTGTTCGGCCCTACGACAAAGTCAATGGATGGGGGCAAAAACTGCGCATCGTATGACAGCGTACTTGAGCTTATTAGTCGCCATTGTCTGTCCGTACAGTGGCTCTTAACAATAGAGTCTGGAGTCGTAACTAAACGTGAGTATGCTGCGAACATTCTTCGGCGATGCAACCTTTTAGTAGCCTTCGTGCAGAAAATATAGGAGAAGAACAATACTAGGCTACTTGATACTTCACGACAGTTTTATAACAAACATCATAAAATGTGTGTCTTATGTGAATAAATGATTTACCTATCTATCTAAAATAAAAGATGGGTAAAGGGAGTTCACGAAGAACAATTTTTGGCTCCATGAAGTAGATGGTGGCCGTTGCGACGTACCAGGCTGACATGGAACTGACTTGCGACATAAGTACTTACATGAAAAAAGTAATGATGATGTAAGCTTTGACTTTGTGACTCTGATTTTTGGGAGATCTATGTAGATACGATAATTTCTACATGTAACATAAAATAGGGGTTACATGTACATGCCGTTCCATAGTAACTTAATTAGGAGTAAAGTTATTTGCTATTTTGATGTTGTATAAACATAATAAATAATCCCGGCATGGGTGAAATTTTTAGCCTCTAAATAGGTTTTTAAATTTGTTCCTTAGCACGGGTTAGTGCATTAAAATAAAAAAAGTATAATCATGTGGGTACAGTGATATCGTTCCGATGTAAAACCTAACTGCAAAGTAGGTAGTCGGGGCTGTAAGTGATGCAATTTGCTTAAGTCAGATGTCGCTGCCTGTACGTAATACAGAGAATAGTGTAAAGAGGTTCGAAATTTCACTGATGCCGTGAGTCGCCCATTGGCTCAATTGGTAGAGCGCAGGCACGGATAGCCAGAGGTTGCGGGTTCGAATCCCGGCATGGGTGAAATTTTTAGCCTCTAAATAGGTTTTTAAATTTGTTCCTTAGCACGGGTTAGTGCATTAAAATAAAAAAAGTATAATAATAAAAGTGGTTTGTATTGTTTGTATGGTTTGAAAATAGAGATAATATGGGACTTTCATTTTAATGTGAATATATACAATAAGTTATTGTGGGATTTTTGGCGGAATTTAGCAAAGTAATTTTAACTTTTTAATGCTAAGTTATTTACTACCAACTTGCTACACTACGCAAAGTATTCCGTCTTTACTATCCTGACTATCCGAGAACCTAGGTTCTAAGCATAGATAGTAGTTACTATCTATCTTTCCTATAGTACGTTTTTCTTCAAACGAATGCTCTACGTACCTACTCGGCGCGCACCTTAACAATGGAGTCAGCGGTCGTAAAATAAAAACGCGAGTTCTACCACCCCGTGCGACTATCTCAAAGCAAGCAAGCGCGAGGCTTTGAGTAAAGGAACTCACAAACCAATACGGTCGCGGTGGCGGTGACAGTGGCGGTCATTTTACTGCAGTAGTATTTGTATAACGTATTCAAATCAATAGTCTATTTTAAGTGGTTTTTGTACTTTTTTGCGATAATTAAACCATTTTTCAATTTCAATAGTATTTGTTAATGATTCGCGATACACATACATAGTTATATATTAAACGGGTCTAATCGAGATTATTTATTAGGTAAGACGTAAAACGTCGGGAAATAAATTAATTACGTTTTACCTAATAAATAATCGCGATTAGACCCGTTTAATATATAACTATGTATGAGTATCGCGAATCATTAAAAAATACTATTGATTTGAATATATTTAATATACTCGTATAACTATGTATTCAAATCAACGCGTTCTGACCCAGCAATAATTTAATTAGCAGTCAATCTGAGCGGTGCGGTGGAGCGGAGCGGTGGAGAGGATCGGTAAAACCTCGCTTCCCAACCGGAAGGTCGTGGGTTTCAATCCCGGCTTGTTTGTGAAGTTATTGTAGCAATACCACTCGCTAATGTGAAGGAAAACATCGTGAGGAAACCTTAGCGTCTGAAGTATCAACACCTCAGCGCTAGTTAAGTACAATGGCCCAACTGAGGCTTAGTGCGGAAATCTCCGGTCTAACTTACTAGCAGTCAATCTATCCATCGCGGACAGAAAGCGTTGGTTTGAGTAAGTCAATACAATTACTACTGCAAAAAATGGCCGCTACCGCAACCGCTTTGGTTTGTAAGTTCCTTTACGACGTGAATCGAGCAAAGGCGGGGTAATTTCACGGATTAACAGGTGACGCGCCGAGATGGAAAACGCAAATGGAAGACGGATGGCTGTGCTGTCATAACAAGGTTATTTCGAATGGAAGAGACTTGGTTAAGCCATTGGCTTTCAAATAAAGTTTTTTGACACCTCATCAGAAGAATACGGAATGTTGTTGGCGGAATGTGAAAAGAATAGGTACCAGATAATATTATGTCTTTACAATGATCGACGAATGTCCGAATTCGTGCAGATGTGACGGATGTCACTTAGAATTTTTTGCATTGTCTTTAGCATAGACCAAATTAGTAAAATTAAACTAAAACTGCTCTACGTGTCCCTTGCAAACTAAACTTTTTTAAAGCGAGGCAAGTGGTAAAGTCTGGTCTCTCCACCCCTCTGGGACACAACCATACGTTAATGTCCACCTTTACAATCAGCGAAACTCGATAAGATACCAAATGCTGCATGTACTGACATCACAATAACACCATCCTTCGTCAGTCAATTCAATCTTAGGATTAAAGAAACTTACAAACAACTTACCTAGCTCTGACAGTAGTAACAACGACGCCAGAAGGTTGCTCCTCAGCCACGGAAGCCACATACAAGGCTTGCTCAAAGTACGGCGACTGGTTCCTTAGTTCCCTCTTAACCCGCCTGGCGATATCCGTATCGTTCAACTCCTGATGGTGGTACACGATCTTCAGGCGATGGTCCGAGTCGACGATGTTACTGTGGTCACAGTTGAACGTGAACAAAATAGAAACTTTCCACATAGGTTCCTGGATGCATACGTCGTCACTGGCTACCAGATCCCCCTGGCTGTT
Source organism: Yponomeuta sedellus (assembly GCA_934045075.1). NCBI lineage: Eukaryota > Metazoa > Arthropoda > Insecta > Lepidoptera > Yponomeutidae > Yponomeuta > Yponomeuta sedellus. The sequence goes on along the minus strand of OW203726.1, from coordinate 4,671,909 downwards.
TTCTATTAGGAACCTCGGATCGCTTACATCAAGGAATTGAACCTTGCAGAATTTTTGCACGCTCCGTGGCAGGAAAGCGGTGAGGGAGTTCACGAACTGAGATTGCTTCAGGCATATGCCTTGCCATCGGTCTGTAGTTGGTATAGCGAAGCTGGCGTAAGTTTCTGATATCCAGTGCTTAGCTTCAGCAATTTTGACTTCAATGGCCATGTCGAAGGGCGTCGAATGAGATCGCTTCTGCCTCTTGTACTTGCTTGAAGGGTAGTCTTCGAAATGCGCGTCCGACCACGGAAAAGCCGTGGACAGTACTTTAAAGTGACTAGTGACTAGCTCTTCGTCTTCCAACAACCTCCAGTCTATATTCTCCGAATATGGCGCCTCTCTTTTATCCCTAACATTTGGTTGATCCTCAAATTGCAACGCCGCGTCATCCTGATCGTAAACTCTGTCGAAATCTATCTCGTAGAGCTCCGAGTGCCTTCTGCTACAATCCTCACCGGTGACCAAAACCCTTATAGGCAGACTGTAGTAATCTATATCGCGTATTCGATCAGAAGTGGAATCCACGTAGAACGTAAACAGATTCGGGTAGAGGACTCCATCGCAGCGCAATCTCTTTCTCAACGTGACCAGTCCCGTCGTCCGATTGACCTTGAGGACGTGGTGAACGAAATTGGCCGTTCGGTGGACGTCGATAGAGTACACTCTCTCGGAGCCTAGCTTGTAGACGGCTGCGTCTAAGACGGTGTGTCCTGGCGGCGCAGTGTCCGGGATGAGGACCAAGTATGCGCGCGCAGACGCCAAGATGGCGGCGAGCGTGAGCCACGCCGTCGCCATGGTAACGCGCGCTCACCTCCGCCGTCTTCTGCGTATCCTGCTGCTTGGGCTCTCCATCTGGAAGAGAAGGTAGACGGATTCATTGGTTTATTATACCGAAGTGAATACAGCAGTTATTCCTTTAAATTGTGTGAAGCACAGAACAGAAAAAAGGTTTCAAGGGACTGATACTCGTAGGTACTGTCATCAGTACACATTCGTACACTCTACGGGTAACTTTTTAAAGGTTGATCAGCTCTCGACTGTACATAATTGGGTGGGTTGTATTTGGTTAAATTGGTAGGCTAAACAAAAAGAATCATGCGTCTTATCACCGGGCCTGTCCGCGGACATAGTGAGTATTGTCTGTTGGTACGTGACCCGCTGCGAAAAACTATAAGTGTTTTGACGGTTGACCACCTAACCTTACTACCACAAATGACTGATACATTTTACCTGATAAGTAATCGCGATTAGATATGTCAGTAGTCAGTGGACAAAATAATGAAAACTGTAGTAACATGCATACGGTGGATTCATGGTAAAGACGTTTTGATATGAGCACTTTCATAAAGTCATCCCTTTCTAGGGGAGACTATCGAGAAACCTAGTCCAAGCTAAGACATTTTAACATTCCGTCCTCGGTAGGGCTTAACACGGCGCTGATTAATGACCCCATCTCGTTAAGAACTAAACTCAAGCACCAAAACGCGCTTCTCCCGCGTAAATCGGCTAATTCGTCACCGACAGTTACTTTACTACGTGACGCTATTTGTGTCACAGCCACCTGAATGAACTGGAGAAAAAACTACGACGCCTTTGTATTTAAAGAAATCCGTTGAGAGGTCCGGTTTCTGATGAGAATTTCTCTAAGTAAATACTTAAGTAACGTTCTGTCGGGCTCTTTTCTGGGAAATTCGATGAGACAGCACTATAGTTAACTATTTACTTAGCGAAATTCTCAATTCAGAAACTGGTCCATAATCAGATAGAATCGCGGCATAATAGTAGCTCTTATAGTGCACGAAAATAGTGCGAGTTTCAAACAAACTGGTCGCGTCGACGGTAGCTTGTCGAGATGTTGGTAACTCTTCTCACTGGACTATCAATGTTTTGTGTACCGTTATTATGGAGTAAACAAGCCATGCAGCGTCTAATATTAAGCCTTCCTCTGCATAAATAGAGGGAAACATAGAGCAGTTTACCCCGCAAACTACCGTCATGGAATATGAGCTATTGGAGCCTCTAGCGGCTTTATGAGGCATAATAAGAGGCTGGTGATAAAACGGGTAAGGACGGTATCTTCCGAGAGTGACACTTTGTGTTTGTTAAACAGATGCAGTGTACGAGTTGTTTTGAAGATGTTCTAGCAGTTAGCGAGAAGTCACGCCAAGGCATTTTTGATTCGTTTATATTCAGCTTATTATACAGGGTCAAATTGGCAATTCCCGAAATATGTACAATGAACCATAATTAATCTACTTATCTATGTCAATTTGAAACTTTCATTTAGGTAGGAACAACAACTTTTGTTCCATGACTTTTGGAATTGGGTTGGTAAATTTTCTATTTTTTCTGATTTGGAGTGGCGCTATTTGACTGATAAAGCTTTAAAACGAATCGCGTTCAATAGAATATAACTAAAAAATCTTATCCCGTCGGCCGCAGCGGAATAAAGCTTGAATAATGATGTATGATGAAAGTATCTAATCCGGATATTATGAAAAATGTTAATCTGAGTAAAACCACAAAGCACAAAGGTTGTCGGTAAACTCTTATTGACGTGTTGCATTTTGGTGATAACCCTATATTGCTAGTTTAAAACCTACAAAAAAATCTAACTAACACAAGCATAAATATTGGAATCGAGCCCGAAGTTATTGTATCTCACGCAACTAGTTCACCCACAGCGCTACTGCCACTTTGAAAATACCGATTGGAAGGAAATCCCTCTAGTCAGTGCACCAAGAGCCGTCGATAGAATATGGCGAGGAACGGGAGTTTAACGTCTCAGAAATTGTTGCAAGTTTACAGGACAATAGCCCTGTTTATGCTGCTGGTGAATAATAGTTTGTTTGGACTGATACACGATTCACAGTTTTAAAACATTTTGTACTTAGGGAAAGTTATTGCAGTAAGCGAGGCAGGCGCCAGTCTGGGCTATCCTCCTCCTTACCCCTGAAGTAGGAGTAGCCTGTAGGGAATCCTGAAATTCCCTGTACCTTGTATGTAATAAGTAATTTCCAATAACTTCAGGGTGTATTATTATACGGTCGTTTGTACGATTTATTGCTAGTCAGTGGCGGGGGTTTTGCAGACGGTAATTGACTTAGTTATATTTATATAAGTTAAAGTACGGGTATGTAGAGTTTAATTGCATCATTCATATTTAATATAGAGCAACCTCAGTGCGTGTCACCCTGTACATTGTTTATAAGTACATGAACGGATATTGGTGCATTTGTGCTAAGTAGTAGTATAAACTCACGCCTGTATTCCAGACGGGTAGACGGAGTCCAGGTGTAACGGTGCAAACCTCTTTACACCATTTTTTATATTACTTTTTCTATCATTTTCAAATATTTAAAATTATGTCACACATTTTCGAGATTTCCCTTATTTTCATCATTACTACTTTAAATCTTGACTAGACCTGACTATTTTTACCTGCTTGTTACGTTTTTATCCAGTTTTCTGTTTTTATTATAAACAAGCTGACCCAGCGAACTTCGTACCGCCTAACAGTCGATTCTTTATTTTTTTTAAATTTTTCTCTCCGTAAAAACCATCCTCGTACTCCAAGGAATATTGTAAAACAAGAATTAGCGAAATAGGTTCTGCTGCTCTCGAGATTTGCGCTTACCAAGACATTCTGCGATTATTTATTATAGATAAAACAGTATAAATAAAGCACAAAGTTAAAGTCGTTCCAGTTTTATTATTTATAAAAGTTCTACAACACTACACAGGGACTGCCACTTGCCACGATTCTGAAACATCGCCTTCACTTCATCGACGTTCATTAGTCGTTGCATGCACGCACAACGGTTCTTGGTTCATTATCTTGCCCTTTGATAATACATTCCCTAATAGTTTTAGTGCATAGATTAGTTTGTTTTGAGTTAATAGTGTTTGACAAATACGATGTATGTCCCCACTGCTGGGGCATGGGTGTCTCTTCCTGCATCGCAGGAAGTTTAGGCCACACACCACGGGGACCAACGCCGGGTTGGTGGAGGATTGTAAGACAGTGGCGGGTCTTACTGTCAGAAGTTAAACACGAAATACGATTAAAAGAAAATATTTCAATATAATTAGGTAACATTGGCCATTGCATTAACGTATTAAGATGATTTATACAGCGTCCACTGGCACCTTCATCCACACACATTGGACACGGATGGGTGAAAGGACAAATCGGATGCTGTATTGCCTGGGACGTTGTTTTTAGGTAGTGTAGGATTGCTCTGATTCTATACCAAGTAGGTACACACGTACAAGTAGATAGATACAAAGCCGAGAAAAACCAACCTAGAGAAATGCAGTTGCGCAGTGAAATGTATTTACGAAAGTAATCCATTAGAGAGCATAATTTACGATTGTTTACAAGTTGTTGGCAATAGCTTATGCGAACAATAATTGAATCCAGCTTATGTAGGGTTGGAACGTATTTAACTAACGGCTATACAAGTTTGCGAAACATTATCCGGTTTCTCCGATTCCGCGGTAGACGATATGGTAGAGTTTGGCGGGAATTCGGGAGCCATTCTGTTTTCGGTCAAAGATTAATTGTGTCGATTAATTAAGCGACAGCCATGCATTATTCATGTAGCGTTACACATTTGATTACAACGCGGTGAAATATTATTATAAGATGATATGAATAAATACTTAATATTTTATTCAGTGAGAACAAGGACGGGCTGAAAATCAACGCTGTGATGATGCATGCATTTACAGCACTAAGCTGAGCCCTATCCTTTTTATCACATATTTGTCTCTAATTTTTTGTCATAGTATTTACATGTTCCCAAATCTGTGTGTGATAAATAAACATATTTCAATTATTATAAGAAAAATCTCACCGTAATTCAGCTCAATCAATATGCACCGCATCTGATTTGTTTTTTTCTTTTTTGAAAGTAATCTGTGCTTTTTTATTTATAAAATACGCCGTCATCATACCATGGAATAAGAGGTTCAAAAATTCATTCAACCATGTAAGTGGCCAGTAGTTAAGTAGATTAAATAACATTTTTTTTCTTTTTTGGATACTCGCACTTTTTGTTCAGCCAGTTGAGTTGCTCAAAAGAGTATTCATTTAAAGAGTATTTTTAAAGTATTAATTAGTAATTTATTAATACTTTTATTGCACATAAGTAGTTCTTGCAACGGCAATGCGGCGGACTTAACGCTACAAATATTTTCTAAAAGTCAACTGCAATAGGAGTAATTTCCACTAAAATAAAATAGCGCTGATTGTAAAGTGGCGGCCTATCCAAGGTTTGCTTATGTAATGTCCTGTTTCCTGTTTCGTGTGCAATGAACTATATGAAGTGGTCAATCTAAACAATACCTTAGAGGGGAAAGCAAAAAAAGTTTGTCTAGTGATCTAGGTACGAGGCAATCTAGAATTTATACAGCAAGTACCTATGGTGTGGTATCTAATCGTTGAGCACGCCGGTGGAAGGAGCAACTGGTCCCGTGGCAAAACTAACGGCTCAGAACCGGGCATTCCGAATAATGACCTGTGTAGGCACGCGTACTATACGCGGAGCTAAGAATCTTTGTATGCATTGCAAAAACAAATTGTGTTTCAGCGTATGAAAAAAACAAAGCTATTGAAGCGCTCGTGGCCTAGCGAAGCGCTCGTGGCTAGCCGAACCGAGTGATTGGAATCAATCACTTAAGTGAAGCAACAACAGGCGCGGTCAGATGGGTGAGCGTCCCGTGACTACCGCTAGTGGCATTTTTCCGAGCGCTTCCGTGCTTCGCAAGGCACGTTAAGCCGTTGGTGCCGGCTGCCATGTAATGGCAGTCGTTAAGCCATGTCAGAGGCCTAACAGTAAGCCTAACATAACTTCTGACAGTAAGGCCCGCCACTGTCTTACAATCCTCCACCAACCCGGACTTGGCCCCTGTGGTGGAGTGTGGCCTAACCTTCCTCCGATGCAGGAAGAGACCCGTGCCCCAGCAGAGGGGACATACATGGGTTGATATCAGTCAATAATATCATTGAATGTGAGCCCATACTCTCTCACTGAGAGAAGGCCTGTGTCGTGCAGTGAGACGTTTATAGGCTACATAAAAATATATAAATGAGACGCAGTGAGGTTAAACCTTAGACGGACTTATGTCGACTATATAGAAATTGATAGCTTATGGCATGATAAAAAGTACCAGAAACCTGCGAGAGAGCATGCAGTGACTAATGAATGTTCATGAACCGAAAGAGGTTTATCCGTATCATAGCAGACAGTGTCTGCCACTTTTGAGATACAGGAGTGAGTTTATGTATATTGAAGGCTTAGCTGAAGTCAAAGGAAAGTTAAGAAAAGAAAATCTTTCCTGCTACAAAGTGAACAAAAACTGTTCTTGTTTTTTGACGACATTTAATTCTTACATCATCATCATCAACCATTAGGTACCCACCGAGGAGCACGGGCCTCTTCCCTAAGGAAGGTATATGCCATACTCCACCACGGGGGCCAAGTCCGGATTGGTGGAGGCTTGAAAACCTAGTGGCTGGTCTTACTGTCAGAAGTTTTCAAGCCACCTTGACTTGGCTTAACGACTGTCATCTATCGACGGCAGCCAGCACTAACTGCTTAACGTGCCTTGCGAAGAAACCGCTCGGAAAATTGAAACTAGGTTAGTTGTAGACGGTCACCCATCCATGCACTGACCGCGGCCTATGTTGCTTAACCTCCCGTTTATGATCACGATCACCTAAGTGATCAGGCAGCCGGGGCCAGGAGCGATCCGATTTAATTATTTATTTAATCAAAATGGCTTCTCTTTGTTTAAATCCCCTCTTTCCTTCTGTTTTCAGTCAAGCTTCTATCGATTTATCTTGAAGTTACTGCGAAAAACACCTCCACAAATACAAACTCCATTCAAGACCCGGCGCACCGAAATACTGAAATATTTCAAGAGACTCCCACGAAGGTTTCGGGGCGAAATAACAAAACGGTCGTCACAACCGGCAAATCGGATCAATTTGTCAATGCGAGTGAAATGAAAACGCAGACGAAATTGGCAATGAAATGAGATTAAACTGAGGGCTGGCATCGGTGGGTAATATGAGACGTCCATGAATACATTTTGGAATAATTTGTAACTCCCCAAAGCTCTTTTTATTCGATACTCGCATTTGTAACGAGCGCGATTAGATCTATCTGGAGGGTGGGAGCCTTAATATAAAAATGTTATTAAATAAAAACATTGAATACTGATTTATCAGAAATTGTGAAGCTTTATCGTAGGATTCGTAGGTAACGCATACTTATACGCGTACGTACATGTTGAAGAAGTAAACTTGTACGTTCCTTTGCTTCAGAACGTATTTTGGATGCAGGAAGAGGCTGTCGCTAAGTTATATCAGATGCCTTATGGGCAAATTGACAACTTCTGACAGTAAGGCCCGCCGCTGTCTTACAATCCTCCACTAACCTACCTGCGATGCAGGAAGAGGCTGTCGCTAAGCCATATCAGAGGCCTTATGGACAGCTTGATAACTTCTGACAGTAAGGCCGCCGCTGTCTTACAATCCTCCACTAACCTTCCTGCGATGCAAGAAGAGGCTGTCGCTAAGCCATATCAGAGTCCTTATGGGCAGCTTGATAACTTCTGACAGTAAGGCCCGCCGCTGTCTTAAAATCCTCCTGCCCCAGCTGTGCGGCCATAGAAGGGTTGACATCATCAACAGGATGAGGAAGTAAGAAGTAACAGAGTCAGAAACAAAGGTTCCTAGCCTACAATGCTAGTGCACGTACTCCAAACACATCAAAACCATTCGCAGCTCAACGGTTCGTTATGGAGATCCTAGTGCTAATGGCGCTATCAATTAAACGTGCCGCGAATTGCCGATCCGATTCCCATTCCAGCCCGGTTTCCCTTTTTGCGCCCCAGTCTCCTCCGACCCCCATTAGGGGCTGAATGCTACGGTCCACTTACGCTCGAATGTTATTCTGCCAATTTTTATGTTTTTTTTTATTCTGTTGTTGCATGCGGTTTTCAGGTTAGTGTTTTTTTAGTATATCCTAATGACTCGCAATGCTCATAAATAGTTATATATTAAACGGGTCAAATCGTCATTAATGATTAGTTGTTTATCAGGTAGATATGAATCATGTGCGTTTTCACACACCCAGTAAGACCAGCATTAATCAGACTATACAGCAGCAAAAGCAAACAACACATAGAAAATACAATGAAAAATTTACAAAAAAAACACTAAAAATTTATACACACACCAAGGCATTATCCGGTGTAATTACTGTGGGTGTAGCAAATTAGAGGTTTAGAGGTTTTTTTGTATAATTCTCTTCACGGACAGTAGTGTTTATGTTTCAGTGATGAATTTTAGACTTTGCTACTCCCTTTTTGTCCACAACAATAACAAGGATAAAATAAGATCGTTAGTAACGTTATACAGTTTAGTTAGATGAAAAGAAGCATCTAAACAACTGCTTAACAGAAGAGATGTTTTTATTGCCATTTCAAAGTTTTCCAGACAGGAAACGTGGAAATGTTCATTATCAGTATTTGAACACCTTAGACACTCAGTTTTCCTCACGATTTGATCCTTCACAGTTAGCGAGTAGTATTACTACTATAACTTCTACTACAAATGTACATAAATTAGTAAAGCAAGTCCGCACTGGGAATCAAACCTTTAGCTTCCCTTATGCCTACTATGAAAAGAACCTTTACCGAAACAATGAAGATGAGTCACAATTAGGGTTGACAGGCGTGCGGACTCAGGAGGACATTATTGGTCTCTACGGTCATGTCAGGCTAAATATTTTGTACCTAGTCCCGACTTTTTGCAGAGCCAAGTCTCTATACGAGTTCCCGTGTTACATCAATTATACATTCTAACTCTAACATTTGTTTTTTTCACTGGCTCGCTTAGCATTTTTGTCGTGTAGAATAATTTTACGCCGACTCCTAGCTTTATTACTCGCACGTACATCTTAACTATTTAATATAAAAATGAATCGCTAAATGTATTGGTAAGCGCAAATCTCGAGAGCAGCTGAACCGATTTCGCTAATTTTTTTTTAGAATATTCCTTGAAGTACGAGGATGGTTCTTACGAAGAGAAAAACTAAAAATAAATTAAAGAATTGACTAAAATACCCAACATGTGTCTGGCAAAACTAGTCATACTAACAATATTAGGAACATTGTAAAGAAAGTCAGATTGTTGAAAACCAATAATATTTATGACGCCTTCCCAAACAGAACTATCATGCCACAATGTCCCAGTATCATAACGTTTTCGGGCCGTATAATAAAAGGACAATATTCCTCCTCAAACGCCGATAACTTAGCATTTTACGAGATTCCTATAGGCCCATAAAACAACGTTATAAACGGGCTACGTTTTAATCATCGGCCTTTATTTATTGGGCTGAACGAAGCTACTGGCTTTTCTATTAATATTTATAGAGACACCATTATAAATTGGTGGAGGATGATTTGTTTGAGCCGTTGTTATCATTAGTCAACAAACGGCTTATTCTTAAGCATATATGGATGATAATAAAGACGAAATAAAGCGATTCTGTAATTTTCAAAATTATACGTTTCCAATCTGGAAATCCGTTGCCACGTATCACGTAATTTAAATCTGTAGAGTGCCAACGGCATGTGTGTGAACTTGTGAAGTTCGTTATGTTATCAAGAGACCAAACAATCATGTTTTACACGTTTGAGGCAGTAAAAGATACATTGCGAATCTCAAAGTCGTTTAAAATGGTTTTGGGAAATATTGGCGAAAATTAAAAATCCGTAGGCAATTGCAGAAAACTCAAAAGTCACTAAGCTGCTACCAAGGCGTGTTAGTTGCTTCTCGATTGGATGCAACTTGACTCGCTCATCAAGTACCAAAGTGTAAGCCGAGCGGAGTATTTCTGCTTACCTCCGTTGCGGCTAAAATAATCAGTTCTTCACTGTTGTCTTCTATCTATTGATGAGCATCTGAAACAATGAAAACTTTACATTATTTATTATCAAGATCGGCGATGACGACACCGCGGTCCTCTCTCTCTGTTCTTTATCATATCATAACATTATTCTCGCTTATTTCAATAACGATCTTCTATCCGCTAGTAACTAGATCGATCTTTCACTAAGCAAAGACTTAAGCATCTATCTCGTTCTAATCAACCCGAGTAACTCCTGAAGGTAAAAAATACCACGAAACTTCTAAAACTTCGTAATGACGAAAAACGAATTGTCCGAAAAAATATGAGAAAATATCGGACCAAGAACAGTAATTTTTCAATTTGAACATACTTTAAGTAACGAGTCTACCCGAGACCACGGCAACTGTAACGCTGCCGAAACGTCGGGAAATAAGGTAATTACGTTTTACCTAATAAATAATCGCGATTTGACCCGTTTAATATATATAACTATGTATGAGTATCGCGAATCATTAAGAAATACTTAAATAAATAATTCGCATGAGAATTAAGAAAGTTATAGGTACATTATGTCCTATGTATAATGTATATGACGCCAGGGCTTGTGAGGTTAAGAAATCCGAAATAGTACCTATTCAGTGAAATTCTAAATCCAGCAACGGGCAATAGGACAAAACGTCGTTCTATGGATTAAATGGATTTCTACTCCCGAAATCGAACCGCGAAGAAAATATGGGCTGTTCCCTACGCTAGTTAAATACTGCGGAACGTATGGAAGGCCTGATACATATACCATACGTAGTTATCGAACCCGCAGCACAAGAAAAAATGCCCTGTAGCGTTCATACCGATCTTTATAAGGATATTTCTTTTTCTTCTTATTTTTTATAAGGATATTTCTTTTTCTTCTTATTTTTTATAAGGATATTTTTTTGCTAAGTAACACAGTGTTAGAAATAAAAGGGAGACCATGAATTTTACTTAAATTTAACATTTGATGTGAAATTTCGTACAGAAAAAGGAAAAGCTGATATTGTCGTAAAAACATACAATGACATTATCATTTTAAAGACTTTGATGAACTTAAAACAAAAAAACCTATTTAGAGTTTTATACCTATTTAAAAATCTATCAATTGAGCCAATGGGCGACTCACGGCATAACTGCATAACTGCTTAGCACGGGTTAGTGCATTAAAAATAAAAATAGTATACTTTGATGAACTGTCAATCGATCATGTCCCCGATTATGGGCGTAGGGCGCAGTGTTGCTCGAAATCGTCCTAAATGAAACAGAAAAGGAGAACCGAAAGGCGCAGTGAATTGCAAAACAGGTAAATTAGTCCCGTACGCCGAGACAAAGCGTCCATTAATCAGGATCCGGCCTTATTAGCCTCAGAAAACGGAATACGCTCTCATTTGTCATAATAACAGAGGGCCTTTGTCAGCCAGCAGATCGGTTCGGAAAGTGAATTTGTAGATTAGTGAAGTTATTTAGTGGCGAGCTTCTTTAGCTATGTTTCTTTACTTGCAGTTAGATATGGAGATTCCTACATAGACTATATTATGTATGTCCCAAAACTACGATAGCACAGAAATCCCGATAATAAGGGCACCTCAGATAAAACCTAACATACACACACATACATGGATGAACAGATACATGAATACACTCGCACCACACCACACCCACCCATCATCCATTACGAGGAGGGGACTAGTTTTCACGACCAGGGAATCCTAGTGTGGGAACTATGTTATGTTCCCTTTTGTATAATTGTTTTTTGAAACAATTTTTGGCTCAAAAAAAAACTACTCGGCTATACCACTGTAATGTTACCAGATACAAAAAAAAACAATATATACAAGCAGAAAAACAGCTAGGAGAAAATACTTGTCCTGTGCAAAGAATTTAATGGCGTAATAAAGGATTTTCATTAAAGTACATTTGCAAAGCGGTGGGCGGTGCCGAGAAAGGAAGAGTAGAAGATCGGGCACAGTGCAGTGGCGTGTCTTGGGAGAAGTCTTTGTCAAGCAGTGAACTGCAACCGGCTGATTATATAATCATATTGATCATGATCAATGAATTGTCAATCAACAATTATTCTTTCGTTTTTATGCAAGGTGTAACAATTTCGTCTCTTCTTGAAAAGAGGGTATTAATCGGTGTTAAGGTCTTAGATCTTTACATGTTTGTGATGTCGTTGTTTCTGGCTCCCACGACACAGGGTATCCTAGTGTTGGGCCAGAAGCAATGTATGTGCCTGTATGTAAATGTTATGTTATCTTAGCCGCCGAAAACAAGGATACCCTATAAACAGCCAAAGAAATCACAAAAATTGAGAAACTATTGTGAAACCTAGGTAAGTACGGTAATAAGAACACAGGACTGTCTTGTTTTTTAATTTTAATACACAAGTTAGTCTCCTAACTTAACCAGGTACATATAACTGAGTATTGAAAACTAAACTCGTCTGAATCCAATAAATTCATCGAACTGTTAGGCAGCGCAGGCTCCGGGGGTTGAAAATCACATCACCACGTACACATTTGCAGTTTATTGATGGCACCGAAACACGTTAATAATAATTTGCTAACAGAGTTACTAAAACGGACTACATCTTGATACTAAGTCTAATTACTGATGTTAAAGACTATGCATGACTGCTCTTGACTACTGTGACTGCTGTGACTGTTGTGACTGCTGTGACTGCTGCGACTGCTGTGACTGTTGTGACTGCTGCGCGATGTGCGCGGAAAAACGCTTTTATTTGCTCTTTAGTGCTGAGAATGACAAAATATAGGTGAGGCGGGGAACCGGACATAACAGCTCCCCCTTTTTGACGAAGCTTATCCCTTTTAACAAGTGATAAGCGAAGTTATACAAAACTAATTAAAATTGAGGACTTGACTACATCGAGATATTGCAATAAGGCAAGACTGAACACAATACAAAAAGGAAAACCAACGCATTGATAAATAAAAGTTTGCTGATTAGGGAAACATGGACAATACAGACAGTAGCGTGATTACTGATCAAACATGTAACTTCAAATACATTAAGAGGTAATAAACAGTCTTTAAAAAATACACATAAGAATCGAGTAACTTAGAAAAAAAGATACTTAATATAATTAACAAATCAGTACTTCAGAATACCAAAGCATAAAATAATCTTGATATGAAACTATTCAAAGTCGGATAAAGACAGTTATGAATATAGAGAAATTAGAAAAATACTTTAGATAATATAATTAACAAATTAGTACTTCAGAATACCAAAGCTTAAACAAATTCTTGATATGAAACTATTCAAAGTCGGATAATGACAGTTATGAATACAGAGAAATTAGAAAAATACTTTAGATAATATAACTAACAAATCAGTACTTTAGAATACCAAAGCATAAAACAAAATCTTGATATGAAACTATTTTAAGTCGGATAAAGACTTATGAATACAGAGAAAATCTCAGACAAGTAGCACTGACAAGTATAAAATACAAGATAGAACAATAGAAAATAAAATAATAGTAAATAAAACTATGACATTTACTGAATGAGTTCTGAGGAGTTAATACAGAGGTCTCCTTCTGGGACTGGCTACCCTGACGTGTTATTTATAACTTTCAATTAAAGAAAATATTGTGAAAAACAAAAATAGGTAGGTACCTATTAGACGGAAAAAGTACATGAAATAATTACTTTAGTATTAGCAGAAACAAAGACGGATTCAGTAAATGTGGTAAAGGCTTCCGTTTTGGGAAATAATTATAAAAAAAAATAAATCATGAACTAGAAACACACAAAATTCAAAGTGGAAAACAAGACTGTGATATTGTAAATCAAATTTGTAAACAAAGAAAAAGGCAGATAGGTAAGGGAAGAGTTTGGAAATTGCCTGAGGTCTCCGTTTTGGGACTGGTTACCCTGTCGTGTGACCTACCAATTCTACATACTGCGAAAATTGCTTAGTTTCAAAAATTAATGAATAATAATATTTAGAGGTCTCCTTTTTGGGACTGGTTACCCTGTCGTGTGACCAATGAATATAATAGAGAGGTCTCCTTTTGGGACTGGTTACCCTGTTGTGTGACCTGCCAATTCTAGATTCTGCGAAAATTACTTACAATTTCAAAAATTAATGGATAATAATATTTAGAGGTCTCCTTTTTGGGACTGGTTACCCTGTCGTGTGACCTTTAAATAAAATAATTTATTTTGGCACAAAATCCTTTAAAATAATGTTAAAATATTACTCGTATAGTAAAAGAATGAAATAAAACAGAGACGTAAGGTTGACAATTGAATATCATTAAGTAAATGATTGGAATGTCTGGTGCCACTGAACTTGAACTGCCTACGGTGCAAGATTCGCGTTACACATTGAGTCAAAGACAGTTTTAAACAATAATAGTATGACCTAGATAATAAGTTGAGAGTCACAATTAAAGGTTGTCACGTATATGGAACTTTTGATTCTAAAATGAAATATAAATCAGAGGACAAAACATAGAAATATGCAATAAAAATGGCAGATGCATAAAAAGTTAACAAAATTTCGATATTTGAAAATAAAACAAAATAGGTAGAGTTACAAAAAAACATTGACATGATATAAAAGTCGAATAAGAAAATATCTCCACATAAAATAAATGTAAATTTGTAGTAAATTTAAATAATAACAGAAAAGAAAAGTTACGAAACAGTAGGTATTACAAAAATTGCGTATAAAACAGTGAAAAGAATTTAGCACTGAGAAATAATTTAGGAGGCTTTGAAATTACCTATCTATTTTTAACACACACTGTGCTGATGCAGAGAATTTTGTGGAGTCGGCGAAGTATCGAGGTCAAATGCGGACGGCGTCATATGGCGAAGAAACGTGACCTCGTAGAGCACAGGATTCGGGACTCGCAGAATTTCATCACTGGCTATGGGACCACTGTTTTTAGGAAACAGGAACAGTCGGTGTAGATTGGCCCATGCTGCGGCCGGGGACCGTGTGACTCAGGAAGTCATATGACGGCTCGGCAACCACGAAGTGATGAGGTGTTTCGGTTTCCACGGCGCAGGCTCCACACGTGGGGTGAAGACTCACTGTCGACCTCGGAACTGCAGTACATGGCGGCTGGTGTGGGCTCAAGCGCATGGGGCTGAGGCTTACCGTCGACCAAACGTGATACGGGCTTCACTCGGGGGGTGAGAGCTGAACCTCGGAGCTGAGCGGCTGAGTTCTTGGTACAAGCTAAGCGAATTAGCTCAGTACCTATATCCCACTTCTGACACCAGTTGTTAGGCAGCGCAGGCTCCGGGGGTTGAAAATCACATCACCACGTACACATTTGCAGTTTATTGATGGCACCGAAACACGTTAATAATAATTTGCTAACAGAGTTACTAAAACGGACTACATCTTGATACTAAGTCTAATTACTGATGTTAAAGACTATGCATGACTGCTCTTGACTACTGTGACTGCTGTGACTGTTGTGACTGCTGTGACTGCTGCGACTGCTGTGACTGTTGTGACTGCTGCGCGATGTGCGCGGAAAAACGCTTTTATTTGCTCTTTAGTGCTGAGAATGACAAAATATAGGTGAGGCGGGGAACCGGACATAACAGAACGCTCTAAAAAGGACCCACAAAATGGCTTCCCTGTCGTTTCAATCTCTCTATTCCGGACAAAGAAAGCCCATTTGTGCAACTTTTTGCTAACAAAGTACTAGGCGTGCATGAGTGGAGAGTGTATCACAATCGAGCGCGGCGAGCTCGAGTATCTCAGGCACCACTCGCGGTCGAGTGCAGGCATGCGTCAAGTACCTTTGTTCGGACACCCTCCTTGTTATGCTAGCCTAGTACTTTGGGATGTTTGGCGAGAAAGGCTTCGAAGTAACCATTAGGATCTATCTATATTTAGGGACTTTTGTGCGAACGCCCAACTGTGATGTTAAGGGTTATGTATTTGGCGGGAAGATTTCGGATTCCGAAATCTCCAGGATTTCCCAGAAAGAATCCCAGAAAGCGTGGAATAAACTACTAGAGACAGTAATTAGTGCTCTTCAGTAAACTCATTTAAAAACTGACTTAATAAAAACATTATTGAACTGGTGTTAATGGAAGGAAGTGGCGTCCAAGACCCAGGCCCAACCTAGTTTAGACGCTAGTGTTAACAATGTATCAAGCAAATATTACTTGTAAGTAGCTTGTAAACTGTATGTGTTGATACACCTGTAACTTTTTAAGTGCGCAAATGCTTATTATTATTATATACACGCTTCAGCTTACAACTGATTGTGTATTAATTAGCAACAACAAGATGAATAGGTGGAACAGTTTACACAAAGCTATCTCCCGAGAAGTCGTGGGATCTCCTATCCATGACGATCTCCCACGTATTCACTCAGTGTGCCAACACAAATCAAATGCAGGCGGATGTACCTCGCACGTTGATGTACGTTGTGATTTTGGGCTCCCTGAAAACCCCCTCTCATCCGTCACCGCGACGCGTGATCAGCCTCCCAATCTGAACAGAGGACATGCCTTCCTGTGACACATTATAGAAGGGATCCCTGGAAATGGTCCCTCAAAAACGATGTGCGAATATTCGTGTCCATCTTTCATCATACCCATTTACGTTGGACATAATTACGTCATGAGATAGAATTCGATTACCATAACTCTACAGGCTATAAAGGAAGTTACTGGAACTCAAATTGGTATTTCTGGAGAGACATATATTTATCTACCTCTTAAATTAAAATGTATTTCTGTTCTGATGCCCAAGAACATTATAAAACATCGATGTCTGGTACCTATTCCAAGAAATTCCAAAACTTTAGGCCTGGAATATCACGTCTACACAACTTAAGACAGTGGTCCAAACAGGTTCCTTAGTAGAAGACGACACAGAAAGAAAAAGAACCAAGAAATCTAAACTCCTATTAGATCAAGTAAGACATGTCTGCACGAAACAGAAAAAGAACAAGAAAGAAGACTGTGCTTTTTGGGTGATGCCGTGAAACGTGTGCAAGCATGCGTCTTTTACGTTCCTTCTACTCGACTTCTGGCGAGAAAGGTATTTTGTAGCCTCTCTAGGTTCTTCCCACTGTTGGGAATAAGCCTTTCTCAGAAAGAGATTATATTAGAGCGCTTTATTGTACACAGCAGAATATAAAATACATTAAAGGGTGTGTGATTTCCATTTTTTTGTACAATAAAGTCTTCTCTATCTATCTATCTAAAGGGCTTAATTATGTTGTACGTAAGTTTAAACGAGAGAGAAATGATTATTTTTTAACGAATCATAGAACCCTTCAACACAAAGCATCCAGCTCTACGTCGCCTTGATATATTCGAAGCAATAAATATGTAGTCTCCAGGAAGTTCCACGAAATCGCTTATCCCCGAAGCACCCGTGACGTGTGGCGGCGAATGCTGATAGCAAGCTCTGTTTCTTCAGGTGAATTTGTTACTATTTTACTGCCTTTGACGTGACTTGTGAACTGAGAGACCGGCCGTCGTCGGTTTAGCCGTTAAGGCGCGAGGGTGGGTACCAAGACTGAGGTCGTGGGTTCGATTCGCACTAGAGGCAGCAGTCTGGGTGTATTTTCATGTTTGTCCTTGCCTGGTTACCATAGTACAGGGTATCCTAGTTTGGGACCAGGGGGGTGAGTCTCTAAAATGCAATTTGTCAAATGGCCTCAGTCTGGGTGTATTTCCTTGTTTGTGAAGTACTTATCTGGCTACCATAGATTAGATTACTTTATTCAAATAATAAAATTTGTTAAAATAAAATAAATTACAGTTCAGTTATTAATTATCTGGGTAAAAAAAATCATTAACGTCATATGGTGCCATCTCAGGAAGACTACGCTTCAGTTTTGTTTTAAAAATACTAACTCTCAGTTTCAATAATATCGCGCGGCAGCTTATTATATACCTTCGCGCGATAGCACAGGGTATCTATGATTTTCTCGTCTAAGACTGATGTACGATTCTCCGTGGTCATGCAAGTCGAGGCAATCAAAACCCTGAAGTCATCAAGATGCGGTGGGATCGTGTGGTGATTGGCCATATCCTCTCTCTCTTTCTTTAAGACATGGGCCGGAATGCTATAATATAATCCCGGTAACGCGTTTCCGTTGTCATTCCCATAAAGTCACTGTAGGCAAATGCAGCAATTTTTGAACTAAAACCTGGTAAGTAGGTACTACAAATGAGTATATTCTTTTAATGCACTAACCTGTGCAAGGACAATTTTAAAAACCTAATTAGAAAAGCCCAGTAAGTTTATCAGGTTATAAACCTACAAAATACAGCAATCTTATCTCAATAACACATTCAAAATGTGTACTGTATTTTTTCCCAAATAGCGTCTGCATCTGCATTGAATATTCAGAGAATTAATGCTTTAATTAAAAAGCAGGCGAGTCGCAGCGTAACTGTTAAACTGTTTTACGACCTTTTCATGTTTTTGCCCGAATTTGCATTTTTATTCCCCAAATCGAGCTAAAGAACTGTTACGACCTCTTCAACTTCCGTCGGATCGTATTCATTTTAATTTTGCACCTTAGATTTAGACGTAGACTCGACTTTTGTGTAAGCTTGCACTCGCGATATCGCTTCTCAATACAAATGTGTATGGCAACACCGTATCGGTATCGTATGTCCCCACTGCTGGGGATCGCAAGAAGCGCCTAACCTTCCTGCATCGCAAGAAGGTTAGGCCATACTCCACCACGGAGGCCAAGTCCGGGTTGGTGGAGGATTGTAAGACAGTGGCGGGCCTTACTGTCAGAAGTTATCAAGCCGCCCATAAGGCCATTACATGACAGTCGTTAAGCCAGTACAATCACTTGAAATGGTTCCAAACTAGGATACCCTGTGCTATGGTAAACAGGCAGCGACATCACAAACAAGGAAATATACCCAGACCGAGGCCATTCGTACAAATGTTCGGCATCCTCCAGGGGCAATCGAATCTACGACCTCTGTCACGGTCGTATACTAGTCCACTGCTGGACATAGCCCTCCCCTAAAGAGCGCCACGTTGTATTATCATAGGGGGTAGTGCCCATAATCCCCACGCTGGGCATGCGGGTTGGAGATCGCAGTTCGGTGGAATTGTACTGCAGGGGGCGCTGCTGCTCACCCCCGGTTTGTGTGCCTTAGTCGCCTTTTACGACACCCGCGGGAAGAATTGGGTTGGTGCTATTCTCTAGGCCGACACCACACATCAGGTAATCATAAACGTAATACCGCTAGACCAACGAGGCAGTGAAATAATTAAAGAATTTACCCGAAATCGGGAAATCACACAGTTTCTTAAATTACGCTGGCTTCAATCGGCTAATCGTATTCGCTTATTAGACGACGATTTACAAGACATGGCAGGTCATACAAGACCATTGCTAAAGATCGGTCAGAAAACCCGGTAATGGATGGCAAATGTTTGCCAAATACTCAAATAAGAGTGGCAAAGGGAAACACCGGCTTTATACTGGCGACTTACTTAGCGATTCTTCGTATTCGCATATTCGGGTATTCGTATCGAATCTTTTTATCTATTTATTAATACTTTTTTGGCCTTAAGCATTTTTCACCAGTCAACCGCAGGAGGTAAAAGATAAATTATTATTAGTAGGCATGCAAAAAAAAACCAAGAGAAAAAAGTATATACCTATGCAATTTAAAATATACTTACATAAGGTGAAACCGAATAAACCTACATATTATTATAGTGCTGTACATAATAAAATAAGAGCATAAATTAAACTATAAATAACATAACCTCAGGCCTGTATCCCAGAGGGGTAGGCGGAGACCAGGGACTGCCACTTGCCACGATCCTGACAGATCACCTTCGCTTCATCAACGTTCCTAAGTCGTTGCACGTACGCACGCCGGTTTCGGGTACTTTTTATACATCCCCTATTTGATCTCTCCTATAAATACTATAAAAACAATTGTATCTTATCGCGTATCGACTCGAATATCGAATTTATAATTGCATTGCAGGTTTTATAAAATGAGTACTAAAGATTCGTCAAAAAACCCAGCAGTGGTTGGTTAATATTTGCCAAATTCGATAATAGAATCGGGCAAGTGAGACACCAGCAGTAATAAAGGTGTCGCTGAACATAGACTCTAGCCTCTAGTAACCGCAAATAATAATATTCTCAGTTTTTACACAAAATGTTGCGGTAAAACTGCTGTGAAACAGTCGCATCAATTCAATTGGTTCCGGGCGAGTCGTAAATAGGCATTATGTCTTAATTTGACCACAGCTGCTAAGACAAAATGACAATAAGAACCAGCGGTTCTCAACAATTTAAATACTTCCTTAGCACTTGTATGGATATGGATGGAGGTGTATGGATAGAAATGTTTATTTGGTACCATTATATAAAATAAAATACCAACAAAACGTTTTAAAACTAGGAATTGGTGCCACAAAATGCCTTCCGCTCAGCTTTAATTTAATAAAGACCACGACGCTGGTTTTACAGTCAGCGGATACCACAAACTAAAACAAAACTAAAACAGAACTAAGACTAAGATCGTCGTTGTCACAGATTGTACAAATTACGCCAGTGTTTATCTATATTAAATGGTTACAAATAAAAAGGTATTACAATGGGTGGGACCATCATCTCTATTACGTGAGTCTACACCGGGTTGGGTTAAGCATTATTACGGTCTCTGAAGCGTCAAAAAAAACACATCACACCATATAATCACTTGTCTTGCACTTGTCCCAGTACAGCTGGAGGAGCTCGAAAATTTAAATTGACGTCACGGCAAGCCAATGGAGACTAACATACCGGGATTGTATTTTTTATTTCCGCCTGTTTTATGTCCCACTCCTGAGAAAGGATGCCTAAGCTCAGCAGTGGGCTGTAGCAGTTTGCCTCCTGCCTTCCACCTCTCACAGAGATTTATTTATTGACTGAACAATAAATAGTTATATATTAAACGGTTCTAATTGGGATTATTTATTAGTTAAAACGTAATTACCTCATTTCCTGACGTTTCGACAGCGTTGCAGTTGCCATAGTCTCGGGTAGACTGAAGTGGCGAGTACAGTCAATTATTGTGGGTAGTCAATTTTAATTTTTCGGAGCTGGCCGACACACAACACTCACTACGCCCACGGACAGGTCCGCTGATAAGACGCGTTATTTGTATTGACTTAGTACTGGATTCCACGTACTTGAAATCTTGAAATCATCCTCTCTGTCGATATTCTTGTGTTTTTTATTTAAGAAATACTATGAACTATAAATGGAACTAGCCTAAGTTTGAGGGCCGCTGCTGGACCGGGAAGGCCCGTATTAAATTTATTACGATCACTTTATTGCACCGACATGCTGCTGTAGTGGGGAAATTGAGACGGTTCTTTCTCTCACCCCGCTCAGTGAGTAATGCCAAAAGGACTGTCTGTGAAGCATTTATCATAAGAGAATTGGGTCCGATCTTTCAACCACCATCATTACTATTATTTAAATTCTTTTTTGGACTCATTACGTATTTAAAAACCTATTTAGAGGCTAAAAATTTCACCCATGCCGGGATTCGAACCCGCAACCTCTGGCTAGCACGGGTGAGTGCATTAAAAATAAAAATAGTGTACTCATTACGTATGTAAATGTACAAGGGCGTGCTTATTGTAAGGATCATTCTCTCCCAGCAAACATGTTAAAGAGATTGGCAATAGGTACAATAGGTACTCCGGTTGAAGGTAATTTGTTTTATGTAATGCTTCTTGGAAAACACGCGCAGTTATATTTCTGAAATTCAATACCTGGGTTTAATACCGCTGCTCCGACTTTCTAACTTGTGCTGTTCTTTTACAGAGCTCGCTTTTATCCAATAGGTTGTTTCCTGTTTATGTTTCTTGTACAATAACTTATAATTAATTTAGTAGGTATCTTTATTGTCCTAGTAACTACATTAAAATCTCTAGAGCTATACTGCTGCTTATAACATAACAGCACATTTACATACAGGCACATACATTGGTTCAGGCCCCACACTAGGATACCCTGTGTCGTGGAAACAAGAAACAACGGCATCACAAACATGTAAACATCCAAGACCGAGGGTTATTTTTTTGTCCACAGCCGGGGTTCGAACCCGGGACCTCTTGCATGGTAGGCAGATGCACTACAGCTGCGCCACAGAGGTCGTATAACGATAGGACCGCCGATTACATCCCATTAAGTACTAGATATTAAGTATCTCTGTAAATTAGTGGTTTTCAGTGAAGAGTTATCTAGTTATCTATCAGTTCATAGTAATAGGTCTAAAGCCATACCAGTATTAGTATTACTGGTATTATTATTTCCTGTTGTTAGTATAATTATTTTGCAATACTAATATTCTATCTAGAAACTCATAATATCCATAAATCAAGACAACCGATTCAACTGAAGCCGAGCCGTGCCTCTGCTTGCGTCTACGTTGCCATTACACCGTCTGAAATAGATCTCTTGGCTTAGCTAGGATTGAATTTATGTTCTAGATTGGTTTTTACTTGCCTTTTCCAATACAAAGTTTTATTTGACACAGACACTATTTACTTCAGATATTATAGAACTCGATCTTATTGGAAGACGGCTTAAATGAGAGTATAGAAGAAAATTTATATAGTCTCGTGATGTTGACTATAATGAACTGTACTGTACAGGATTATCTCAATAATGCTCATTTGGGGAAACACTAACTGATGTGTTGACTGATTCGTAGAACAAGTTTTTGTAAATAAGTGAGTTTGTCAATTACAAACTGTTGACCTACTACGAATTTTGATGAAAAAAAATATTATTATTTTTTTACGGATATTTGCTGCGGTTTTTTTGCCTTTCAGTGGTGCAGTTGATAGAGAATTCTTAAAACGATATGTATGACATAGAATAGACATAATTCTATGTGGGACTATGTTTTACCGGAAACCACTAGATTTATTTAGTATATCTTAATGATTCGCGATACCCTAGTTATATAAACTGGTATATTCGCTTCGGTTATTTATTTAATTACCTAAACTCAAAAGTGCCTGGCTACCCACAGCACAGAGTATTCTAGTTTGAGAGGCTGGACGCATTATGCAAATAAATTATATTCATTTCATTTTATTTCGATGTTTTTGAACTAAAACTTTCGATGTCTCACGAATTGCGCAATTTAATGGTAACCGTATACCGAATAGAATACAACGTAATTAACGTAATTACTCGAACGTAATTAACCAGAAATAAACGGTTATTACATAACAATGGCGGCTCAAGCTTAGCCGCGCCCAAACGTGAGCCGACCGAAATAACAGTAACTCGTCGAGATACCTAACGGTTGTTTTTCTTTGGATCATGTGTTCTTTACATGTCATCTTGTAGAGCAGTTTTCGGGTCAAATGCTAACAGCACGTTCAGATTACAAATATAGGCAAATGGTGGGATGACGATCTGCGAAAAACTGCAGGCAGATGCTGGTTGCGGCAAGCTGAAGACAGGGCGCTATGGCGCTCATTAGGGGAGGGCTATGTCCAGCAGTGGACTACATAATATAGCCTGAAGAAGAAGAACAAGACAAAAGTGGCAGGAATAATAGACGATGATTTCCAGAAGAATAAAATATATTAGTGAAGTTTGTTACTCAATGTTACTCAAAAGCAACCTACATAAAACAAGTCAGTTTTTAAAGACCCTGTGTAAATTGTGAACAGGAGATAGAGAGAGAGAATTAGGGGGAAGAGACGTAAAGCATGATAAGCATTAAGAGATCTAAGGCAAATAAGCTCGCTTAGCATGCATACCTAAAGAAAGGCATTTTTCCGTACAAGAATCGCCCCATCCCACCCCCATTCTGCGCTCAGGCCGGTTCGTTCCCGTCGTCATAAAAATAATCAAATGAACGGCGGTTTAAAAAAAAATTAACTACCATAAAATCTACCCCCTACGATAGCACAACGTGGCGCTCTTTAGGGGAGGGCTATGTCCAGCAGTGGACTAGTATAGCCTGACGACGACGACCATAAAATCTAACCGTCCCGCTCTCCCCGATCTAGCAGGAAATAATCTGCTAAACAGTTTGCAAATCGCTAGCCTATGTTGTAAGAATAATTACTTCCACACAACACTACTTGTAGTGCGCCTTGATTATGTAACTTTTCACGTATACATTTGTGTGCGAAAGCGGACGGTTTACTTAGCTCTGCCGTAAAGATATGCGTAAAATGTATCACACATAGTGGATACCGCATTACAGTGGATATCGGATACGTGAAAGCGATATTGAGCGTCATAATTGAAATGAAATGAAAAGGTTTTATTCAAAGTAGCGCAGAAACTGCCGCTTTATGAACGTTACAATTCAAACTAGGTGTACATTTTAAAATCTAGATCATTTTGGAGAAAAAATGGACAAAAGAACTCCAAACTTAGTCTTTTCAAAGTGCTTAATTAACCGACTTTACATAATTATTATAAAACATAGAACTCGTGCATTGTACTGGCTTTAATTCCTGACATCATTGTCATACAACGCCCCATGAAGGATGTATAACCTTTGCTAGCCTAAATAGCGGGAAGCTTATGTTTATTTCTATTATTTACATTGTGTTGTCTACCCATATAAAGTTTTAAAGTTACTGATATTTTGAATGGTATAAATTCTCCACTTAATTGTGCGACAAAGTCCAGTAAATATTTCGTTTTTGCACACAGATGTATACGTTACTTTACAGAAAGCACTAAAAGCTCCGCTCCTCAGGCTCGACTTTGGTATGTCTGTTTCACTTTCTCTCGTAACAATTAACACCCAACCGGCGAGGTTTATTTTTTATTTTATTTATTTAGGACACAAAACCGGTCACAGACACATTTTCCAAATTTCACATACATTTATACATCAGCTCTAGCCCTTGACCCTAATCTTGTGTAGGTACTGTACCTAGCATGCATTAAAATTTAGACTATTTATAAATTTGAATTTTAACCAAATTTATTGTTTTACAACTTTTTAAGTTATAAATTTCTTACATTATTTATTAAATTCACTCAGGGTGCTCTGAGGGCGCCACGGGCAGCTTTTATAAAGAGGTGGAATTTCTAGAAAATGTGTATGTCCACAACATTGTTTGCCGCCATTAGCCTTTTGCGTGTTTGGTAATTTACTAACATGGGGGCCGATTCTCGCTCAATGCGAATTGAAAGCGTAGACGCTTTCAATGAAAATATTCGGGCGCAAAATATTCGAAGGCTTAGACATTTGTCGCATAAAAATAAGATAACATAAGACTGTACTAACCCCCTCAGTCTGCCCGTGACCACGGCAACTGCAACGCTGCGAAACGTCGGGAATTAAGTTATTTACGTTTTACCTAATAAATAATCGCGATTAGACCTATTTAACATACATCTATGTATGAGCATCATTGAGAGTCATTAAGAAATACATTTTTTTTTGTAATACCTAGGTATTATGTTTTAAACCTATGATCCTATTTAGTCAAGAAGCAAATAAATGCACAGAGTAATAAATTAAACGAGTCATATTTTAAAGAATGATAAGTCATAAAGTATGCACCCTTGTAGCAATTTGAGAACCATTAGAAAGGACTTTGAAAATAATTATTTGTAATATTTAGGCATGCTGAAAAAAAAAAGTTGTATGTCATTAAAAAATGCCGTAATTCTTTGTGAATTCACTTGCATAACTAGCACCATGGACGCGCGCGCTTTGACTCTAAAAATGAAGTAATCTTAACTTTAATACGATTACTACATTTCAAGAGGCTTTATTGTAGGCTGATGTTGCGTGCCTCACGATGTCCTGCCATTCCTCTCGGTTACATGCCGCTCTGGTGCGTTCAAGTAGATCTTAGTTAATTTTAATCGGGAATGTGGTTTCAAACTGCCGCAAACGTGGGATCCGGTCATCAAGAAGTGTTAGAGTCGAAAAAAGTCGCATGGCTTATCGTCCGACATTGTCAGTGTAGTGTGTCGCAACCCTAATAGTGCTTTGTGATGGCTGATTGAAGGTAGTCTGAAACCTTATCAGCCGAAGATGCGAACGGGTACCAGCCATCGGTCTTCTCGTGACCACGATGACTGTAACGTCGTCGAAACGTCGAGGTAAAATGGCAATAAAGCCCCGAAAATATTCTAACAATGTTTTCAAGTCGCGAAAGTTTAAGATATGTTTAGATCTTAGATGGTAGGTAGTGACGATTTCTCGCATCACCTTTCACCGCCCGCTATCTAACACTCTGTATAACATAGAAGTAGTCTGGGCCACCCAGCAACCGACCACAACGGGCAGATAATGATGATGATCGGAACGCGCAATGGTTCGCTATTAACATAACTACCTATCCCTATACCCTTGATGTTTTATAACTATAAGAATCACAGCACAAAAACATGCTTTACTGTCTGGTTGCTAAGAACCTGAACACTTACAGAGAACCTCCTTTAGTGTAGAACTTAATAATACACACAGTACACCTTCTAGCCCCTTTTAGATAGACACATAGATAGATAGAAAGTTCCCTTGAACTGTGAAAGGAGACGGATACACTTTCAGACATTCTTGGGACTGGGTGTAAAAAGGTGAAAAAGATGTCAATTTAGAGCTTATATATTAGCAAACCATCTCTGAAAATTCTGCGGATTTTGACAATCTGAGAGCAGAGTTATAAGAGATTTAGTAAAAGTGAGGCTATGCAACAAGCTGACAATGAAACTTATACTAAACTTATCCGTGTCCGTACAAGTTAAGCAAGATCGTAGGTCTGTAGAAAGAAAGCACTGGTCGGAGAATTATAATGACAAAAACAACAGGAAACACACTCAAAACGCACTAAACGATACGAGAAGAAGCTCTATTATTCTGAGAGAAGACGAGTGATCATAGATTGAGTCAGGGAGCTGTCACGCCTGTGACTGTTAGCACAGACCAAGGATGTTTTTCTTGGCACAGACACAGATTAAAAATACTGTTGACAAACACGGGTAATAAATCGATACGTAAACGAGAATCAATTTAAAGATTTATTTTCATCAAGTTAATATTTGGATTTTTTTAAACTGTTAACATTAAGTATATTTTAATGTATTTATTTAATTTGATTGAATCAATCATCTGGTGCAGGTGTTTTTTATTTAATACATGCAGACTAATCGATTAAAGTAATCGGTATCCTATTTTATTAGGGACATAAACTTACTTTTAAGATTTCTCGTCTTCCAGATTGTGAATTGAGCTCATTTTTTTATATTTTAAAATAGAAAAATACAACGCTTTTTTTAAACCATATCTCATCTATTTACAATCGGGCCCAGAAATCCCCGTCTCCTTTGGTAAGTAATATCGTCTTACAATAGAAATACAGGAAAAATCTTGAAAACTATACATTTATAATTAAATCATAAAAAACAGTCTCCGAAGTTCGGGAAAATCTCTGAAACAACTGCAAGTACCGATTCCTAGTAGGCCATACTCCACCACGGGGGCCAAGTCCGGGTTGGTGGAGGATTGTAAGACAGTGGTGGGCCTTACTGGCAGAAGTTATCAAGTCGCTCATTCTGACATGACTTAACGACTGCCATTTGTATGGCAGCCGACACCAACGGCTTAACGTGCCTTGCGAAGCACGGAGGCGCTCGGAAAAATGCCACAGGCGGTAGTCACGGGACGGTCACCCATCCTGCACCTGACCGCGCCTGTTGTTGTTTAATTGATTCCAATCACTCGGTTCGCCTAGTTCACGAGCGCTTCATATTGTCATATTTTGGACAATTTACACAATATCTATACGAAAGTTATTTAGAAGTATAGTTAGAATATTTTCGGGGGTTAATCGCGTAGTAATTTATTAGCAATAATTTATTAGCAATAAATTACTATACTATTTTTATTTTTAACGCACTAACCCGTGCTAAGGATAATTTCAAAAACTATTTAGAGGCTAAAAATTCCACCCATGCCGGGATTCAAACCCGCAACCTCTGGCTATCCGTGCCAGCGCTCTATCCAACTGAGCTAATGGGTAACTCGTCCACGGCACGGATAGCCAGAGGTCGTGGGTTTGAATCCCGGCATGGGTGGAATTTTTAGCCTCTAAATAGGTTTTTGAAATAAATTACTACGCGATTAAGCCCCGAAAATATTCTAACTATGTGTACAAGTCGCGAAAGTATAAAATATGTTATTTAGAAGTACACGTCTACTACATGTAAAAAGATAAACTATATAAAGTCACAAATGAGTCTTTACACAATGTGAGTATGTGATCGATAGAACGTATAAACGTTGGACGGTGACCATTGTTATCCAAACAAGGGAAACAACTAACACACCACAAATTGGATTGGTAAAAAAATCCAACAACTCTGAGCGTCATACAATGTAGCGAGTGCAGTAGATTAAGGCTTAAGCAGAAACCACGAAAAATGACCCCTATTCCTAGCGCTTTCAAACATTTCGAGCAAATAAGTGATCAAACAGTAAAGTTTTAAACTCGGTTATCGATTTGTGAGAATTTCTATGTTGGGGTCGTTGCCTCGTGATTACTAGGTTGGTTGGTAGTTAGTCCGATGTTGGAATCTATTATATGGTGGCGCACAGAGTGCGTCGGGCCAAGTTCTCGACAGGCACGCATTGTTAACCTCATCTATCATTTTTACCATCATCATCATCAACCCATTATGTCCCCACCGAGG
The DNA here is from genome assembly GCA_934045075.1 of Yponomeuta sedellus. Taxonomy (NCBI): domain Eukaryota; kingdom Metazoa; phylum Arthropoda; class Insecta; order Lepidoptera; family Yponomeutidae; genus Yponomeuta; species Yponomeuta sedellus. Next base: position 4,643,214 of record OW203726.1, on the reverse strand, counting down.
GCCACGGATCTCTTCCCTGAGGCAGTTATAGGCCATACTCCAAATCCGGATTTTGGAGGCTTGCAAGACTAGTGGCTGGTCTTACTTTCAGAAGTTTTCAAACCGCCCTAAGACCTCGCACTTGGCTTAATGACTGCCATTTATCGACGGCAGCTAACCTGGCTTGCGAAGTACGGAACCGTGTGAAAAAATGCCAACAGGGTTAGTCATGACATTGTGCATGTTTGTAAGGAGTAACTCAGGCTCGGCTAGCTACGGTCACATCTAAATTAGAACTAGTAAACTCTGGCCCTCTTACAATGGCGGCTAAAATCTATATTAAACTGCCAGAAAATATAAAAGATATAAAGAAATTACATATTTTCAAAGCCAAGATTACGCAATATTTAATAAATAACAGCTATTATACAATAAATGAGTATTTTAATAATAAGCTAAATGAATGAAATAATTTAATGAAATAATACGATTGAATAATGTAATGTAATGGAAATTAATAATGAAATTGTAAATAAGTTTATACATATCTGTAAATATATAGTTTAAGCAAAGTTGTAGTGCCCTTACAGGGTGTCATAAAGAACTAGAATTACTTATTAATATTATTACCACCTGTATTATTACCATGACATGAATAAATAAATGATTATTATGATTATGACATGAAGTTCGATACATGACTAATCCATAGTTAATCTAGACCGCCAATTAGATTTTAGTACTAGTAAGCTACTCAAATTGAATTAATTAAGTACTGTTAAATGATTATTAACACAATAAATTTTAACCACTAATAATAGGTAGGTATTTAAGCTATAAGGCCGCCGTCAGTACTCTTAGTTTAAGAAATATCTGTGTAATTTCCTTTTTTATCTACAACTAGCTGACCCAGCGAACTTTGTACCGCCTAACTGTCGATTCTTTTTTTTTCTTTCCGTAAGAACCATCCTCGTACGTCAAGGAAATGCTAAAAAAGGAATTAGCGAAATCGGTTCAGCTGCTCTCGAGATTTGCGCTTACCAACACATTCGGCAATTAATTTTTATATTATAGAGATAAAGAGTTCTCTATCTATATGTCGTATCTATAAAGCGTCGCTGACAAAGTAGTATAAAAATACTAAATAAAGTTACTTTAACAGAGAAAACAGAGATGTTCGATTCCAATCCGCGCTATCAGCCCCTCTTTACACATTAAACCACAATTACTACGAGTTTAATGTGTATCCAGCCGTCTATGGAGGGTATCGAAGGATCTGTCGGCTCTATCCAGTTGCAAAAAGTTCACTGTTATAACGGTGTCGGAACCGGTATTGCTAGGCTGCATCAGAGTTTGCCTTTATACGTACATACCAGCTTCCACTATGCAGAGGGCTAATTCTTCTAAGGCGCGGCGTTAAGGTGGTTCGGGGATGCCAACTAACGCCACCAATGGAATAAAAATCATAACTTGTATTTTAATACGTTTTTATTTAAAACCGAGTGGTCCGAGTGGTCCCTTCACTTATATAGTGAAGATGCCACTGGACGCTGTATAAATCATCTCATCACGTAGATGCATGAATTTTTATATTCAGAATAAATGAATGAAAATGAATTAAAGTGCAAACCACTTATTTTAAAGATTTCATAGGTTTTAGTTTGGAAACCACCAATTAATATACAATTTCTTTTCGGTTTTTAACGATTCTTGCAAGCGGTTTATTGACGTTCACGGAAACTCTATAGTACGAAATATATCACGAGAGTGTGAACAAGATGCTTGCCAACAGACGCTACATATTGAGTGAATTCGTGAAGCCAAACCGAAGCCGGTTATTCTTGTTGATTGAAGAATAACAAGACTTGTACGTGACGGCGATCGTGTACCGTGAACAAGTAAACGCTTCATAATGGCTGCCCTCTACCCGAGCCATTATTAATAAGATAGTATAAGGCGCTTACGGCCGCTAAATAACGCCACCAATGAAATAAAAATCATAACTTTATTTATAATACGTTTTTTTCAAAAGGTTGTAAAAATGTAGTATAAATATCCTAGGAATTTCATCGATTTTCATTAATAACGGCCGTTTCTGGCGGAAATCGTTTAAAGTCCTATATTGTTGATCCTAGGTTCTAGACATTAGGTTCTAAAAATATTAGCCACAGTTGTTAAGGTTTCTCATGTTCACTATTATAAAACAACTGTACGTAATACAGAGAATAGTGTAAAGAGGTTCGAAATTTCACTGATGCCGGTGAGTCGCCCATTAGCTCAGTTGGAAAGAGCGCTGGCACGGATAGCTAGAGGTCGCGGGTTCGAATCCCGACATGGGTGGAATTTTTAGCCTCTAAATAGGTTTTTAAAATATTATAAAACAAGTTACGATTTTTATTCCATTGGTGGCACTAGTTAGCGCCCCGAAACGCTTTAAGGAAAAAATGTCGGACATACAAGACGTCTTTATGAACAACTTCAAAATCGCGAAATAAATCAGGCCCGTGCTTTTTTAATGGCGCAGGTGGTGCCTTTAGTTTTACACTGTAACTTATGATCCTTAAAATGAACGGTTTTGCGCTGTAATTTCACGGATAGTGACTATGAACTAGTCAACTGTAAAATTGCTCAACATAAAAAAAAGCTTTCTGTTAACTTTAAAATTAATAGTTGGGGACTGCAACCGGATCCTTAGCATAAGTAGGTATTATAAAACACCACTGAGTTATCATTGCATGAAACCAATTAAAAAAAACCCGGTCAAGATCGAGCACTCGCGCACCGAGGGTTCCGTACAAATTTATAAGTAGATACTTAGATATTATAAAGAGATCGAAACTCGCTTTTTCCGAACTTCTAAGACAGCTTTTTTATGATTTAATTACAAATGTATAGCATTCGGATTTTTTCCTTAGCATAAGTAGGTATTATAAAACACCACTGAGTTATCATTGCATGAGACCAATTAAAAAAAACCCGGTCAAGATCGAGTACTCGCGCACCGAGGGTTCCGTACAAATTTATAAGTAGATACTTAGATATTATAAAGAGATCGAAACTTGCTTTTTCCGAACTTCTAAGACAGCTTTTTTATGATTTAATTACAAATGTATAGCATTCGGATTTTTTCCTTAGCATAAGTAGGTATTATAAAAGACCACTGAGTTATCATTGCATGAGACCAATTAAAAAAAACCCGGTCAAGATCGAGTACTCGCGCACCGAGGGTTCCGTACAAATTTATAAGTAGATACTTAGATATTATAAAGAGATCGAAACTCGCTTTTTCCGAACTTCTAAGACAGCTTTTTTATGATTTAATTACAAATGTATAGCATTCGGATTTTTTCCTGTATTTGTAGTATAAAACTATATTACGCGCCAAATTTCGTAGTTCTAGGTTAACGGGAAGTACTCTATACATTTTGTTACTCTTGAGTGTCGATATATACATTGTTTTCGGCACAAAGGGCGTAAATTAACGCAATTTTATTGGGTTAATTTAGAATTTAGATTTTTTCGCGACTTCAAGGGACTACGTCTGAGTACACGGATTTAATTTCAAGTCAGTACCTCTACGCGTTTCCGAGATAAAGAGTCTTGACAGACAGACGGACGGACGAACGGACGAAGTGACAAGGGTTCCATTTTTCCTCTTGTGTTACGAAACCCCAAAAAATAGATAGTATGGAGTTATCCGGTTTCTCCAAGACGCCAGACGTCTTTCAATTATAAATAAGGATTATTTTGGCAACTTATTAAATATAGCTCTGTAACACACTTAATTTCCTTCATCCATTAAACATAATGTAATATTATCCCCGCGATAAAAGAGTTGTGAACGAAGGAAAAAGACGGAGTCACGGCGTGGCGACACAATTTCCCGCCCAATTTCATCAGGAGGCAAAATTCGGATAGCGCCCCGTAGGGTCGATGTTCCTATTACGGCCCGCCTTAAAACCACGGCGAAAAACGCGTATCATGAGAGCAAAACTTATTATTTATGAAAGTTCCCAGTGTGAAAGCTGCTAGAGTGTAGAGAATTCAGATGGACGGCAGCTTCTGACCTCAATAAATAAACACACGCCCCAAGAGGATAAAGGGGTAGCTTCACTAAGCTATTAAATCGAGCTCTTTTTTCGGCGGGAATTAAATGTATTGAAGTCAATGCCCTAATCCATAATATAAAAATGAATCTCTGAATGTGTTGGTAAGCTTAAATCTCGAGAGCAGCTGAACCAATTTCGCTAATTCTTTTTTTTAAATATACTTTGAAGTACGAGGATGGTTCTTACGGAGAGATAAATAAAAAATATAAAGAATCGACTATTAGGCGGTACGAAGTTCGCTGGGTCAGCTAGTCTATGGTATAAAAATGAATGTGTTGGTAAGCGTAAATCTCGAGAGCAGCTGAACCGATTTCGATAATTCTTTTTTTAGAATATTCTTTGAAGTACGAGGATGGTTCTTATGGAGAGAAAAATAAAAAAAATTAAAGAATCGACTGTTAGGCGGTACGAAGTTCGCTGGGTCAGCTAGTTTTACAATAATATTTACAGTTTCAGTTGAACTTTTATACTTGGCAAGGGAAAATTTACCAACGCAACTGTTCCAAGAAAATGAAGTCGTGTTGTAACAATCTAGCAGTGTCCAATGAAATTTAAATGATAAGATAATAATATTAAATCATTAGTTATTACATTTAAGCTAATATATAATCGTGATTAGACCCGTTTAACATATAACAACGCACGAGCATCGGGAATCATTAAGAAATGTAACAAAAAATACATAATTAATTTTAAGAGCATGGGCTCTTAAAGTTAATTATGTATTTTTTTTAGTTTAGCTGTAAGATTTGTTTCTTTTCTTGTATGTAATTATGGGCAATAAACCTTTGTATTCTTATTCTCTAGGAATACAACTCGTATTTCGGAATAAAAATATATTAATAAAAATACATATAAATAAAATATATTATTCAGAGTGCATGAAAATGTGATTTGGGCATTTTCATCAGTTCTAATGTGTTTGTAATTAATTATATGTTTTCTTAAATTGACTGGAGCCGATTCAACAAATTTTCATGCACTTGCACTAACAAAATCGAGGCTCAGAAATAGTGCGCTGAAGGACTTTTTAGATAGATAGAGAACATTTACTGTACATAAAAATGGAAATTACACAGATATTTCTTAAGCTAAGAATACAGACGGCGGCCTTATCACTAAAAGTGGTTTCTTCCAGACAACCTTTGGATGGACTAGACTAATTGGAGAAGGAAGTAGATGTACAAATAAACAAGATTATTACAAAGGCATAAATGAATACATGCCTAAACAACAGTGTACAACAGAAAAATACAGTTTTTAATTCAAAAACGACTCCATATCCGGAGTAACTACCACCGACCGGTAGACATAGACAATTAGACACGCGTCTGAGTGGGGCTATTCTGCGCCACGGAGCTGCAGAGGAGAATCCACCCCCTTAATTAAGAGAGACCGTGAGTGGTCTGGCTGAATGGCTGGCTGGGTGAGTAGCCGGCCGCGAGCACAGGCGCAAGGCGACAATGAAATGAGGTATCGAGAATTTGACCATTTTTGTCATGTCATTGAGAGTTGTCTTGACACCGACGATTTATTAGAGTTGCTCCAATATTTTATACCAAGTCTTAAATAACTTTTTTGGTGCAATTTCTTATTACGTAATGGTATTTTCATCACCGTTAGCGAGTGGTATAGTTACTATAGCTTGTCATTGGGAATCGAACCTGGGGATGGACTCTGAAGAGCTCTCTCTTCGTCTCATCGATCTACTCACTGTGCTACCGCCGCTTGTGATGGAAAACATCGCGAAAAAACCTGACCCGATTTTTGACTGCTAGACACTTAATTTCTAAAGCAATGCTGCTTGATTGAAATCAATATAGTTTGTTTTTTCATCGGTTGTAGGGCACTGCACAGCCTTTACAGACCACGGACCTTCTCTCAGAGAGAACGCCCTCCGCCGATCGATGATTAAGCTCTGAAGTATATGAACACTAATCAAAAAATCAATCTCCTCACAATTTTTGTCTCCTCACTGAGTTTGTACAGTAGACAAATTTAGAGGTAAAACAAAATTCTGTCGAGAAGCTCTTAAGTGGACCCTTCAGCTGAATGCCTAGGTATCCCGCCCACATTCAAGAGGGTTGGTTATTGTTTGTACGCTTTAGGGATTCTCACTCCGTGGAAAAATGTTGGCATTTTTGATATGGCCTGTGCAGGGCGACGAGATTTTAATTTTCCTCGAGTGGTCTCTGTGTTTGCTCCCAGTTGCGCGAAGAGATTGCAAGTGTTGCGTTTATTTTCAGAGCTGTATCGTTCTCTTTTGGCACGGTTTTTTCTTTATTTTCGCGTTTCGTAAACATACAATTCATAATTTATTATGACAAATTTTATCTACATGTGTCTATAATAGTCCATCCATTTATTTAGTGACTTATTAAATAAAAGTAAATAATCTTGAAGCGCTGGTGGCCTTGGAGAACCGACCGATGGGAATGAATCACTTGAGTTAAGCAATAACAGGCACGGTCAGGTGCAGGATGGGTGACCGTCGAGTGACTAAATGCCGCTGGCGGTAGTCAGGGGACGGTCATCCATCCTGCACCTGAGCGCGCCTGTTGTTGCTTAGCTCAAGTGATTGATTCCAATCACTCGGTTCGACTAGGCCACGAGCGTTTCGGACTGATTAATCTTTCTCTTTAGTTCAAAGATCTTTCTCTTACCTAAAATTTCCTACAATTCCAATAGATAATTATTACAAACCAAATCAGCACCGAATTCCAAACAAGGAGAGCGCTTCGTCAAATGAGGACCATGGATCTAAGTTTATTAATTAATCGTTTTAGCTTTATTGGTGTACCAGACATTTATTCGAACGTTTGACCGTATAAGCAAACTTGTTATCGAAATCGCATTACCTACTCGGTTCGGATTTTCCATCTAACTACCATCGAACTAGAATCTCCTCAAGAGCGCAGAAAAAGGATCAAGCGAAAGCTTTCCAAGCCACTGGGGAAAATACTGTCAAGAGCGAGTCGAACCCACAGACAGTATACGAGTAGGTACTCGTATTTTATAGTATCAGAAAGCAGATAAGGGTTCTCTTCTTTTCGTATAAGCGATTCGACTAGTTTATATTTACATAGTCTCACGCCGGTATCACAGAGGGGTAGGCAGACCTGGGACATATTTATACTTATATCTATATCTATATCTATATCTATATCTATATCTATATCTATATCTATATCTATATCTATATCTATATCTATATCTATATCTATATCTATATCTATATCTATATCTATATCTATATCTATATCTATATCTATATCTATATCTATATCTATATCTATATCTATATCTATATCTATATCTATATCTATATCTATATCTATATCTATATCTATATCTATATCTATATCTATATAGTACATCAGTTGAAAAAGAAAAACATTTATTTATCGCCAAATAGACATACGCAAGGCGTTAAATAGAAAGCAATTACATACTACCTATGATAAGATTCTATTCTCAAACTGACAAAAACAAAGGTTTTTTTTTAGACTACGTAATCCTAAAAGGTAAATCGACAGTGTAAGTCTGGAGCTTCCAGATAACACACAAGTTGCTTACACTACGGGTCGCTACGCCCTCTTTACCGTGGTTCAATCCGCTTTCAAACTGACATAAATTGGTACAGAAATACCACGTTTATTCCCGGTTTGAAGGTGAATGTTAGCACGTGGAAAACCGGGGGAAAACTGCCTTTTGGGGTCCTTTTCTAAAGCCCTAAGTGAATCATACGTCGGGGTCTCTTTCAAAGGGGCGGCAGGCTTTGCAGGTGATTTTCAGCCTTAGTTACTGTATGGAGTTAAGCTGAAAGGCTTTGTATATCGGCCTGCTTAATAGCGGGAAAATCTGTGGTTATATCGTCGGGTAAAACTGGATTTATCGGGTCGAAGAAGGATTATGATCAGAAATCATAAAGCAGACATTTTTGTAATGATTCTGGTGAGTACTAAATCTAAATATCGCCTAATTCTGAATATACGGTCTGACGTCGAGCAGTGATTTTGATTATTTTACTCCCGGTTTCATGTACACTTTTTGCTAACAGTTGCTACAGTTGTTTTTGAGCACTTTGTTTTATGATTATTAGTTGATAAACAGAAGAAAGAAACAGAATAGAAGAAACAGTGCGATTGTAATGTTACTGTAATCACAAAATAATGTATCATAAAGAAAGAAAGTTCAGGAAAATTGTATTGAAAACTATTCAATTTCAAACCAAACATATCTAGGGGAATTTATGGCGCTTATTAGGGGGGGCTATGACCAGCAGCGGACTAAAATATAGTCTGATGATGATGATGGTGATTCTTAATCCAAGACCATCGTATCAATGCTCGAGCTATGAGGTTAAGCTTAGTGCTACACCAGGATAAAGCCAGCAACTGGAGATGTCAATTTCGCCCAAAATTCTCACTTGTATAGAAAAATTAAAACTGTTTTTATACGGATTTATGCTCGTTTATTACATTTTTTACAATTTTCCAACGTTTCGGCACTTTTTCAGGTGCTGTGGTCCGTAGTTGTATAGAAAACCCCAACTGAACTGACAGGAGCCTATGAAGGTAACAGTTCATTTCTATGGAAACGGACATTCCGGTCACCTATTGTGGCCACCCCAATAGGCGGAATTTTAAGGGATCTCCTGCGCTTAAAATATATCCAATTTAGTGTAACGGTCGGGCCGGCTTCCATCGACAATGGGGTTCGCACATCGGCGCTTTGTCCGCGGACTGAATGGGAGCAATTTTCACGTCGCCAGCCTATGTGACCTTCCCGGGGAGAGACGTAGTGTCGACAGCACATAAGCCTTCACATTTTAATCGCGAAATTCCCCATAAGGGTCTGTACCTATCTACTAGATATACCCATCTATAATATAAAATGAATAGCTGAATGTGTTGCTAAGCGCATATCTCGAGAGCAGCTGAACAGATTTCACTAATTCTTTTTTTAGAATATTCCTTGAAGTACGAGGATAAAAATTAAAAAAAAAAATATTAAATCGACTAAGTTCGCTTGGTCAGATAGTTTTTTTATAATTTTGAAAAAGATGGATGCATGGCGGTAGAAAGGAAAAAAATAAAATAAGATAGAGTTTTCGAGCCGCGGATGTTCAACACCGAAAAAACATGGCCGCCTTCCGCCAGAAGTTCCAGAGGGAGTGGTCGCGGGCGGGGGAACAGTAATATATAGAAAAGAGGTTGGACGTGACTCGCTGTCATTTCTCCATCCATAGACCTTATTATTGTTAATCTTCAAAAAGGTATTCAGAAAAGAGTTTGGTGTACATAGTTATTTACAAATAAGTTTTAATAAATCGTTAATTTTAAATCAGATGGCGTCGCAGCTATGCATCAGTGCTGCTGATCTAAACTTCTTCTTCAGGCTATACTAGTCCAATGCTGGACATAGCCCTCGCCTAATGAGCGCAGCGCCATAGCGCCCTATCTTCAGCTCGCCGCATCCAGCATCTGCCGGCAGGTTTACGCAGATCGTCATCCTATTTGGCCGGAGGGCGTCCTACACCACGTGAGGCTACAGGTGAACTAAACGCTGCGCGCCATTGTTTAAACATAGCTAAAACAGCCATGGCATAGACGACGTGACGAAGACCCCTGACTCTGTCACCAAGCAACTTATTCTGTAGACAGCCCACCAACCCCTTTTGGTTTGCTGGAAGAGAATGATTCTTGCGTAAGGCGCGCCCTAGTACACATTGTACCGCCATTACTCATGTAATTAGTGCAATAACAAATTAAAATAATAAATAAATGAACCCCCCTCTAAACAGTTTAAATAGGTAGGTACGTTCCCTAACGTTACTAAGTAGAAAGCGTGAATATAATGCTTAACGCGCCATCGGCTGTACAAGGGTTATAGAAATGTCTTTTCACTCTTCACATCGGGTTTGAACGACCTCGTTCATTCATTGTGAATGGCTCGACGTGAGGGTCTACTTAGGAGTGAGGTGGAGTGAGATACAGGTTCCCGCCCAGTTCAGGAGTCAGGGCACAATCATATTGTAACAAATTTAATATTTTTGAGTTTGAATAAACAATTATCTTATCCATCTTATCTAGTGGCAGGTCTCTGCAAAAGATGCCATCTCTTTCTCTCCTATGCAATTGGGCCGCGTACCTCGCATGCGCACCAAGTCCTGTCGGAATACTGACGAATTTGACAGTTAGAGGGCAGAAACCGTTCAGGAATGGTGCCCGTGATATGAGAGTAGGGAGCCAGTTCTCACTTCATTAGCAAATAATTCGTATACGACCCTAAGGCTTATGACTTGTACTATACATAAAAAGTCGAGCAACAGCCAAAATCTGTATTCTGAAAGCCATGCTACGTTGGATTCGAAAAATGACTTAAGAATGACAGAGTCGACAGATTAGATATTTATTTTAATTTTATGCGACAATGTATAATCCTTCGAATATTTTGGGTCTACGCTTTCGTATGGGCGAGAATCGGCTCCCAAGTCTCTTTCTTTCTGAGTCTATGAAGTTTTTTTTTTACTTGCAGAAGTTAATACATCCTATGTTCTACAACAAGACTCAACAAGGTATATTAGAGTTATCTCCAAAATGTGCTTTGCACACTGTGCAGAACAGCTTACTACAATGTCAAGGACTAGTTTAGAAAACAAAGATGTTTGGTATTAAACAGTAGAATCAATTTAATTTTAGGCAACAACATTCCTCAAGTTATACTATAGTTACTTAGGAGCCGGTTTAAAAATTTGTTAAGCACGTTTTGTGCAGAATAGCTTATTATAAGATCAAGAATTATTTTAGGAGACAAAGATGTGTAGTATTAATCAGTAGAATAATATTGAAAGGTATTTAGAAGACGATTGTGTCTAGAGTTCCACACATTCATGAGTTATAATTTTTAAGTTGAAAACTCTGATTACTTAAACTTTATACTATTTTTATTTTTAATGCACTAACCCGTGCTAAGGACAAATTTAAAAACCTATTTAGAGGCTAAAAATTTCACCCATGCCGGGATTCGAACCCACAACCTCTGGCTATCCGTGCCAGCGCTCTACCAATTGAGCCAATGGGCGACTCACCGGCATCAGTGAAATTACGAACCTCTTTACACTATTCTCTGTATTACGTACAGGCAGCGACATCTGGCAAATTGCATCACTTACACTTAAACTTTTTTTTGAAAAGAATGAAATAATGTTGAGTTTCTCTGTTGGTTTCTTCTCTACATAATCTATTAATTGCGAAACTAAAAATGTTGACGTTCATTAAGTAAACATTTTGTTTTTGTAGTGAATAAACACATTAATAAAATAGTATTTATTACCGAATTGTATTTAATGCTAATAATAGAGAAGAGTGATCCATATTATTGTAAACTATTGCATATATACATCGATATGCAATAGTTTACAATAATATGGATCACGATGCATATCGATGTATGCTTACGTGCACTATAACTGCTTAATTTAGTAACTTGTGCAGCGAGTGACATCTTTTATTGTTTAAAACATAAGAATCTTGTTTCTAAATTGTGTGCTATAAGTGTGAACCTGATTTTTTGTAGCTTCCCTATATAGTCTCCCTTATGTTTCCCTGTATAGTCTCCCTTATTTGTAATAGCTGTTAGTTTACCATAGATCTCTAAATAAATAAATAAAAATAATTGATTTCATTTGGTCAGTTTCTCCTTCTGCAATCTTTCCGACTTAAGGTTGCCTGGAAGAAATTGCTATCAGCAATAAGGCCGCCAATTGTACCTCTTCTTTTGTAACTAGTGTCTCCGTAATTATTTTCTAGTGTACATTAAAGAATATCCTAATCTTATGTTATTCTTGATTCAGATTGATGAGATTATTATCAGAATAGATATCTAATCAAATTTAAATCATGTTTTCGACCAGATACTGCTCAAAGGCCCATGTTACGGTATGTATTTTAGCCCATGTAGACCAAAAATCGATGATCTAGCTAGACAAGCAACACTCACCAGAGGCCAGAGTTCTCTGGTCGAGTTCAAAGTGTAATTCGCCCAATCATTACGGCCGCAAGTGGCAAGATTTACACCCGTGTTGGTAAACTGCAGATCAGATAGTGCCTGCGGCTACCTTTGTTCGGACCACATAGTGATGTGAACCGGTTACAATTATTGCACCGGTATTGGCGAATTACTTTTAAAACAAAAAACCGGTTATTAGGTACTTTTAGTTTTTTTTTGTTTTTATCAAAAAGTCATATGATATTTACAAAGATTAATGAAAATCCATTGATAAAAATACATGACTTTTCGTACTTTATGTTATCAATGCATTTTCATTACTCATGAAACTAAATTTTATAGTCATAATTTTAGTGCAAAAACTGGTTATTTACAAGCCTGCTCAGCCTAAACTGCTACGTCAAATTGTCGTTACGCGTTCCCAAAATATCAATTAAATGTTATTGTTTTTTTAACATATTCTTGCTTATAAAGTAAATTTCCTCTCAAAAAAAAATCAATATTCGTTTTCTGTTGCCACCGGCCGCACCCGAGAAATTAACGCTAAAAAGTAATCGATTACTTGGTGAGAAAACCGGTTATTAACGGCTTAAAAAACGGTTTTTTGCCGGTTCACATCACTAGACCACAGGTTTACCTCGCGTGACGGCCTTATGGGGTCTGTGATTAATTTCATGGGGTTCGGCAAAGAATAGGTTCTTTGTATGATCCCGTAATAAACCGCAGAGAGACCATTTTTAGGAGGATATTTATTTTTGGCCAACGCTTTCCCACCGTTTGAGTATCTCTAGCGCCACGTTTCGTAAAACCACAACTCATAGTTTTTTATGACAATTCACAAGAATTGGATTTGCAGCTTTCACCTGCGTCAATTGCAAGAGCTGAAAAAATATTTTTACTCTTCATTAAGTTATTTCTTATGCACACTCTTTTGTATGGAATTGGCACTGCGTACTCTTCCCTTGTACGAACAGTTCTCATTGCGTACTCTTTGCTACCATCCACTATAATGGCGGCTGTACACACTCGCCTGAGAGCCAGCGAATGTACCTATCTTACATTACGAGTTTCACAGCACGATCCCATAGTGCCGATGGTGTACAACCCGCAACGAATCATAAACTCTCGGACTCTAGGGCGAGCGTGTACATGTGTAGAGACGCCATCAAACGTGCGTACGGGACGAATTTTAGTTTCAGGCCTTGATTTTGTATTCTATGGAAAATACATTATTTTTAAGTATAAGACAAGAATATTCTGTATTGTACACTGGAAAAACGACAAATACAAAATAATTACAAATTTACATAAGTTCAATTGGCGGCCTTAATGCTAAAAGCAATTTCTTCCAGACAACCTTACTATGGAAAGTTGCTGAAGGAAATTGATAATAAAACATACAGAGACTATACTATTTAATTTGTTTTTTTTACAAGCAAAAGTAAAAAATGTGCGCACTACACTATTTACTGGGCTCTACTCTAACAGGTACTTACACATTTTTAAAACTAACTGAAACTAAGTATAGGCCGCCATGGCCACCACGTCCGAGCCAGTGTGGGTCACAGATTAATCTGTCCGAGCAGACTAACTCACATCCACATAAAGAAACCAATTTTCTAAGTTATCAAAATACAAAGGTTGACTTTTCCGCAAAGTTCTTAAGCCAGGCGCCGCCTTCCAGTAATCTACTTAACACATTTATCGATCTACTTTCATCTAGGTTTCTGTCCATACACTTTGACTTTGAAAGTAAACTTTTGCAAGACACCCAGGAATGCGAGCTTACCAGTCTTTAGATTTAACATATGTAGGTAATTTACATTTTATTACCAATCCGAAAGTTGTCAGCCCTTTTAAAAAGAGTGCAAGATATACCCAGGCTCGCAAGAAAAAGTTTAATTACAAGTAATGAATAGAACGAGTATGAAAATCAGTTTGAGGTGAGAGAATGTCGTATTGCGACCAATAAGAAATCCACGTAGCATTCCTGCTAGTTTAATTACAGCAGAGACAGTGTAAAACATTAATTAAGAACGTTTAAAAGCGCATAATTATAGTGGAACGTACGTGGTGAACGTAAACGTGTTGGAACGAAGCATAAAATACAATTAGAGTCTAATGTAAGCCAAATCAATGTATTTATAATAAAACTCGATGGTACCCGCGACTTCGTCTGCACAGGATAATCGGGCAGATTTTTTCATACTCACTTGACACTTATCGTCATTATATTATTTTTATTTTGAATGCACTAACCCGTGCTAAGGGCAATTTTAAAAACCTGTTTAGAGGAGAAAAATTCCACCCATGCCGGGATTCGAACCCGCGACCTCTGGCTATCCGTGCCGGTGCCGTTTCACTGATGCCGGTGAGTCGCCCATTAGCTCAGTTGGAAAGAGCGCTGGCACGGATAGCCAGAGGTCGCGGGTTCGAATCCCGGCATGGGTGGAATTTATAGCCTCTAAATAGGTTTTTAAAATTGCCCTTAGCACGGGTTAGTGCATTAAAAATAATATAATCTTGTGGGTACAGTGATATCATTCCGATGTAAAAACCTAACTGCAAAGTAGGTAGTCGGGGCTGTAAGTGATGCAATTTACTTAAACCAGATGTCGCTGCCTGTACGTAATACAGAGAATAGTATAAAGAGGTTCGAAATTTCACTGATGCCGGTGAGTCGCCCATTAGCTCAGTTGGAAAGAGCGCTGGCACGGATAGCCAGAGGTCGCGGGTTCGAATCCCGGCATGGGTGGAATTTTTATCCTCTAAATAGGTTTTTAAAACTTGTCGTCATATTTTGGACAATTTACACAATACATTTATAAATTATAGCCTATGTGTTATTTTGATGTATAAGCTCTATTATTGTAAAGTTTGTTAAACTCCATTCGGTGTAAGAGTAACAAACATCCATACATACTTACAAACTTTCGCGTTTATAACATAGCATAACATTTACATACTGGCACATACATCGCTTTTGGCCCCACACTAGGATACCCTGTGTCGTGGGAGCCGGAAACAACGACATCACAAACATGTAAACATCCAAAACCTGGGCTTTTTTTTTGTTCCCTGCCGGGATTCAAACCCGGGACCTCTTGCATGGTAGGCAGACGCGCTACCGCTACGCCTCAGAGGTCGTCAAGGCCAAAAGATAATAGTGATATGTAAGAGATTATATATGTAAAGAGATAACATAACATAACATTTACATACAGGCACATACATTGCTTCTGGCCCCACACTAGGATACCCTGTGTCGTGGGAACCGGAAACAACGAAATCACAAACATGTAAACATCCAAGACCTGGGGTTATTTAATTTATAATATTATAAGTAGGGATAGTTTATTCTTTTTGAATATTGATGAAGCGAAAGAAATGTCTCAAGGTCGTGGCAAGTGGCAGACCCTAGTTTCTGCTTGTTATAAACGTCTATTTAATAACGAAATAGGGGTCGTTGACACCTGCTAAGTATAAAAAAGCTTTATAGAAGATATAAGAACTTTAAATTCCATTTTAAACATTTGCTGCATTATAAAAACAAAAGTTGACTTAATACTTATGTGGAGCAGCCAAGCTCCACATAACTATTAAGCTAGCTTTTAGATAGACAATTATATACATAGCCATATATAAACTACTCTAGACAACTATTTTGTTATGTTGCTATTAATTACGATAGAAAACTATATACATAGCCATATATAAATATATAAAATACATAGTTTCTTCTTATAAAAACACTGGGCAAAAACTAGGCACGATTGCCGACATGACAGCCTCCACCAACGGATCAAAGTGCCATGCGGAGCACAGAAGCGCTCGGAAAAATGCCACTAGCGGTAGTTACGGGATGTCAGTACGTGACCACGCCTGTTATTGCTTAACCTAGTGATTGTTTCCAATCACTCGGTTCGACTAGGCCACGAGTGCTTTGAGCAGCTGTCGATGATTAAACACAAAATTTAATTCGAAATCTGATCAACCTTTAACTATACTAAATCGTAACTTGTTTTATGATACAAAAAATTCAAAAAGTGAACATCATAAATAATTTACGACTGTGACAACTATTTTTAGAAGCTAAATTCTAGAACTCTACCGCCTAGGACTCTAATAAATTTCCGCTAAAAACGGCCTTTATAGGCAAAACTGTTTTAAAGTCTGAGGTTCAGAGCTACTGACATTCTTGTCAGGAGGTTCTAAATAGAGCTACTATATCTTTTCAGATTTATGCTGTTCACTTTTTCCAAAGACGCGACATAAAAGAAGATATGTTTTTTTCCATTGGTGGCGCTAGTTGCTCCGCGTAGCAGAGAGACATCCTACAAAAATATTTTATTGATACATAGAACCTTTACATCCGCTTTTCCTACATAAAATCATACGAATACTCCTATCTTACTTAACAGAGATGAAAGAAAAAATCCCTTTGAAAAATCCATGTTATAACAACTTGCGTGCTTCCTTCGGAATTACCAAAAGGATGATCCCGTTTGGTTGGTGACCCCCTAGCTTTGCACAATGTCTCTGTCGAAAAGGCCACCAGAAATTACCATTCGCATACCGCTCGCAGAGCAAGAACATAACAGCCTTAAGACACTTCACATACCTCAAGAACTCTTACACCGGGCGCGCTATACGCTGTACCAAACGATAGTTCCGAAATATGACACATTGTTGATTAAAAATTACGGATATAATATTTTAATGTCAACTTACACATATCCTTTTATATGATATGTTTAAAAGTTACCATGTTTTATTCCATTATAACAGGAAACAATACGGATGTCATAGTTGTGCAATATCAATAAGTGGCCGGTGTTAAAACAACGGAAAAGATGTTCAGAGTTGCACTTAACAGACAGTAAAGAGCTAACTGAGAATACCATATCAGGAAGAAAGGTACCATCTTAGGCTCACAGAAGATCCATAGTTCCCTCGCTTTCTATTTCAGGACTTTCTCGTCGTTTCCAGCCTTAAGGCTCTCTCTATCTATCTCTCTCTCTAAGACGATAACGACAGGGCTTTCCTGTCGGTGGACGTACATACCGGACTCCATTTCACAGAACTTCAATTCATGTTTTATAATACTAATTCGTTGTAGGTAGTACTGACGGGACGGGAGTGAAGCCAACAGAACGTCTCTTCTGTGGGCGAGGCGCGAATCTATACAACGCGTCGCATCCTTCCGGCAAGCGCCCACGTCCCATGTCCATTCCGTTTGCCGCTGGCCAATGTACTTATCGGCTACGCTAAGCACTTAAAATTTATTTTTAAGTAGGCTCTAAGTGTCCCACTTCAGGGCACAGGCTTTTCTCAAAGAGAGAGTATGGGTTTATTTGTGAAAGAAAACATCGCGAGGAAATGTCATGGAATGGTCACTAAGCCCATACATAGAACTATCATGATCTATATGTAAACTATCTCAGAATAGTTATATTAGTAGTAATAGACTATGAATAGTAGTTTTAAGAAACGCGGCTCGAACTGCTTATCCTTGTTAATATGCAGGGAACTTTCATTTCGTACTGTAAATGTATCGAGGCTCACGTCATTGCCTTGAGTCTATGAAAAAGAATGACAAAGGAGATGATATTAAGGAGTATTGGGGTCGTAAGTGGTTGGTAGGTTTTCTGGAACCCGGGTGGGTCCTCGAGGCCACTTGAGGACCCCTTTCTCAGTCAAGTGTGAGGTCAACGTCTCCAACGATCCTTCAAAAGGCAGTCAAGCAAATTTTCTTGTTTTCAATTTGAATAAGGGATTGTTTGGCGATTCTAGAAGTGAATGTTGATTTTGCATCATTATTGCACTGCAGTTTAATTTGCGTAGGTGTTTTAATGACGTCATAAAACAAATTTGTGTTTCTAGTGGGAGTCGTAACTAAGAGGCTATGCGGAGCTTTGGTTCAATAAAAGCAATTTTCAATGGAATTTGTACGAAGTTTTCCGTTTATAACTTGGCCGCCTAATACGAGTTAACTTGAAATCTTCCTTTAAAGTTCATTATATGTGCTACTGCGCCGACATTTCTATAGCCCATTTAATAATAATATGTTATCTTTATTCATTTATTTGCTTCTCAGGAATACATAATAAGCCTAAAAATAACTGGAATAAGTAAAATAACTAAAACACAGCAGCAGTTAACTAATAATATAAATATAGCAATATAGCAGTTTATGACATAAATACATTAAAGTCCGAGGTTCTTTACACGGAATTCTCGCCGAGCTGATTCTCAAAATAGCGGCGCAGAACACAATATTTAATTATGATTTTCATTTACGGTGCTCGCTCCTGAATTTGATTGCGTGGGATTCACGTGGGATTGGATGGTGGGGTGGGATCAAATTTACAAATCAATTAGACAATATCAGCGGCGGTAGCCTAGTGGGTAGAACAGGGCATTCGGAAGCGAAAGATCCAGGTTCGATTCCCACTGCGCGCATGTGCCAATGACTTTTTTTTCCAAGTTATGTACAGTTGTGAAGTTATGGTAGCAATACCACTCGCTAACCGAGATGGAAAACATCGTAAGGAAACCTGAGTGCCTAAGGTATTCAGCACTTATTGCCAATCCGCGGTGGGCACGCGTGGCAATTAAGCCCACACTATCTCTCTGAGAGAAGATCTGTGTACTGCAGCGGGACGTTTATAAAGAAAATAAAAATAAACATTACAAATATAGTACCTACATAGGGTGTTCATAATTTTATTTTACTAGTCGGACCTAAATTTTTGTAAGGAAAAGTTGGACCGTAGCTAGCTTAGAGAAGATGATAAATTTATAACTAGATAAATTATAGCAACTATAAAGCCTATCAGTGGAAAGGGCACGATATAATTTAATTGCGTCCCGGTCACGACACAAAGCTACCTTTGATGCGATCTAAATGAGTTCCCGGCCTGAAAGTGAACTAACTAGACTTAGTCAATTCCGTGAAGTCTAATTAAATTGTCTCTGTCAAAACCACTACTAATTCAGTAGGTACAGTTGGTAAGCAGCGGGTAAACTGCTATATAAGACTCTATAGTTAATATACTGTTTAATTCTTTGTTAGACAGTGAGTGTCAATATATATTTAAAAACCTATTTAGATCTTAAAAATTCCACCCATGCCGGGACTCGAGCCAAAAATCATTCAAATCTGTCCAGCCGCAGCCAGGAGGAGTTACACACACATACACACGTATGTCACTGAACTCCTCCTAAACGGTATAAGTTTTGTTTATTCGCTTTTTATTGTGTCTCGATTTATGACTCTGTGAGTTACTAAAGGCCCGTGCTGAAAATGAGTGCTGTGGGCAAAATCGCAGCGTATACTGAGCTCGAGGCCATTTTACCGCTGCGTAGACATACCTTGCGAGCCTTACCTTTTGCAAGATTTTAAGATAGATATATAGATAGATATAACGTTTATTTGCTATACCAAAAAACACATAGTGAATAAATTTAAAATAAATAAAATTATAGTATATTTCATTACAAGTGCGGAAAGGCTGTCATTGCAAAGAGTTGCGACAAATGTCTACCCGAAGGCGGCGCAGCCGAAGGCGAGGGTTGACAGTCGGAACAAGTTGCAATGACGGTTCCGCACGTGTATTGAACGACTATTGGGGCATTTCACGTGAAGCGGACAGCAAAAAAATGTCAGATCTTAGATCTGGGGCAGGGGTTTCTTCCTGCACTGCAGGAAGGTTAGGCCATACTCCACCACGGGGCCAAGTACGGGTTGGTGGAGAATTGTAAGACAGTAACGGGCCGTACTGTCAGAAGTTATGAAGCCGCTCGTAAGGCCTTTGACATGTCTTAACGACTGCTATCACATGACAGCCGGCACCAATGGCTTAAGAAAGGAGAAGACACGGATGTAAGTGGGAGAAGATAAAAAAATACGTTTGCATGGAGAAAATAATTGGCAGTTTAAACTTAACAGACATGTTCTGCAACGGAAATAAAGGAACACGTGTTTCATACTTCACATATTACTAGAAAACTGTTCAACTGTGAATAGAGACTCTAATGAATAGGGTGTTTAAACACGGAAACAAGAAAGTCACTGTAAATAACAATATCCGGTACAAAAGGAATCCAATAGAGTGTTAACCACAGGAAAGAGCCCGCAGGAACCATTTCAACACTCAATACCGAGGATGTTAACTAATTAGAAGCAGTTTATTGGACGCGTTAAGCTGATGGGTGAGGCTTCTTATGAGTTAAGGCTGATCGCACACTATATATCACCATGGAGCGTGGTTCGTCGACCAATGGGTATTTAGGGATTTTCTTTTCAAGGCCTGTTTGTAACACATCCTAAATAATGTGCATGCAATGACTAATGAGGGTCCCTGATCTCTGTCTACCCCTCTGGGATACAGGCGAAAAGATAAGTTTTTTTTGAAGTCCTAAATCCGACACACACATCGCCCGCCCCGCAAATTTAATAATCGTAGCTATTTAAATTTTCAACATCGAATTATTTATCTCGATGTCACGAATTAATACTCATCATGTGACAGGCATATTTCATTATATCAGACATGTATTTCAACTTAGTGAATTTATATTTTGCTTGGTGAATGTCAACGTACAATGTAGTTCACTCTGACCATTCGACTCGTATTTTTCATTACATATTACACCTTTTTCTCTTTTTTGTTCTTTTTTTCCATCATATCACCCGGACTTGCCTCCCATGGTGGAGTATGGGCTAACCTTCCTGCGATGCAGAAAGAGACCCGTGCCCCAGCAGTGGGGACATACAAGTGTTGATATCAGCCGGAAGCGCAAATTCTTCCTAATACAGGAGTAAAATTTTAATGACGATTCGACCCTATCATTGTAAGCAATGTTATACATTATTTAGTTTTTTTTTATTTATTCGTGGACAAGAGACCTGGGGTGAGACTTTGAGTCGAACAAAGACAACGACACATTTGCCTAGTGTGCTGCCACCCTGTTGTAAGACGAGAATCCGTAGTCAAAACTAAGCTTTCTGCTGCAGCAGTATCGAGGTGACCCAGTTGGGTGGAAACAATAGCAGTCGGTTATTTGGCTTCATTTTTAATCTCCAAATGGAAATCTAATTATAAAGTAACTTTGAATACTGTGAAACAAAGACACTATGGATCGACGTTCTATTCAAATGGATGTCAGTTGTGTCCCAGCTTGGCTATTGGGATTTTAATGATTTATTTTTACGAAGCCTTTATGAATTTAAAATATTTTCAACAATTTTTGTGCCGATTGTTGTGCCTGAAGAAGAAGAAGGAATAAAAATTCCTTCTTCTTCTTCAGGCTATATTAGTCCACTGCTGGACATAACCCTCCCCTAATGAGCGCCATAGCGTCCTGTCTTTAGCTTGCCGCATCCTGCATTTTTATTTATTGAAGTAAATTGTCTCATTTGTTTTGGTAATTAATTTTCCCAAAAATAAGTTTTCACTTAAACAAGCTAAGGGTTGACGCCTCTTATCTTTTTCTCAGTCGGTAGTAAGGACCGCGCCTTGTTACAAGTTTTGCGACCGCCCTAAAGTCTTTTTCCTACCTTCACAAAAAAAATTTAATGGTGTAATAACAACGTAGCTTAATGGTTCTTTATACTTTTGCATTAACAGTATCTGGGTGGTCATACATTGCGGTGCAATTGGCAATAACAGTGTTTAGTTACAAGTCCGTTTGGTTTGAACAGCAGAACGGGCGCTAAATCCATCTCGCCGACCTGCCACGGAGATGTGGCCATTATCCGGGTCCTGTGACAAATCGGCGACCCGGATTACTCGGTGGCGAAGAGGATAGGGATGGCCAATGACGACGATTGTCTCGAGGCCGAGTGGTTAGTCTAGTCAGCATAATCGAGTGTCTCTGGTTTTAAAAAGTCTACATGTTAGACAGTTATTTGGCCCAATAGGTACATGTGCTGAGTCAATTTACTTAACTTAGTGGCTAACACACGGTACTGGCTAAGCGTAGGTTGTGGGTACGATTTCCGCTGGAGTAACCTTACTTGATACGGACAAATAGTCTCTCTATGCGTGTATTTCGATGTTTGTAATGTTTGGGAAGTTATAACAGCATTGGGTAGCCTAGTTTAGGACCACGACATGCTGTGGGAAATATAAGTGTATTATTATTAATAAACACAGGATATCAATCATTAATTTTCTGCAAACTGCATCGCAACAAGCAGAGTAATTGTAAAGAAATAAAAAAAACCTTTTTATATTACTGCAATCTACTTTTAGCAAACTCACTAAACATACGCAATTTTCATAAAAAAATATATATACTTAGTTCGTGATACAGAAAATGGGCACGATAAATTGTGTACATCTCATGCCATGTTTCTCTATCAAAAATTTACGATATGAAAATTAAAAAAGCAGGCTGTTTCATTTTTAGTTCCATGAGAGCCCAATTTTGTCAAAAGTTAACTTTTCTTCATTCACGCATACTACAAGCGAAGATGTTGTATAGAATCAGGCGTTACTTTGCGGAAATCCATAATAGCATTAAAAAGTTAAAATTACTTTGCTGAATTCCGCCAAAAATCCCACAAGCACCATGCGGTTAGCTAATGCTAACGATACTAATAATACAATAATAATAATGCTAATAATACAAGCGAAGACACAAACTGGGATAAGTTAACTTTCAACTAGAGACTGTATACCTATTTTTTGTACATCGAAACAGATGCATTTTTTCATTGCCGTTTCGTGATTAGTAGTAAAATTTCGACTCGAGTCAACTCGCTGCGACTGAAGGGCACATCCCTCGAGGGCTGGCTAAAGGTTTAAGTCGTCGCGTGGAGATTGGCACTGGATGGCTTACGTCCGACTTCATATCCGATGTGGGTTACCGGATGATATTATATTTTATTTTCTATCTAATATGAACCAACCCGGACTTAGCCCCGTAGTTTTGTAATGCCTAACCTTCCTGCGATGCAGGAAGAGGCCCGAGCCCCAGCAGTGCATGGGTACATAGAAGGGTTAATAACGATCTAGATTGGTGAAGTCAATTCGAGTAAGTACCTATATTCTTTTATTTTTCTTAATATTAAAATAGTGCAAGGTTCTTGTGGTAAATAATAATAAAGAAGGTATGTGTTCGACTTTAAAATACAATGTTTATTTTTCAAACTGTAGAAATCTAATTAAATAAAATCCAAAGTCCTGACTGACTAACTCTCTCATCAACAACTCACAGCCCAAACCGTTGGACCTAGGAAGCTGAAATTTTGCACAGAGGGTCTATATAATGTAGGCAAAAACAAGATTTTTTAATTCCCTAAGGGGGCGAATAGGGTTGCCAAAATTTGTATGGGAGGTATAAAGAATTTGATTGAACACGTGTTTCGCCGCTTTTCTAAATTCAACTCTTGAGGGAGAGAACGGGGTTGCAAAATTTTGTAGCTACTAAAGTCCACGCGGACGGAGTCGCGGCCAAAAGCTAGTGTTATTTATAAAAATGGTCAGTCGTGTGAACTCGTGTGGTCATTTCGTCAAACGGTGAAGTAGGAAGATGCCCAGACTAAATAGAGATACTACGTACAAGCCAATATTCTATGTAGATTATAGGCCGTGGGAAGACGTGAATGCAAAAGAAATAGGTGACGTAATTATAAATATTAATTTAAGAACAGAACATCTACGTATCTATGTACTTATATAAAATATATATTTTTATATCACTTTCTATTTATGTAAGTAGGTATATCATTATTTGTATGTATCTATTTAGGGTTAGTATAATTATTTTCTTAATTAAGCATGTTTTAATCAAATGTATCTGAAATATTGTGATTTATTTGTACATCTACTTCCTTCTCCAATATATTGCTCCAGTCCATTCAAAGGTTGTCTGGAAGAGATCAATTTTAGTGATAAGGTCGCCGTCTGTACTCTTAGGTTAAGAAATGTCTGTGTAATTTTCTTTTTTATGTACAGTAAAGTGTTCTCTATCACTATCTATCTATTTTTTTTGCGTTTACGTAATGAGTAGATTTATACAGAGCGTCCAGTGGCATCTTCACCCACACTACATGGGTGAAGGGACCACTCGGATGCTAAAGAACAGAATGGAAGAAATAAATTAAATGGTGTAAAAAGTTTAAAAACCTATTTAGTTAGTGCATTAAAAATAAAAATAGTATAATGGTGTAAAAAGGTTTACAGCCCCCTTCACACTATCGTGCGAGAACACGCGAGAACGATGTACATTGGCGCATAGCTCCTAGGATAATCATAAAACTGTTTGCTACATAAACGCAATGTATACCGTTCTCGCGTGTTCTCGCGCGAAAATGTGGAACGGGTTTTACGGTTTTTCTACACGATGCAGGCCTTCAATTAAATTAATTTATTTCACAAGATAACAAGCCATAATGAGTTTATGTGACTTATCTCTATGTTAGTAACAATTATTCCTATTTAGAATTATTTTGCACCACATTCTCTCAGACTTTAGCTTAGGGGTTATGTTACTGTGGACGATATTATTTCGAGTAGTTGACACTTCTATTTATTATTATTAAATGGTTAATAAAACAGTTATAGGTACGTGAACTTGTAACGGTGCAAACCTCGTTACACCATTTTTTTTATATTTCTTAAATTCTATCTATCTTTTACAAAATTTAAAAGACGTCATCCAATAAAATTTTGGGATTTCCCTCATTTTTAGCATTACTACTTTTCATTTCGACTAGACCTGTCTACTTTTACCTGCTTATTTTGTCTTTGTCCAGTTTTCTGTTTATTTTACAAATGAAACAATCAAACGCATTTAAATAAAGCACAAAGTTGTAGTCGTTCCACTTTTATTATTTATTAAAAGTTAAACAACATCACAAACTCACGTCTTAAATATGAATATGTTAGGATTGGCCAACTGTCAATCTACAGTCCTTCTAAGCTTACGTTATAGGCGAGTTTGCATAATCTTTAGTTTGAGCTGCTGTTAACCGTACCTAAAATCATTCAACCCCGATGTATTTCCCAGCAGCCGGCGCTAAACAAACCGTATCACACGATCCACACGCGTTTGTTATCATTATCACATTACCGGGCCGGCTGAGATATTGCCCTCCGTAGGACCCCGTGAGGTCCCCCAGGAAATGAACCGATCTGTGCTACTGGCCTTACTCCGGATAACACCGACTTTTTCTACTTGCTGATAAATATTCTTTTATCGCGGAGCGCTTTTGTCAAAATTACTCTCTTTCTTTGTAATCCGAACCTCAAACATTACCAGATGCCGTTTGCTGCAGTGCTGCATATTGTCAGTCCTTCTATATGGAGTAGAAGTCATGAACGCTTCTAACCGTTCATCCAGCCCATTAAACGGTTAGAAGCGTTCGAAATGTGGGTATAATATGGAAGTGTGCTCAAAATTTCATAGACAGAGTAACTAATGATACGGTTTTGCAAAGGTGGAACAAATATTAGAGCTCTTAAAGACCATAAAACGGAGAAAACTACAATATTTTGGTCATATCTTGTGCAGTTACAAGTACTATATGCTGCAACTAATTCTGCAAGGCAAAAGCCAAGGACTAAGGAGACCTGGTCGCAAGCCCGCGTTCTCTTAGTTTACTTTTCTTGCAATTTGGGTTGTGAGTTGAGAAAACAGAGGGAGCGGGGAACCAAAAGTATTCCAATCAGTGTCCTCTATCAGGTAAACCCGCATGGTATTTGAGACCCAAGGATAAAAACCTTATACCTACACGCTCTTCAACCCACTTAGAAGAATTTATAAAAGCATTTTCGCCAAAACTAAAGTCGTTTAATTTTAATATAGCACGGCTAACTACACTTATTTTCTGCACGCAAGGTATTTTTCTTCGACGAAATTAAACCTTAATTCCTACAACAAAAGACCCATGATGCCAAGGTTCTTCAGGAGAGGTAATTTGGTAGCGGTCGTCCAGAAAGACTAGTCGTACCGACCGGTTTCGCCTGCATTACCTGCACGCATCAATTTACCCGGCCTAAGGTAGCTCAAGTTGTATAGAAGAAGGTGTTATCTTCCGAGACACGTTTTAATTTTTAATACATATGTTACAATTAATATTGTTTCTGTTACTATATCACCACCGTCATCATCATCATAATTATCATTATCATCAACCGGCCTCTGTTCTTATAGCTTTTAAAAATTATATTTTCATCACTCAAAATAATTAGTAAGGCAGGAGCTGACAGTTTTTGATTAAGAAGTTTGAGGCTAAGTTATTATAAGAAGTAGTTTTGTTTTTATAAAAAGTGACACAATAAATAACCTAACACTAAAATAAATTAATCAAAAATATCGCCCCGGGACGGGACACACCCGACCGAAAAGTTCCCATGACGCTAGCAGAGTTACCCCGTTTCACCGCCAGTGAGATCCTTTGCATCAGTTATGCCCCGGAACGAACGTTATACCCACGACTCCTCAGGCGCTGACCGATTTCTCTAACAAAAACT
This sequence comes from Yponomeuta sedellus, assembly GCA_934045075.1. Taxonomy (NCBI): domain Eukaryota; kingdom Metazoa; phylum Arthropoda; class Insecta; order Lepidoptera; family Yponomeutidae; genus Yponomeuta; species Yponomeuta sedellus. The sequence goes on along the minus strand of OW203726.1, from coordinate 4,616,627 downwards.
TTTCCCTCATCTCCCTCTACCTCACATTGTTTCCACAGGCAGTGGCACGAACAAATAATGAAGTATAAGCTAGCTATACTCTTATTAAAGAACCAGTAATATTATATGCGCAATATACCCTTTTTTAGATTTGATAAGGAAAGAGATTTCTTTGGTACCTTATTTTTTGATAAACCTGCATCTGCACCTTAGTAATATTAATTAGCGATATTCTCATAGCGAGGTAAAAATTATCAGCAGCTAACTTCAAACCATGAAGGTAAGAAGTGAAATTATTTTTTACAAGTGTCAGTACTGGTAGACATTCGTATAAGTTATATGTATACTCGAATTAGGAAGATTTAGCAGCTAAATAAATATATAGCTGTTATGTTATGAGAGAGATAAATAGTGCTCTTTCAACTGCTACTTAAATATACTAATTGTGGGACCAGTTTATATTTTCTGTAGCAGTACATTCTACAGCCACATAATGCTTAGAATCACACACATTACAAGGAAAGCTTAGGAAAGTAAATACGAAAGTGTCACCTACGAAAGATTCACCTTGTTCCCTTGTACTGGCCAAGTTAGTTTTATTTTTATTCCCAACTCTTCTTTTTTTTGATGGGACGTCGGACGGATAGTAGTTTTCATCGTTTTACCTTGTTTTATTAGAGCTGGTGAGTCAGACTTGAAAGGGTCACACAACCCTTTTACGGGGCAAAAGCTAAATATAAAGAAACTGTCAGATTGCTTACTGCTGATAGTGTTCTGATGGATAAGCCTTCAAAAGTACATATATATAGATAATTTTTTATTTAACGATACAACACTCCAAACGTGACACATTCCTTACACATAATACATACCCAAAACAGAAATGCTTCGAATAAAATAAACTGTACGAATATGTGCGAATCTGGACGATTATTCGGCCACATTCTAGGTAAATGTTTTCTGTGCGGTCGTACCGGTCACGTAGATATTCAGTCCTAAAAAGCTTGAAATGGAGTCAAAAAATGGTGGAATCGATTCGTAAATATACGAGTAACTGCATTTCAAAATGTTTAAAATTTTAGGTCAATTGGTGGGCTAGCGTGCCAGCGGTGCCAGTATCATGCACATTGATGTTTTACATCAGGTTCCTAGTGTCAGTCAGGGAAATATGTACAGAGGTGAAACCTGCCTTAAAAACATAGTGACTCTATCGAAGACAGACTTTATTGTTACTTCTCAGGTAGTGGTAGACGGAACGAGTACTACCAAATGAAATAAAAGGTTATATTCAAAGTAGCGCAGAAACTGCGGCTTAATGAACGTTACAAGTCAAACTAGGTGTCCATTTCAAAATGTAGATCATTTTGGAGAAAAAATTGTGGAATCATACAATATACAAGTAATGTTACAGTCTATACTTACTTACTCTACCTTCAGAGGGGCGGTAGCGGAGCGGTCCAACGATAGCTTCCCAATCGGCAGGTCATGGCATCAAATCCCGGCATGTTCCAATGACTTTGTTTTCTAAGTTGTGTACATTTTCGAAGTTATTGTTGCAATTCCATTCGCTAACTATAAAACATCGTGAAGAAACCCTAGTGTCGGAGGTGTTAACGTTCCTCAGGTTCCTCAGGGCTTGCACGTACAATGACCCAACTGTGAAGCTAAGTGCGTAAGTCTCAGGTCTCACTAACTTAATACTCTACCCTTTAGACTTCTAAGCCAGAGCGTACAGTGAACATTTACCCGCCTTAACTGTACTCACCTGACGACTTGGTTGCAGCGGCAGAATTTATTTTTCTTTCATATATTTATTAGGATTTACAACAGAGGCACACTTTACAAATATATACACAATAATTTACAATAAATCAAGCCACAGTGTGAATCCAATAACTGAAAAACACAACATTCACATCACATATCATGTAAGACTTACGGACTACAAGTTGGCGCGATTACCTATTGGAACTAAAAACAATAAAGGCATTAGGTTGGAACGTTGGATATCCTTTACTAATAATAAATAAACTCTGGAACGACTTCAGGTGTGGTTTTATTTGTAGATTAGTAGTATAACATTTTAATAAAATAGAAAACTGGATAAAAACGGATAAACGTAGAATCAGGTAAAATAGTCGGATCTGGTCAAAGGGTGAAGTAGGTGGTTTGGTAGTAATGATGAAAAATAAGGGACATCGAAGAATGTGTCACGTAATTTAAATATTTGAAAATGATGGATAGAAAAATAAAAAAAATGGTGTGAAGAGTTTCGCACCGTTACAAGGTTACATTTTCAGGTATGGATGATTTTGACCCTAATTGGATCAAATTTGATCTGAATTTACTAAGCGTACATGCAAATAAATCGAATTTCTATGGATCTGTTAATTATTGAATATTTGCCAATATTGGTTCTTGCAGAACGAAGATAAAATAGACGGTAATTAACGACTCTGGCTCTGCGACGTAGAACCACAAAACTGAATTTTGAAAGTAGTTGAGAACATAATACCTTGTTACAAAAAAAAATTAAACAAAAATATCTGGTCAGCGTTATGACGTCTATCCTTCAGAGACAAAAGGTTGAAATTACTATAATATGACAATGGGAATAGCTGCATGCGGACGGCACCGGGAAGCTTGGAAAACCAGAAGGAGGCCTATGTCCAGCAGTGAGCGTCAAAGGACTGATCATGAAGATGATTATGACTCTACTCAGGCTTTTTCGTTACGGGGTAGGGACAGGGCCGACGAAGTGTGGCATAGAGTATTATCCTAAATTACGTGACGTCACATGTCCAAATCTACATGTTAAAACACGAACATTTGCAACTCTTGATATAAATAATAAATAAATAAAATATACTTTATTTGCCAATTACAAGTAGAATAAAACAAAACAATTCACATATACACGTCAACTGCAATTATAAACAATTTGTACTTCGTGAGATTGCTTGAGATCTTCACACTATAAAAATAATTTCGGAACTCCTGTTAGAATTCAATAATTTCTAAATGTAAAATTGCTAAATGTGTGGCGTCACACTACGGATGGTCACGTATCAGCTGTGACCCGGACGAGAGAGGGGTTAAAAAATATAAATTATTGTGACGTATTTTATGGACGGCCCCTTATGTGAAGGCGTAACATTAAGGGCGTATTGCTTGCCGCCTGTAGGTTTTGTTGTGTTCACGCTCAAACAGTCGATTAACCCAACACACAGTCTGGACAAAGTTTTAAATTGTAACGTATAATTGCCGTTAAGCGCGTTGTTTAGTGGGCTGTTGTGTCGTAAGTTCGGTGTCCATTTTGGTGCCTATTTACAGGGCGGCTGTAGAGCATTTTAATGCAAAACACGAGCTAGACTGACCGCGGAGTCAAAATACAGAGTTTAACCCCTGTCGTGAGAAACGATTCGTAAGTGTCAGCATCGAGTTAGCTTGTTCAGCACCTATACCATCCTTAGACAGTTTAGTCGGCCTAGCCCACAGGAAAGGTAAGTCAATACCTGTGGGCCTACTAAGCCGTAGATTTCTTCACAATGTTTTTAGAAAGTGAAATGTCTTTATTGCTAACAAAAAAAATAAACAAGGAACAATAACTGAGAAAATGTCTTAAGAACTAAATTTGGCAAAAGGCCTTATGCTCAGCTTAAAGTCGCCAGGGAACATGCTCCACTGTCGACGCTGATTTTCAGCAAAAGCCTTAAAACTTTAAGTTCGCTCGGCGACTCTGTAATTAATAAACTTAATTACAGAGTCGCTGAGCGCAAACGAAAAAAATACAAACAACAGATTTTTGTGTTTGTACAATTTAAATTAAATTATGTTATACGGGCTATGTCCAGCAGTGGACTAGTATAGCCTGACGATGACGATGATGATACGTGTACTGTTTCCAGTTTTAGTGTGTTCTTAGATGTTAGGTTTTAGCGATTTGTATTGCTACTATAAATTCAGTAATATGTAATTTTAGAAAACGAATGATTTAGGAGGGCGGAACTAAATTGAATAGGCATATCTTCGAAGTAGTTTTTGTTTCGAAATGAAGGTAGCACAAGGTAATTACTTTTGTTTGAACTTTATTAGCCTTCCGCCTCTCTCTTTTTATTCTAACACTTCTAACACTCCAATATATTCAGGCCGACTGAGACTGGAATAAATTTCTGTGAAAAAAATTTGTACAAACCTATTTAGAGGCTAAAACTTCCACCCATGCCGGGACTTCACTGGGAAATTTCACTTATGCCGGTGAGTCGCCCATTAACTCAGTTGGAAAGAGCACTGGTACGGATAGGCAGAGGTCGTGGGTTCGAACCCCGGCATGAGTGGAATTTTTTGCCTCTAAATAGGTACTTAAAATTGTCCTTAGCACGAGTTAGTTCATTAAAAAGAATATTAAGAAATTTGTGTTAATTACGCCTTTGCAAATATTTTTTTGGCAAAAAATTCCACCCATACCGAGCCAGCGCTCGTCCAACTAAGCGCTCAGGTTTTTAAAATTGTCCTTAGCACGGGTTGGTTAGTGCAACAAAAAGAATATAATCATGTTATTTAAGTTTTTCTAAGTGTTCTTTTTGTACAATCAAACAAACAATGATTTACCAAAGGCTGCGTCATCGGTAGATGGCGGGACAGTAAAGCGCATATTAAATAAAATTATGCAACTAAACGCTGATGCCAGCTTCTTAAATGCCACTCGCTACTTATATCGTCTCTTCCTACCACTTAACCAGGTCGTCAGTCCATCTCATTGGTTGCCTACCCACACTTCTGCGCCCTTCTCTAGGTGTCCAGATTAAAACTTTTACACCACATGTTTTGCTTTGTCTACGCCATATTGTATGAAAAAACCTGGATTCGGAGAGCCCAAGACCGAAATGAATGGCGTGGATTAGAAGAGACCTACACTCAGCATTGGGTGGCTATAGGTTGAAGAAAAGAGAAGAGACTTATATCGTTCTCTTTCTCAATCTACTGTGACGCACATATGAAACCTGAAACTAAAATCGTCGCCTAGACTTTCTATTTTAATCATAGGTAAAAAATCATGAGCTAAATTGGAACCTTCTTGGAAAACGGATCGATTTTAAGCCCCAAGGGGCAAAACCTTTTATAACGCACCCCGACTCTATCCGCTTTGTGATAAGAGCTACTTTTGCCTGTCTCGAGACAACGAATGGGCTAATGTTTAACGGCTGCATATTTCAGATATTTGCACGCCTCGCCAATGCCGGTACAATAGTACAGTCCTGTGCGAAAGGTGTTAACGTTATGTGTTAGTAAATATTGATTTTTTAGCTCAAGTTCTATTCAAAATCAACGATGGACAATACTTTGACGTCATAAGTTCTATTCAAAAATATGTCATCGACTTCTAATGATAATTGTTGAAGATTCACCGTCGTTTTAACGGTAGTCACTTAGCATTTTAAAAAAAAGCTATGCGGCAGCACGGCACGGCTTCAGAAAGTCGTGGGTTTGAGTCTCGGCTTGTACCAATGCCTTAGTTTTGTAAGTTGCGTAAATTTTGTTTCAGTAACACCATTCGTTGACTGTGAAAGAAAACATCGTGAGTAAGCCGAGAACGGCACCTTTAGCGTATTCGATGTATTAGCAACGGGCAAGATAAAAAGTACCCAAAACCGGATGCGTGTGAGCAAACACTAATAAATGTTGATCAAGCGAAAGACACGTTATCTGACAGGATCGTGACCCTGGTCTCTGCGCTTTAGCCTTGGGAACTCAAGAGCCAGATATAACATAACATTTACATACAGGCACATACATTGCTTCTGGCCCCACACTAGGATACCCTGTGTCGTGGGAACCAGAAACAACGACATCACAAACATGTAAACATCCAAGACCTGGGTTTTTTTTTGTTTCCAGCCGGGATTCGAACCCGGGACCTCTTGCATGGTAGGTAGATGCGCTACCGCTACGCCACAGAGGTCGTCATGAGTGATATGAGTGGACACACAACTCCCTCGCCGTCAAGTGTGTCCCATTCATATCCCAGAGATGTCAACTATATCTGGCTCCCTCACACATACTCTCAACTCAATACGGTATTCATCTCCTGCTACTTTATCCAGCTCACACACAATGCGCAAGAGCGAGATAAACATCGTCTCACATCGGTTACATTCGGCCGCATTTCTCGTCGTAACCAACGAGCGATGAGAGAAAGTTCACAAAAAAAAACGTGTGATCTGGGTAAAGTAGGGAATAGGTGGACTAGACTGGCTCACCACTTGTTTCTCTTGTTTCCACACGCACTTAGTTGATTGGACGTCGTATGAGCGAGATAAAATAGAGATATAGTGTGTCTCGGTGAGCAAAGATATGAGATATAACAACTCCCTTTAAGGACACACTTTGCCCAAATCTACTGCGCTCCTCTCCGGGACACTGGCGTAAGTATAATGTTGATACTCGATATCGATATCAAATCTTGTATATCCCTACTCCTGAGGCACAGGTCTCTTACTGCGTCGCAGGAAGGTTAGGCCATACATGACGTGCCTAGCGAAGCAAAAAAGCGGTAGTCACGGGACGGTCACCCATCCAACCTGTTGTTGCTTAAGTCACGTGATTGATTCCAATCACTTGGTTCGACTACGCCACGAGCGCTTCTAATGTTGATAATGTCGCACCAAAATAGACATAATATTTATTTAATTCAGTACAGACTCCGCCCTTACAGGTTTTCCAACTAATACAGCAGGTTTAGTAAAAATAACACCACAAAAAAGAAGAAAATCGACATTAACATACCCAAACAAACAATGCCCAATTAATCGAATTATTCAGATAATTCATAAAATTTCATCAAATATTAAAAATACACATCGATTCATAAAAAATCATGACCTCTTGCATGGTAGGCACATGCGCTATCGCTACACCACAGAGGTCGTCAAGAGTTTAAAAAGAGGACACAAATATTAACAATGTCACCTCATCCTTGAATTTTGAGAGCGAGCATGTAAATATATCTTTACTTGCTTTTTTATCAAACCAATTGAGCAGTCGGATTGCCATATTGAATATATTATAAGGACACTGTCGTAAACTGTACATAAAGCCTTTTCCGTAGCTGGTTGTAAGTATCCACCGTGCGATTGGCTTCTGCTCCGATACGATGCAAATTCACAACGGCCTAGGGTTACCAGCTAGCAGCACATTTGCCGGGCATGTCCGGTATTAGGGTGGTAGGACAATGTTTTGTGTTAGGGCTTCTAGATTAGGGGAAAAACGGAAAAAAATGTTGCGACGTTTTTCAAGCGTACTTGGTACGAAGCCATGGGCTGGCTACGTGCGAATCGTAAACTAGAGACTAAAACACTAGCCCGAAGGGCTCAATAAAGCCCGGTGACGTGGGGCCCCAGCAGCGCCGGCGACACGTTCACGCCCCACGCGGCGCCCTTCGCCACCACGAACACTACCAGGTACACCACCGACAGCGTGCCTGGGACCAATGGAGGATAAGTCAACACTAGCAGGTACACGGGAAGGCCAACGGAGAAGTCATGGAAACGGGCTTTTTTGTACTTCTAATGTAATCTCCAAGTTCGTAAGTATTTAAGGATATTTTAGATTGAAATCAAGCCGCCCCCATGTGGCCGCGCCTTTATAACGTGCATAAACCTTACATGCTTAATGCCAGCACAGCGCATAATAGTCAGGCATTTTGTCCGGAAATATTATTTCCGCATGGTAACCCTACATCGGCACAAAGCAGACGGTAGCTTTTAGGGCATATTTCACTCGTGCAGTCTTGGTCTTACTTTGTACGGAGGGATTTTCAATGAACAAAGGGTACTTTGTGACTGTTTGAGCGCACAGGATGTACTCGTATGTAACGATTGGAACAATTGATTTTTTTATTAGGAAGATTGATACTCGCACGAAAAATATGCAAATCAACCACTGCGCATTGCTGATGTTTGTATCTACTAGTAATATAGAAAACCAACTTTAATAGAACTTAAATATCACAGATATTACACTGACAGTCCTGCCACCAATCAATGAGCAGTAGTTGATTTTGCGCAGGAGTTCTTTGGCGGACTGAAGAGGAGGTGGCGAGGGCAGGTGAGGATCGTTTCGGACATGGTATGGGTTGATAATATAGTCCCTGCACCCCGCGCCGCACTTCATGTTTTCATTAAGAATATATAATAATAAAAGGTTTATTGCCAAAAATTACATGCACCACAAGCAAGAAATCTTACTGCTTAGTTAAATTATTAGCAAGGCTTTGCTCACGATACTTGACAGCATCTTCGGTGACGTTAGTTTATTGTGTACTGAGCCTGGCTTGAGACCTTGAAAGATGGCGCTTGGTCGGATAACCACGATGATTTGAATTCTCAATGTTCTATTCGTCTCCATCAAGAGTTGTCTGCAAACTATAACCGCGGAGATGTAAACATCTTTATGTCTCAATTTTTGCTGTCGGAAGTGTGAGAGCCAGGTTCGATTCACAGTGCGGGCATGCAAAAATGACTTTGTTTTCTAAGTTGTGAAGTTATGGTTGCAATACCGCTCGCTAGCCGTGAAGGAAAAACATACATACATACATACATACATACATACATACATAGGTACATACATAGGTACATACATACATACATACATACATACATACATACATACATACATACATACATACATACATACATACATACATACATACATACATACATACATACATACATACATACATACATACATACATACATACATAACCTCACGCCTGTATCCCAGAGGGGTAGGCAGAGACCAGGGACTGCCACTTGCCACGATCCTGACAGATCACCTTCGCTTCATCAACGTTCATAAGTCGTTGCATGCACGCACGCCGGTTCCGGGTACTTTTTATCTTTCCCTTTGCTAATACATTACCTATCTGGTCGATGTATGTCCGCCTGGGACAACCCTTACCAACCCTTCCACTCACATTCACAATATATATTTGTTTCGTCAAGTGAAGGAAAAAGTCGTGAGGAAACCTGACAGTCATGAAATTGTCTGAAGTATGTTCAAATACCTCAGCGCTTGAAATTGCCAATCCGCGGTGGGCGCGCGTGGTAATTAAGCCCATACTCTCTCTCTTAGAGAAGGCCTGTGCCCTGCAATGGGACGTTTATAGAGCAGATAAAAAAATGTCCTAGTTCTTCTAAACAATAACGAGTACTCTTTTCATAACCAGCCTTTGAACAACACCTTTTCCCGCTACAAAGAAACAAGTGACGACTAATTTTAATCCATCTCGATTATTTTCACTCTATTTACTCGAAACAAAATATTTCGAAAAGCTTTCGAGCTAACGAAAAGAAAACAAACCCGTTGCACGCTCCAAAATCACCTACATTTGCAACTTGCGAACCCGCTTCTTCGGGAAAGGACGTAGTTTGCAGCGTAAAATGTGTCGGGTATTAATTTTGACAGTTACATCTGGCGGTGGGTGCTACTCTGAAGTTTCCTTGTTTCACCTGAACTGCCCCTACGTATATACCTATAAATAGAGAAGATATTGTTTTGACCAATCCGATCGACCAATCAGTGTGCTTAGATCATAATAGCCAACGACTTTTTTGCAATCTTACTAAACGAATCCACATTTTTGCAAAAGCCCTATCTTTTTTCAGTAAGATAGAGAATCATTATATAATTAGCCGTGTTTCCGCGATGTACCTAGATTTTTTGCGGATATTCGATTAAAAACCGTCCTACGGCATGTATAACAAGCACCAATTTCTGAGCGGTTCATCGTAATTGAGTGGTCTAACTGTCAAATTAGTATGGATTTTGGCAGTTAGATGAATTAGTTTGGAATCGCTGAGCATTTGGTGCGCATAATTAGGCTGCAGATCGTTAAACTAGCCACCAGCGTACGTTGTACAGTTAATTTTTGTTGCAAAGTCATCCTTAACATAGCTGATTAGAGTGCACGTCTGTGTAGGTTGATGTTCTGGCTGATTGTACGAATTAGATATTCCTACTAATATTTAGTCACGCCACGCATTTATTTTATTCCTTTAGTCCACCGGGTGGGCACACAGATATATGTTGGTTGGTGGACACAAATTTATCGTAAGGTTGATGCCTACGAAACGTTTACATATTTTAATCCAGCAAACGTACCCTTTGGCGAAACCTGGCGTGGAGTCAATGAGAAAATCATATTTTTTTGATTTTAGCAACAATTTGCAAAGGCATCATTTCGGCATAATGGACACAAACATACCGCGTTGAAGAATTTCCTCTGCGCCACCTAGTGTCAACATTAGCTTAATATAGTTTATGTATAGTGTTCATTTTGATGAAGGTTTTTGTCTTTATCGACTTTTTCTTTCTACATAAATTTTGTTTAAAAGAGACCTGAAACTTAAATCAAGTGAGAGCAACAGAAATCTTCATTCTGACCAACAATGACTGGAAAGCTTCCGAACGCTCGATGCGCTCCAGCGTAAGCAACCCGATGGTGCCGGTGCTACGTTTTCTAGGATGTCATTTGTCAGATGCCACATAAAGATGTTGCCGGGGTCATAAAATAAGTCCTGCCGTTCTCCCGGCGCGGCTACAAACTGCAATGCTTAGTTTGTTTCCTAGACGTCGTCCATGTTCTGGAAGCGAGGGTCCTCCGTAGGAAAGCTTTGGCTATTTATAGGAGGAATATTGTGGAGGTAAGAGTCGAAAATAAAATTGATGGCGGAATTGTCATGAATTGGTCGCATAATTCGTTAGTAAACGCAGATAGCTCGTGTGGCCTTAGCATCTACGTAATGAGATAATTTATACAGCGTCCAGTTGCATCTTCACCCACATTAGATTGATGAAGGGACGTGAACGCTACAGTGCCTGGGACATTGTTTTTTAGAAGGTATCTTTTCTTTGCATTCCTCTCTTGAAATCTGGTGGGCGACGTGAGTTTGTAAAAGTACGAGAGGGTACTGAATAAAATGTATTGCGTTGGGGCGTCTGCATAGCTTAAAATGTAACACAGGTGAGCCTACTTTGAATAATTGAACTACGAAGCTATCGATGTCCCGTGAATGCCTACGTCACGCCATACTATCGAATATTTCGAAAAGCACTAAATGTACAATACAATGGTGTCAACCCTTTGCATGCCTCACTGCTTGGGCACGGGTCTCTTCCTTCAACGCAGGAAGGTTAGGCCATACTCCACCACGGGGGCCAAGTCCGGGATGCAGCAAGCAGCAAGCCTTGGTGTTCATGATATTTAATCTATATTATAAAAATTAAGGCATGCTAGACGAAATTTCTCTAGAAATAAGTTTGTTTTCTTAATTTAGTTAGAATATAAAACAACCACATGCGAAATTAAAAGTATTAGATAGATAGATAATTTCTTCAAGCAAAAAGTTTACAATAATGTTTACAAAATAGCGTTTCTTACATAATTACTTCTTACATGATCCCTAGATGCCAAAACTAGGTCGAACCCGTACTATAGGCATCTAATGTTTATTTTACAGTTTTGTTTAATATTGCTGTGCAAGTGGAAACTATTTAAAAACCTATTTAGAGGCTAAAAATTTCACCCATGCCGGGATTCGAACCCGCAACCTCTGGCTATCCGTACCAGCGCTCTACCAATTGAGCCAAGGGGCGACTCACGGCATCAGTGAAATTTCGAACCTCTTTACAATATTCTCTGTATTACGTACAGGCAGCGACATCTGACTTAAGCAAATTGCATTACTTACAGCCCCGACTACCTACTTTGCAGTTAGGTTTAACATCGGAACGATATCACTGTACGCACATGATTACACAATTTTAATTTTTAATGCACTAACCCGTGCTAAGGAACAAATTTAAAAACCTATTTAGAGGCTTGTTTTAGGTTTTTAAATTTGTTCCTTAGCACGGGTTAGTGCATTAAAAATAAAAATAGTGTAAGTGGAAACTATTTCAACATAACATTGATTGCGTATTGCAAACGTGTACCAAACTTTAAGGAGAGGGTTATGGAACCAATCCACACGAGAGCACATCACTTCTTTTGACTGCCGTTGGTTCACGATGTTCGTGATAAATTATTTACATTTTTTAAAGCTTAAAAAGCTTAGAAGCTTGGGAGGCCGGTACCTACGGTACGGAACGGTACCCAATTGGGTAGAACAATGGACTCAGAAGCGAGAGACCTAGGTTCGATTCCCAGTGCGAACAAGTGCCACCGAATTTGTTTTCCAAGTTACGTAGATTATTTTGTAAAGTTATAGTAGCAATACCCCTAGCTAACTATGAAGGAAAATATCGTGAGGAAACCTGAGTTTATGAAGTGTTCATATACCTCAGCAAATGAAATTGCAAATCTGCGGTAGGCACGCGTGGTAATGAGGAGAAGAAGAAAAAGAAAACACATTACAGCAACAGCCACACAAAACGTTATAATACATACAATTAATTAAGTCCCTACTCTATCTCTCTCTCTCTCTCTCTCTCTGAGAAAAGGCCTACACCCTGCAGTGGGACGTTTATAGGCTACATAAAAATGCTTAAAAGCCGTGCGTGTTAAATGAAATGAACTTTTTTCGTATTCGTGTTAGTTTTCAAACTTTCCCTTGTTACTAGTCAAATCGAAACTCACAGTCCGCCAATGCCAGGAGGCTGCTGTCTGACAATCTGACGCATTTCCGGTGGAGCCAGCTCTTGTGGCGACGTGCGCGCTATTTTGATTCGATTCAAATTTCGAACTTCACGTCAGTTTATCCGAGCTATTTCGATGTTGCATTTTGATTTAGGCAGGTACAGTCGGCAGCACTTTACATTTTCGATGCATCGACACTCGTTACGTAAGTGAGTAGAGTACACGCTTGTAAAGTTTGATATACTTGATGTAATTCATATTTCGGTCAGGATTCCGGCAAGGATCGAAGTGTTAGTTTCCTATGTTAAAAGTTCAAAGAAATACAGTTTAGCAATTGTCTCCCTGTGCGCGGATGTCGGGTGTGTTGTGTGTCGGCCCGCTGCCGAAAACTGAAAGCTAAAACTGCGAAAAAATAACTATCCACAATAATGGACTTGATTGTAGTCCCTACCTCATTCTACCTGTGACTACGGAAACTGCAACGCTGCCTACGTGTTACCTAATAAATAATCGCAATTAGACCCGTTTAACATATAACTATGTGTGTGAGTATCGCGAATCATTAAGAAATTCATATATTTAATTTAACTGTAATTGTATTGAAGACTCCTTAGTTCCTCTCTAGTTCTTCAGACACGATCCTACTGGGAAGGTCGGTATTAAAAAAATGTCGAATATGCTTATAGTGGGCATGTTCGCGGCTGTATATTTTTATGACTTTTGCATAAGTTTTTACAAAATATCGGGCAAGTGCGAGTAAAAGTCGTACAAATTATCTATACAACATCTAAAGCCGCCTCCTTGTCTTCATGAATGTTGTATTTTCATGAGGACCACGACCTCTCCGTTAAGATCGTACTGAAGAAGAAATAGGGCATCTCTACAACAGGTCGTTTGATCTTGTAAATCTGTATCCTCAATAAGAATACCCGACTGCATATAATTTTTAAACTCGATGCCAATGCCTAACATGATAACATCCCATGCACACTTAGGTACCTAAACTGTTCAAACAAACAAAGTATTTCATTCAAAATAGCCCAGAAACTGTCACTTATTGAACGTTACAAAATAAACTACATGTCCATTTCAAAATCTAGATAATTTTGGAGATAAATTGGACAAAAAAAGTCCAAACATAGTCTTTTCAAAGTCCTTACTTAACAGAGTATAAATAATGACTATAAAACATAGAATTCCAGACATCATTGTCATCTATAATGATCTTATGATAAATGATCTAAATAGGAATTGATCTGGGTGATTCTATAATCGCCTTACGTAGACTGACGAGGCAGTACATTCGAATGCAAATGTCTGATTCCAGTTTGATAGGCGCAATTGTCAATTAAATTATGCACAACGTAACAGTTTAAAAGGCTGTCCGTCTAATGAAATAATGCACGGACCAGACTACTCTATTATTAACATTTCCTAGTACAGTTAGCCTCTACAAACTACATGGTTAAATATTAAACGAGTCTAACCGCGATTATTTACTAGGTTGAGCATCGCGACGAATCATTAAGAAATGTTATTCTTTTTAATGCACTAACCCTAAGCTAAAGTAAGCTAAGGACAATTTTAAAAACCTATTTAGAGGTTACATTAAGAAATTACATACCATGAAAAGAATTAGTCGGTCTCTGTTTGGCTAAGCAGATTTTTGTTCCCTACCCGAATGTACACTTCTATAGATAGAATCGCTCAGTGTTTGTTAAGTGTCTATTACATTGGATTGTTCACACCAAAAACTAAATCGTGTTCGGAGTGAATAAGCTGATTATTATTTGTGTTGTTTCCTGTACTGCTACACAGGCATATCAACTGTTAGTTTGTAAGTAGCTCAGATCTCTATGATCTGAGGTAAGTAGTTATTATTGTAAAACGCTACCTATACTCTTATGTATTTTGGAAGAAGCCTGGCAACCCATAGCACAGGAAATCCTAGTTTGGGAGCCAGTAACAATTTTTTGTAACCGTTTTACAATAAAGTTTTTTCATTTCATTTCATTAGTCTAAAGTTTTCTTATGCATTTTTATCCAAACTATCTAGATTTCGAAACGGACTGTTTAACTTGTAACGTTCATTAAGTCACCGTTTCGTTGTTATTTTAAATCAAAAATACTTTAATTTTTACACAACTTTATACAACTAGCTAATAGGATTAAAAAGTGAAAATGACTTTGCTAAATTTCGCCAAACATCCCACAAGCACCATGCGGTTAGTTAATGCACCCCCCTCCCTCCCACTTTGTCAAGCAGAAGCTTTTTCAGCACTTGCACTTGTGAGCCTGAGGATGCCTCGTGTTAGAGGCGAAACCCGTCGCGTATTTTCTCACACAAGTATTAGTGTCGTTGGTGGTGTGTTCGTGTCTTGCTTCTGCTTGAAAGAGTGGGAGGGAGGGCGGTGCATTAACTAACCGCATGGTGCTTGTGGGATTTTTGGCGGAATTTAGCAAAGTAATTTTCACTTTTTAATGCTATTATGGATTTTCGTAAAGTAACGCCTGATCATACAATAAATAGCCAATAAAAACTGAGTTCCTGAGACGATGTCGTTCAGTCAGCGGAGGGTCATTCTTACGAGTGAGAGATGACATTTGGGGGAAAAAGCATATACCCAGCAGTGGGCAGCGGTGGGCTGATAATGATGATGATAAGACAAGAGTAGGTATTTATAACAACTTTTGTTCTGTCACTTTTGAAAACATTTTGTTAAATTTTCTTTGTACTGGCTGTTAAATAGAAAATTCTTAACCTTATTTTTGAAATAGAATGGACAATGGACGGGGTTTGCGGCATCGTGGAGCTCGCAGAGCGCAAATTTAATAAATCCTATTGTTTCGAAAAAAAATACATAAGTAAGAAAAGACTAACTCTTTATTGGAGTGTGTCATGAATATCAGGGTACCGTTATATTGTCTTCAAACCCCAAAATTATACTCAAAAAAAAAAATATAACCTTAAATTACCCCATTCCGGTTTGCACAAGGTATCGTGAAATAAATTTAAATTTTCATAGTTTACGTCCTCTAGAGTCTAGACTAAGAAGGCATTCTGTTTACTTCCCCAAGCGGTCGACCGTACATAATTTGCAAGTTAGAGTCCATTCAATTTGTCGTTATTAAAAGCCCTCACCACAAGCCATGTGTCATCTGTCCCGCTTCGACTAAGTGAATTGGAAATCCTTCATCCTACTCGAGCGAGATTGTAAGCTTCCTCATAAGGTCCAAGTATCGGGTTTCATATTAAGGCCTCTACTCTCCAATTATTTGAAGAAGAACTAGCCGACGGTTTCTGAATTTTTAACTTAAATTAGCAAATCGGTGAGAGCAATGAGACCGATGCATGGTAGCGGAGCGGTAGAACGCCGGCTTCTCATTTGTGAGGTCGTGGGTTCGAATCCCGGGATGTAACAATGGCTTTTTTTGAAGTTACGTACATTCTTAGATTTAAGAAACTTTAACTTATGCTGTGTGGTGTCGGCCTAGAGAATACACCGACCCAAATTCTTCCCGCGGGTGTCGTAAAAGGCGACTAAGGGCCTGGGGGCCCTTAGTCAAACCGGGGGGTGCAATTTCAATACAATTCCACGAAACTGCGATCCCCGACCCGCATGCCCAGCGTAGAGATTATGGGCATTACCCCCCAATGATGGCAGAACCTTGCGCTCATTAGGGGAGGGCTATGTCCACCAGTGGACTAATACAGCCTGAAGAAGAACTGTAATGCAATTTTTTTCTGGCTGCGCAATAAAATGTTCTCTATCTATCTACATTTGCGAAGATATAGTAGCAATACGTATTGTAGAAATAGTTATAGATGGCGTCGAGTTAAGTAGCACGGGTTATACCATAGCAATGCGATTGGTTACTGGACTACCGATAGTGTGAATGAAACGACCACTATCGGACTAACACGACTCTATTGAACAACTATGCATTTTAGAGACTCACCACCTGACCAAATACACTGGTTTGCAAAATTAAGTATCACACCTTTAAAATTGCAATAACTTTTTAAGTGCACAAGATATTTTTTTTACGTAGCCTCTATGTCTGTGTCCACTGCTGGGCAAAGGCCTCCCCCAATTCAGCCCAGAGTTTTCTGTCCTGGGCCACCTCAGACCACTCCGGCAAATGGTTGTGGAGATCATCTCTCCACCGTCTTCTAGGCCGGCCTCGATTTCGATGTTCGTCGTGTGGCACCCAACCGGTGGCGAATTTCGCCCACCTATTCGGGTGCATTCAACTGACATGACCATGCACAAGATATACTTTCGAAATAAAAAGGACTTGAAAAAGAGTTTCATTTGGGTTTTAAATCTCCTTAGTAGGTTCTTTTAAGACATGACTGAAAAAAGACTTTAAAAACCTATTTAGAGGCTAAAAATTCCACCTATGCCGGGATTCGAACCCGCGACCTCTGGCTATCCGTGTCAGCGCTCTTTCCAACTGAGCTAATGGGCGACCACCGGCATCAGTGTTTCGAACCTCTTAACAATATTCTCTGTATTACGTACATACGGCATGGGTGGAATTTCTAGCTTCTAAATAGGTTTTTAAAATTGTCCTTAGCACGGGTTAGTGCATTAAAAAAGAAATATAAGAGAGACTCTATTTTTTGGGTAGTTTAGGATAAAACAAAATTAAAACTGTAGTACTTACTTTTGCAGGTCAGGGTATTTACCTGGGTGGGAAAAGTTGCCCAGCGACAAAGATGAGTGGGCATCTAAAGGGAAGGCCTTTGCCCAGCAGTGGGCTAATTGATGTGAGTGATTGAGTGATGGCTAATAAAAAAATCTTAAGTAGAGATACCCTGCCCAGTGGTTAATTTTTCTGTCCTATCCGTAGTAGAAGTTAAAACGTCGATTTGCATTTATATGAATCGAAGTCTGCTGCTCTTTGGCTTGATTAAATTCACTCTATAGTTTACGACTCCTGCCGCATTTACACCGGAAGAGCTGATGCTCTAGCACACGTGCGTTATTTATTTAGGATTAGTAGATGCTAATTTTGGACTGACTAAATGAGCGGTGGTCTACCGCCGCTCTTTTAGTCAGTCCTTTTAGTGGTGAAGGAAAACATCGTGAGTAAATCTTAGTGTCTGAGGCATTCATACGATTATACCGTAGCGCTTAAAATTGCAAATCGAGAATGAGTTGTGAGAAGTTGAGAATGACTAACAACGAATGCTTAGGTAGTCTCAACTTAAAAATAAATACAAGCCAATTAGAAGTAGTCACTGTATACAAATTTAGATGTATACATAATTTATTGCTAAGATATATGTTACTAACTGTGTAGGCAAACCTCGTGAGGAAACCTATTCAGGTTTCTCCACGTGTAAGGTATTCAAAGCTCTCTCTCTCTCTCTCTGCGAGAAGGCGTTTTTTTTTTCTATAATTTATATTTACCATGTCCGAGGTCGCGGTTGCTATTTACCATCTTCTTTTTCAGGCTATATTATATAGTCCACTGCTGGACATAGCCCTCCCCTAATGAGCGCCATAGCGCCCCGTCTTCAGCTTGCCGCATCCAGCATTTGCCTGCAGTTTTTCGCAGATCGTCATCCCACCTGGTCGGAGGGCGACCAGGTGGGATGACTACGTTTGCCGAGTCGCGGTCTCCACTCAAGAACACATTTACTCCAACGGTTGTCGGTTCTTTGCTATTTACAATGTCGGAGGTAAATTCCCATTAGGGGCCGCCGAAAATTTGTGCAAATGGCCTCAGTCTGGGTATATTTTTTTGTCTGTGATCCTTGCCTGGTTACCGTAAGGTATCCTAGTTTGGGATCAATATAAGTGATTGTGTTATGTGGATATTAATATTATCTACCTACCTAGGTGCATAGTTGAATTCGCTTCTGCCGGAGTAAGTTCTAAAGTTGTGAATGCACCAAAACATCCTAGCAGCAAGGGTATAAAAATATAGTGGCCGTGTGAAGTTTTATTGGACCCGTTTCGCCACTCGGACTGGTGTGCGAGCACCTTATTTCTTTAACGGCTTAACTTCCACTGAGTGAGATGCAGTTGGGTTGGGCCACTTCTGAATTCATAGACGCAGATTCATGAGCTCACACAAAAGGGGTTCGACATCTACCCTCGTATGTCCCCACTGCTGGGGCCGGTTCTCTACCTTTACCACGGGGGCCAAGTCCAGGTTGGTGGAAGATTGTAAGACAGTGGCGGCCTTTACTGTCAGAAGTTATCAAGCCGCCCATAATGCCTCTGACATGGCTTAACGACTGCCATTACATGACAGCCGGCACCAACGGCTTATCGTACATTGCGAAACACGGAAACGCTCGGAAAAAATCTGAAAACTGAATCTGAAGTGCGCAGTGTTTTGGGAATGATTCATAAATGAGCTCACAGTACGAGATAAGGTAGGTTTCTGAAACGGTCCAAATATAAAAGTAATATTACGAAACCTACAAGCTGAATAAAGTTTTCACGAAAAATGCCTAAACTATGTGAAACCGAGTGTCTGAAGTTTTCAAATACCGTAGCGCTTCAAATTGCTTACCCGCGGTGGGCATGCGCGGCAATTAACCCCATAATATCTAAGAGAATGCCTGTGCTCTGCACATTTTTTGGACATTTATAGGCTACTTAAAAATAAAATAAAACTCGTTGTAAAAATTAAATGTGAATACACCTGCTGAGGTTATACTTGGAGATGCCTGTTCGCAAAATCTTCTCACTGCATATTTGTACCCATGTATGATTCACAATAAATACTCTCTCTCTCTCTATCTCTCTCTCTCTCTATCTCTCTCTCTCTCTCTTTCCCTCTCTCTACTGCCACACCAATGTCATCGGCATTTCGGTGTTTTCATGCAGGCAATTTTTTGACGCGCTTTTTCTAATAATTCGAATATTTTGCGTCTACGCTTTCAATTATGGGTCACAACGGCTTCCTGGTACTCTTTTCAAACCACTGTCGCAGGTTGTGTAGCCGTGACATCGTTATTTGAGTAGGAATCTACTCAAATTAAAATGCAAGGCCCCAAATAAACCATGTTAAAGCAAGTGGATCGGTGAAAAGCTGTCTAGGTTCAAGACTGGGGCTCGATCTTAATGAAGACTGCTTCAAAAACGCCCAACCTCCTTCTTGGATGCAAAAGGAGCGAGAGTTGGGTTGCGACTACGCGCACTTAAGTGCTTTTAATAAATTATGAAGGCTGGCTTAGTAGTGTGGCGGGAAATTGTCTTTTTTTTCTAATAGGTATCAGACAAACAGACAGTGGAGTCTTAGTAATAACTAACTATCCACTGCCTGCTTACCAGGATGTATCACACTAACCGTTTTAGCTAGACAGTTAAAAATTTTCAAAGACGATGTATTTCTGTTGCTGCTATATCAACAAAATATTATTATCAAGTACAGAATGGTCAAATGGGGCTCTCATACAAGAAACCTGAAAGAAACAAGACCGGACAATTTACGTAATACAGATAATATTGTAAAGAGGTTCGAAATTTCACTGATGCCGGTGAGTCGCCCTCATTAGCTCATTTGGAAAGAGCGCTTGCACGGATAGCCAGAGGTTGCGGGTTCGAATCCCGGCATGGGTGGCATTTTTAGCCTCTAAATAGGTTTTTCAAATTTATTCAATGTCTGATATAGTACTGTGTTATAAGAAATTTCATCATAAAATCTGGAAATATTTCTAAATATGGGGCATACTGCGGCCTGCTAGGTTGTCAGGATCTTGGCAAGTAAAATACCCTGGTCTCTAATCCTTGGTCGCAAGTGGAACACCCTGACCCTAGATTCAGTTAATGAATTGTAGCACAATGACACTACAATGCATTAACTGAATGTGATCGTGACCGTACCCGTCCAGTAGGAAGACCAAGACGTCGATGGTGTGACGACATAGTAGCTCTAGCCGGTTGTACCTGGAGCAGGCTTGCACAGGACCGACAAACGTGGCACGACATGGAGGAGGCCTTCACCCACAAATGGGTATCGAAACAAATATGAATGAAATTGAAATGTTACCTAATATTATTAAATGTTTTATATATTTCTTAAATTAATGTTGTTGCATGTATTAAGAATGATTTTATATTATTTTGTAATATAAATTTTGTAAAACTTTTTAAATCCTTATCTTGCAATGTTATTTAATTTGAAAATTTTACTTTATTATAAAATAAGTATTTCAATAATATATTGATTTATTACTTTATGATAAACAATGTTATATAATTATATTTTAATTTAATGCATGACTTTGAAATGATTGAATTAGTTTAATTATTCAAATTTGTAATATTTGGAAAATAAAGGTTTGTATTATAGTACAATGACAACTGCACGAACGTGGATAATTCATTACATTGCTTCTTTTAAGTCTCAGCCCGCACGCGTATCCCACCTTGCAGGCACAAATGGTATAAAAAAAACAAGTCACGTGACCCGTCCATTTATCTGTCAATGTACTGTAATGCACCAAGAGAATCGAGGCCCTGGTCTCTAAACTCTAGTCGCAAACGGAAACCCCTTCGAGATTGTAATGCAATGTACGCTGCAGACAAGAGCCCTTTAATGAAATTGAAATTGAAAAAAAAATGTATTTATACATTACAAAAAAAAAATTTATGATAATTTATTATAATGCGATGATGATGATGATAAATAGGTTATTTATTCGTAGGTGTATAGATATAATGCTTGGAGAAATAACTACAACAGCAAGGTTTCTACGAGGCTTGAAACCGGTATGAAAGCTGATATTACAGCCGTAATAAAGGGCCCGCCGAACACACAAATAGGATTTTCTCCAGATTTAACCTGGGTTTAACCGGGTCTGTTATATAATTAGAGTTCGTTTTGCGATCCGTTCAAAGCTTTTGCAGATTTTTACCTTCAATATTTTTTTCTTTTTTCTATCACGGAATCACGGAATGCTGACTAAAAGACGAGACCTGAGAAATCTGAGTGACTCAGGTATTAAATTAAAATACCTCAGCGCCTAAAACTGCCAATCCGCGGCGGACACACTATATTTATTTGTTTATTACTAAAAGATGTCAAAACAGCATTATAGTAGCATTACATTCAAGTCATGATAAGGTGTTTGACAAACGTTAACGCGAAGTATCGCGTGGCAATTAAGCCCAGTAATTAAGTGTAGGACGCCCTCCGACCTGGTGGGATGACGATCTGCGAAAAACTGCCGGCAGATGCTGCATGCGGCAAGCTGAAGACAGGGCGCTATGGCGCTCATTAGGGGAGGGCTATGTTCAGCAGTGGACTAGTATAGCCTGAAAAAAAAAGAAGAATTCAGCCCATAGTCTCTCTCCCAAGCCTGCACCCTACAGTGGGGTCTTTGTAGGTTATATAAAAAAAGGTTTAATAATTACACTATTTTTATTTTTAATGCACTAACCCGTGCTAAGGAACAAATTTTAAAAGCCTATTTAGAGGCTAAAAATTTCACCCATGCCGGGATTCGAACCCGCAACTTCTGGCTATCCGTGCCAGCGCTCAACCAATTGAGCCAATGGGCGACTCACGGCATCAGAATAGTGTAAAGACGTTCGAAATTTCACTGATGCCGTGAGTCGCCCATTGGCTCAATGGGTTAAGCGCTGGCACGGATAGCCAGAGGTTGCGGGTTCGAATCCCGGCATGGTGAAATTTTAGCCTCTAAATAGGTTTTTAAAAGGTTTAATAATGTTTTTGAAAACAGATTCCGTCTGACAGACATCGATATCAACCCTCTTATGTCCCCATTACTTGGGCACGGGTCTCTTCCTGCAGCCCAGGAAGGTTAGGCCATACTCCACCACGGGCGCCAAGTCCGGGTAGGTGGAGGATTGTAAGACAATGGCGGACCTTACTGTCAAGCCGCCTATAAGGCCTCTGACATGGCTTAACGACTGCCATTACATTACATGACAGCCGGCACCACGGCTTAACGTGCCTTGCGAAGCACGGACGCGCTCCGGAAAATGTCACTAGGCCACGGGACGGTCATCCATTCTGCACCTGACCGCACCTGTTGTTGTTTAACTCAAGAGATTGTTTCCAATCACTCGGTTCGACCACTTCCACATCCTCGAACGTCTATTCATTACACAAGTATATATTTCAACAGGACCACAAACATTGCATCGCTTACCTTGCATGCAATGCATCGTGGTAAAGTTAGCAGCTAGCTGAACCCATGAATAATTCCGCTGTTTTTGCCCCGACTGTGCGCGACGGTCCCGTTCGCGGGGAGTTTAAATTAATTACGCTTGTGATAGCGACTGTACTACTGGCGTATCAGATGCCCTGTCCTGAGGCTATACAAGTTGTTCACAGAAGGACAAATCAGTAGCCTTTATATATGTCTTTGTACTCTTATGTCTCCAATGTATTGCTCCAGTCCATCCAAACGTTGTTTGGAAGAGATCACTTTTAGTGCTAAGGCGCCGTCTGTACTCTTAGGTTTAAGATATATTTGTGTGTATTTTTCTTTTTTATACACAATAAAGTGTTCTCTATCTATCTTATTATAAAGTTTACAATGAAGATAACAGTTGTATACGACATTCTAGATTTTACATCGATAGGATAGGTTTCATTGTAAATATTGACATTAATTTTACTTTTGTTCCTTCCTACTGTCATTAAATTTTCTCATTAGCATAACCCAAATATTGGGCTTTTGACGTAAAATATTTTAATAGAGTACATAGGAGAGGAAAGAAAATTAAACGAGCCATTTTTTTCTATAAATAATACTTTTGTGTATATGTAGCATTTATTAATATTAGTTATCTCGTAAAATAACGTTTTCATGCATCTGAACCCTTATAAGAAAACGTTTACAACGCATTGAAAAAACGAAATGTATAAGTTTTTTATTATGAAATTAACTTTATTTTTCACATTTTTTGTGATCTCAAAAACACGCAAAAAATATTTTTTGGATTTAAGTATTTTATAACTTTTTATGTTTCTATATGTCTTATATGAGATAAGTGAGACCAGTTCCCTATTGTCTTAGGTAATAAACGAACGTTCCTAAGGCATCCTTCTGTGTTACTCTATCGTATCGACTGCCTACCAAATGCACTTAGGTCCTCGTCAGTCTATTTGGAAGTCGAGACTAATTTAAATAATAGAGTCGAGTAACATCTGCTACTCTTTGTAGACAAATTCAATTTTAAAAGAGTCATGGTCGAATTTCGTTAGTGCAACTGCTATATAGGGAATTACAGGGAATGCTGTTTACGAGCGCACTAGAACTACGAGTATACGAACCGTTGTCTTCCAAATCAGTGATTTAAAAAATCTGTTATAAAGTGTAATGACTAATGTTCTGAAAAAAAAATATTCATGTCAAGTGTCAAAAAGCTTATATACTTTTAGAAAAAAAGCTTATTTTTAAACTAAACCTTTCGTAAGCACTTTACATTGATTAGAATCCGGATTAACTTACTTGATTTTGATCGGAACAGTCAAGTAAGTTAATTAAACTCAAGTTGATCTGGATTCAAATCAATAATGTAAGCTTGTTCTCTAGTAGTGGTATGTCAAAAGTGGTGTTTTTAATAGCCCAGGCAATGACCTGGGCTATTAAAAACACTATTCGATTGATTGTTTCGCTAATGTTCACGTACGGTCGACAAAATATCAATATTGACCTGAATGCACTCTACCCAGTTACGTTAAGGGCGACTTTGCTACAAAAATGTAAAGGCCCATCAGCTATCTACTGTAGTTGCCCCCTATTGGGGGCACAAAAATAGGTGCCACTGTGTAAAAACCAAAACTAACCTTACGAAGGCTTCAAAACTTTTTCAGCGTTTGCTCGATACCTGAAAAGAAAAACAAAACTGTTAATGTGAGTCAGGCCTGCATTAGTGTTTTCGTGTAATGATTAGAAAGGACAAACAAAATGTACATTCTCGTAAAATTCATTAATGACATAAGACTAAAATGAGCAAAGGCTAAAAAGGTAATAAAATATCATTGAGAATGTTTAACTGTTTCCCGCGACTTCTTCTACGCTGAATTATCGGATTAATGAATAAATGAATGAAAATTCTTTATTGCACTAAAATCAAATTTGTAGAAAGGCGAGCTTAATACTAGATACTATTTTCTTCCAGCTAACCACGATAATGCGGACAGTGGAAGGGTAGTGCCAGTAAACAATATAATATAGTAGTGACTTATTACATAAACTAGGTTAACTAAACAATACAAATGTAATTTAAATCGATCGATATCAACCCTAGAATGTCCCCACATTTTTTCACACTTTTTATAAAGATATTCACACAATATCTGTTTAAATTGTAGCCTATATATTATTCTGATGTATGAGCTATATTAACTAAGTAAATTGTTCATCCAAACATTCAAACATCCATATTTACAATCTTTCGAGATTATAATATTAGTGAGGATGAACAACCAATCTTTCTTTTTAATTTTTCGGTGCTTACGTTGGATAAGAAATAGATACGGTACAGTGAATGATGTAACACATTTAATGGTGGAATGTGGCCGGAACGCTCAGAAAAGACAGGTCCAAGAATTTAATATAAATATCTTAGGTGGAGGAGCTTATCAGAGCATACTAGCAGAACCGCAGTCAAGTGAAGCTAGATTTTTTTTAGTCTTAAGTTTGTTTAGTTAATAAGAAAGTGTACGATGGTGCTGACATTGTCCCACTAGGAGAAAAGTCCCGAAATAAATACAGATATCCAAAAAATAAATAGATAAATAACTGAATACTTAGGAATAAATACCGAATAGTCAGTCATACATAACATTTTAGGCATGGATAGCTCTGCAAATATCAAGGTGCAAGACGTGCGACCACCTAAGAGGTCCAGTGGATGTAGTTATCTGTTTTAGCCTGCTCCTTACTGTCAAATACTTACATATTTTGATACTTTGAAATAGTAATCTTACCTATACTTAAAACTCTATAGAGGGGAAAGTTTTAATTTTTGGTGCAATATAGGTAATTCTTTGCAACCAGGTTAACCTGGTAGTCCCTGGTCGCTGCCTACCCCTCTGGGATACAGGCGTGAGGTTATGTATGTAGTATGTTATTTAACCTTCTCAGTCCTGACCTTGAAAAATAACAATTGTTTGCGGTTGTTATTTGCTGACTGACCATGAAAATAACAATAGTTTTCCACTGATATTTTCAAGGTTAAGACTAAGGAAGTTAAGAACGTTATTTGAATGGTCAGCGCTATACACTCCAGACTCTTTGTGAACTCGCTCCGAGCCACTCTAATCACAATTAGCCGCAAAACAACATCTGGGCGTGAACCCGAACCCTCCCGGTGGCGAGCTAATGAAAAAACGGCTCATCTGTCTCCGCCAGGCTTTATGAGGACCATAATACAACGTAATGGTGGTTGAATTGGTCATTTGAGGGGTACAGCGGTCATTAATCAAGTGACGTTACTGTTCTGGACAAGCCTGCCTAATTGGTGTAATATAATCGTCATGAACTTCACCTGCGGTTAAATTTAATGCATTTGCTCTCAGAGAAATTTTATTAATGGAGGGTTTTCGTTGACGTATTTAAGATTCGGAATACATTGATATGTATTCCGAATCTTGCTCGTGAATATTACTTTACGATTAACTCGGGGATTCAATTCAATTGAATTTCCTACAGTAAAAATCTTTCTTTTCCCTCAAATCTTTATCGTAATGCGATAGATGCGTTACAAGTAAATCACTTTGTATCCAGATTTACTATTTTACTAAAACTGATACATGCTAAGTAATACCTATTTACTAAAACTAGAACACAAAATGCCTAGACAGGCTTTTGGGAACTCGTTCAGAGAGCATAAAAATAAGTAAGTACGATCAGCCACCGCAAGGCACTTTCAACAATTTTTTGCGTTATTGGAACATTTTTTATAAAACCATACTTTGAAATAAACAGATTAGACTTTATACGATATTCAGGTTCAAAATTGAAGTTTTTTGCCTAAATGCACCGAGCATTGCATACCGAACTTTTTGCGCAAAAACCGTTATCGAAATATTCAAGTTTTATTTTGGAAAACGAGTTTGAAATGAAATGAAAAGGTTATTCAAAGTAGCAAAGAAACTGCGGCTAAATGAACGTTACAATTCAAACTAGGTGTCCATTTCAAATTCTAGATCATTTAGGAGAAAAAATGGACAAAAAAACTCCAAACTTTGTCTTTTCAAAAGTCCTAAATTAACAAAGTTTACATAATTATTATAAAACATAGAACAATGCATCAAACGAATTCAAAACATTGGGACCTCCAGCGTAGCGCAAAAAGTTACGCGTTCATTGCGAGCTAATATTGTTTGCACCCATAAATAACCTTCTTAAAATCATACATAGTTAGATAGAATATTCTTTATTGCATGTACACCAGGAATAAAAACTACAGTACGGAAATAACAGTACATTATCAAAAAGTACCTTTGCAACAGCCAAACGTTTCTTACAAGATCATCATCAGCCCACCTCCGCCCACTGTTGGGTAAAAACCTTTTCCCCGTTACGCTATCCTTCGCAGTTTCCCGCCATTCGCATTTTGCAAGATACACTTGGTGTTTTAACAAAGTTCTTAGCATAATTTGCAAAGTAGATAACAACGTCGGTACATTAATTATGTTGTAAAATTAATCAGCGGGCACTACCTACTTAAGACACTACCATAAAATTAACTGTAGCCTTAAATTAAGACCCGTAAGGTCCACTTTGTCGTGACTCGGCGCCGGGTTGAAAGCACAGCCTGAAAGTAGATAATAACATGCGGACTTTAGTGAGTCCCGAGAACTAAGTTGCATATTTTAATGCCCTTATCGCATCTTCCTTGCTATTATCACTGTGGGACATCTTTATACAAATAACAAATGGTTTGTGGACGTACGGGAGTTCTTCAAATTGTGATTTAAGTGGCTCAGCAAACATTGTTTCAGGTACACCTTAATACGGCTCAGGAAACGCATTCGTGATGTCACTGTCGACGTAGTTTCGACAAATGAAGATTCGTAAGTTTGATGGCAACAATGCAATCGGTATATATTGACTTTACATGGCTTTATTAATTAGTGCAAGGATGCTAATATGTCTGGCATCCGACTCGCTCGCAAGTATGTATGAAGGGCGACAATATTGGTGACCGATTGTTGTCTAAAGGGGCGATGGGCGGGAGAGGTGGTGAGGCGGGAAGACGGCAGGTGGACCAGGGTGGAAAAAAAGTGACAGCCGAGAGCTGGGCGGCGGTCACTGAGTAGGCCTGATGATTGGATGTTTATATTCTTTTTATTGCACTAACCCGTGCTTCGCAAGCCACGTTAAGCCGTTGGTGCCGGCTGTCATATAATGGCAGTCGTTAAGCCATGTCAGAGGCCTTATGGGCGGCTTGATAACTTCTGACAGTAAGGCCCGCCACTGTCTTACAATCCTCCACCAACCCGGACTTGGCCCCCGTGGTGGAGTATGGCATAACCTTCGTGCGATGCAGGAGGAGACCTGTGCCCCAGCAGTGGGGACAACCAAGGGTTGATAACGATAACGAACCCGAGCTAAGAACAATTTTAAAAACCTATTTAGAGGCAAAAAAATCCAACCATGTAATACAGAGAGTATTGTAAAGAGATTCGATATTTCACTGATGCCGCATGCCGGTAGTTGCCCATTAGCTCAGTTGGGAGACCACTGGCACGGATAGCCAGAGGTCGCGGGGTTGAATCCCGGCATGGGTGGAATTTTTAGCCTCTACTAAATAGGTTTTTAAAATTGGACGATGTAGTCAGGTCGGAGGATGCCATTGGTGAGAGACCGCGAAGAATGGCGTGATGAGGACAAGGCCTATACCCAGGAGTGGGCTCAGATGGGCTGATAATGATATATTTGCCAGAATGTGATCTGGGGCGCCACGACACAATCGATTTATAGCACGTGAATCCTGAATCCCGATCAACAGCTGGGCACACATACCAAAGCTTCTAGATATCAATTTATGATATTAATACATTTAATTTTGTGAAGTCATAGTGGCAAAAGCACTGGCTAACTGTGAAATAAACATCATGAGGAAACAGAGTTCGAGGTGTTCGAATACGTGTGAAATTGCCAATCGGTGGTGGGCACGCGTTGTGACTAACCCCAGAGAGATGGGCTTAATTACAACGCGTGCCCTCCACGGATTCTGAAAAAAGACGTGTGCCCTGCAGTGAGACGTCGTTATTATCCTACATAAAAAAAATGTTAATAGTGATTTTCAGTTGCCCAACTATTCAGACTATTTGACTATTCAATCAGACATTTGCAAATCCGATCTGCAAAATAAAAATATGTTTTTCCCATTGATGGCGCTAGATATTTTTGGGGTAAAATATCAGAATTGAGGTCCAGAACTTTTCCCTCTAAAGCCCTCCCACGCAGGACCGTGGGTACCCCTGTGTTATCAGACGCGCGCAGCCCCCAAAACTCCATATTTCATACCGTAACGGGACTCCCCGTCTAATGAAGGCATTAGACGTTGTGTTTTAGCCAAATTACTTACAGCCACCCTTTGTTAAGCGATTGCGATGTAAATATGCGTATTGATCGACGCGCAACAAGAACTCGACGTATATTGTATTGTTTAGTGTACTTCTATACTCTCTGTAATAGCTGGTTGGCGCGGCCGTTTAAATAGTCATAGTTGGAATTCCATATCAACCCTTGTATGTCCCCACTGTTGGGGCACGGGTCTCTTCCAGCATAGCAGGAAGCTTAGGCCATACTCCACCACGGGACCCAAGTTTTGAAGAGTTTGAATTATTACACTATTTTTATTTTTAATGCACTAACCCGGGATACAGAACAAATTTAAAAACCAATTTAGAGGCAAAAAATTTCACCCATGCCGGGATTCGAACCCGCAACCTCTGGCTATCCGTGCCAGCGCTCTACCAATTGAGCCAATGGGCGACTCACGGCATCAGTGAAATTTCGAACCTCTTTACACTATTCTCTGTATTACGTACAGGCAGCGACATCTGACTTAAGCAAATTGCATTACTTACAGCCCCGACTACCTACTTTGCAGTTGGGTTTAACATCGGAACGATATCACTGTACCCACATGATTACACTATTTTTATTTTTAATGCACTAACCCGTGCTAAAGAACAAATTTAAAAACCTATTTAGAGGCTAAAAATTGAGCAATTGGTAGAGCGCTGGTACGGATACTGGCACCTGACCGCGCCTGTTGTTGCTTAACTCAAGTGATTGGTTCCACTCACTCGGTTCGCTTAGCCCACGAGCGCTTCCATTTACATACATACACACATACATAACCTCACGCCTGTATCCCAGAGGGGAAGGCTGAGACCAGGGACTGCCACGTGCCACGATACTGACAGATCACCTTCGCTTCATCACCGTTCATAAGTCGTTGCGTGCACGCACGCCGGTTCCGGGTACTTTTTATCTTTCCCTTTGCTAATACATCCCCTATTTGGTCGATGTATGTCCACCTGGGACGTCCCTTGCCAGCACTTCCACTCACATTCGCAATATATATTTGTTCCGTTAATCTTTCTTTCGAAAAAAAGAGACTTTAAAAAAAACTGTTAATTTTAGTCCCTATAACGAGGACTATCACCTAATGTATCGAAGTCCACAGCACAAAACATTATAAAAAAAAGTACAGAGGCCCATACAGAGGCCAATTACGGACTAATATTTATAAACCAATCTTAATTACGGAGCAGTTTTAGAAATACCTCAAAAATATGATCAATGCCTTGTGAAGGCTGATATTAAATAGGCTGATCGATGTATGTACCGACACCCTGTATAGCTGCAAAGTTCAACGTCCGTCTGTGACAGTGGTAGCCACTAATAATGGGATTCTTCCCGGGAAAATTCCATTTTGAGAAGAAACGCACCGCTCGTTTAGGGAATCTTTCCTAAATTGGTCTTTATATGGGAAAAAACGATTCCTGCTGTGACCATCGAATAAAATAACTGTTTTAGCATCGTGTGTATTATTCAATAGTAGCCTGACGACTACTATACGCGAAGACACGAAACAATTAAAAGTTGTTTTATTCGATGGTTACACACTGTAGCGTTATTTCGGACGGCTCCGAAATATTTAAGTAATTTTATTAAATAAATCGTCACTTAAATAAAAACTTATCAATAATTTAAAACAGAATAAACAAATCAAAATAAAATTAAACTTTTGGATTTTATTTACAAATATACAAACCTTAAACTATTTTAAAACATCATATTATCCACTATTTCGATAAGACCGATAAGTTATTCTCGTCGATAGTCTTGTTTCCTATCGATAAAAGAAATCTATTAATAGATCGACAACGCTTCCATATCGACTACGTTACATCCTTACGGCGCCGAGGCTCCTTTGTTCTCGAAAAAACTGGTAAGGCCGCGCTGCCGTCGATTGCGAACCTGCCAACGCACTCACTCGGCCACGGACCTCTATTTGCGCAAGACGCACGCCAATTTGGACGGGCTCACTATAAGCTCCGCGCGCGCAGTCGACGCGCTCCTCAATTAATATTATATTTTATTAAAACTGCGAAGTCTAAAATAGTGAATCTTTCCTTCCCCGATATTGGGTAAGTGTGAACAGAATTGCTATATTATTTTAGGTGGTCATTAGTAGTTATTTAGTATTAAGTGTGTTTGTTAATTTATTAAATCTTAGCTCGCATCTTTCGCCGCGCTAAGCTAATATTAAAAGGTGCACATAATGCCGTACTCCACTTGGCTTACCTAACGGCTGCCGTTGTCATGCCAAAATGGCGGCTGTCAAAAATTGCATGATCATTATTGCATCACCATTTTTATTTTTCTTCCATCAGCTTTCTTCAAAATTAACAGCTTAAGCTAGCTTGCTTCAAATCATCTATCATTGTATCATCGTTAAAATCATACTGCTAGCTGTAACCCTTTCGGATATTTTCTAAAACCTTTATTAGCTCATGTAGGTTCATTTTCATCCATTTGTGCTAATCCGTTCCTGGCTTCCGCTACCGCCACAATCAAACTGGGTTAGGTTCTTCTTCTAGCAGTTGGTGTCGGTACGCGGAACCCATGTCGATAGCTGTGTACTAAGGCGTAGGATTTATTCCCAGGCTCCACCTTCCGGGTCAAGATCCCGCTGACCACAACCCTCTGCCTCCGTGTTGTGGTGGACATCAAGGCCCTTCTGCCTACAATATTCCTCGGATGTTCCTGAGTGTGGCCTTTGGACCGCCACGCTAGTCTCACTATCGTCGGGTAGTCGCGCCGGCCAAATCGACTCAGGGGAGTGCCTACCCATCGAATCCAAGGTGAAAGTGACTGACCAGTGTGTAGGGCCAACTATAATCCACGACCCATAAGTAGTATATTAAATAAATAAGTGATTTGTATAACACTTGTATAGTTTTATTTCTTATAACGATACCTAGAAATAGTAGAGGCTACACTGGCGCCCTCAACGTGGTTAGATATGGTCAGTCATTTTTAGTTTGGTGACGAGTTTGTTTTGTGTGCGTGTTATATGTAAAGACAATCTTTTATTCTTCATATGTTTTCCTTTCAGCACGCAGCAACTAGAGTATAGTGCAGCATAAATATATTCTAGTGTTGGGACTTGTAAAAAAAAATATATCGATATCGATAAAAATATTTTAATTGTGCCTAATTTTTGTTAGCTTCGCACTAGACGCTAGTTGCATTTTTACTTTTTGGTTGCAATTTTAATTTGATAACGCTTTTTTTTGCTTCTTTACTAATTTCGTACGTGCAAGGAGAAGAAGCTGTCTACATTTAATTTTATTTTTGTAACAGGACGGAGAAATTAGGTTCTTTTATTGGTAGATCTGTTCACACTTAGTCTCTGCGGGTAAAAGTGAGAGTAAAAAAAAAAAAATGTTACGCGAAATAAAATTTTTATCTTTGCAAAAAGCTGAGCTTACATATGAAGTAGCTATTCGTGGTGAGAGTCCTGGTCAGACAGTCGAAGAATTGCGGAAACAAATCTCAAAATTGAGCCAATTATTTCCTTCCGAAGATATCGTCGAAACCCAATTTGCCATCAAAGACGAAATAGCTGCAATCAATGTTTGTTTAGATAAACTTCAAAATTATTTGACGCAATTAGACAGCACACCAAATGATAACGCGATTAAACGCGCCCAAAATTTAGCGAATCACTTATTTCACCGGATCAATCGTATTGATGCCTCAACCACGCCTATCATGCTGGAGAAATTGGAAGAGTCTATGAGCCGCTACCAATCTCTCTCCGACAGGTTGACGGACATTAAATTGAGCGAAGCGGAAACACAGATACAAGCATCTCAGTCCCAGCCTGGTGTTTCACAGAACGCTCCTCTACCTCAAATTAATGTCACGTGTGGTCACGGTTCCTCCAATGACTTCGCTTCCCTACGTTTTAATGGAAAAACTTGTGCTCGGGCATTTTTGCAACGCGTCTCAGAATTTATCACAGCACGCAATATTTCTTCTGACAAGGTTTTCAGATTTGCGACCGAGATATTTACCGATGAGGCACTACATTGGTTTCGCTGCATCCAAACCCAAGTCACCTCATGGGATCAGGTAGTTCGGCGCCTTAGGGATGATTTTAGTCAGGCTGATTTCGATTACCGTTTTCTTTCCGAAATTAGATCACGAACTCAAGGCGAAAAGGAAAACATAACAATATACTTGTCCATCATGGCCGGGATGTTTGCCCAGCTAGGCAGACCGCTTTCTGAAGAAGATAAGCTCGAAATTGTTCTCCACAATATTCGACCCTCTTATGCCACGGTCTTGACTTCTTCAGCGGACATCAAGGACATCGAGTCATTGCGAGTCATCTGTAAAAATTATGAGAGTGTGCAAACTCGAATCTCACAATTTCAAGAGCCTCCTAGGGTATCTTCTTCTACAATGGCCCCTAACTTCGCTTACACTCAAAATCCAACTACAGACGCTAGTAAAAATTTGCCAAATAAATATAATCATAATAGACAACACTACAATCAAAATTATTTCCAAAATGGGCCAAAACAAAATTTATCAAATTTTCAAAATCGGACTTCTCCGCAACCGAATGGCAACTTCAGGCCACCCTTTTATAACGGTCCTAAACCGGTTCATTCTATTGAGAGGAAGGGTTTGTTCTGCCCTCGCTGCCGAGTTGATACCCATGGGCTTAGAAACTGCCTTGCTGAACGGAAAATAGTATGTTTCCGATGTGGTCGTCCAGGTGTCAAATTTTATGACTGTACCGACTGCCAAAGAGCCACTACTTCCGATTCAAAAAACTAGCTAAGAAGAATTGTAACTCAAAAGTCTGCCA
Source organism: Yponomeuta sedellus (assembly GCA_934045075.1). Taxonomy (NCBI): domain Eukaryota; kingdom Metazoa; phylum Arthropoda; class Insecta; order Lepidoptera; family Yponomeutidae; genus Yponomeuta; species Yponomeuta sedellus. The sequence continues at coordinate 4,582,649 of OW203726.1, read as the reverse complement.
CTTTGATAAGCAGGACTGGGATAATTGGTTACAATTCGTTAAAAATTTTAGTACTTTCTACAAAGTTCATACAATTCTAGACCTGAAACCTCTCAATGACACTAGGCCGTACGTCAACATCCGGATTAATGATCTACAAGCGTGTGGCTTGCTAGATTCTGGTGCTGCCGTCACTATACTAGGCAGTAATAGTCACTTAAAGCTAGATTACCCAATTCAAAAGGATGACTGTATCTCCATAATCGCTGCCGGTGGCCAAACTATTAAGAGTGTAAGCTACATCAATTTACCCGTCACGTTCGAGGGTAATTTCCACATAATCAGGGCGTATGTTGTCCCCGAAATTGATACTGCACTCATCTTAGGCATTGACTTTTGGCGTATTTTTGAGTTGTGTCCCAAATACATGGGCTCTTTAAACATAACCAAGCCAAATACAGTCCCAGTTGCAGCCTTGTCAACCACAACTCATGTGACCCCTTATGATCACCTCGACGACAAGCAGCGCGTCATTGCTGACAATCTTGTCTCACAGTATAAAGAGATTTCTTTGGAGCAAAAAGGTCTTGGTAGGACCCCTTTAATCACCCACCATATCGACACTGGTAATTCCCCTCCCATACGCCAACGCTACTACCGCATGTCACCTGAAAAGCAGCGTATTTTGACGCAAGAGGTTGACGAGATGCTTAAGTTGGATGTAGTTGAGCCCTGCGAAAGCGAGTGGTCGTCACCAGTTCTTATAGTATATAAAAAAAACGGCGAACCTAGATTTTGTCTCGACAGCAGGAAACTCAACTCCGTGACCAAAAAGGACGCATACAGTCTTCCGTACATTTCAGAGATCCTTGACAATCTCAGAGATGCCAAATATATGTCCTCCATTGATTTGTCCAAGGCCTTCTGGCAAATTCCCATCGCAGAACAAGACCGGGATAAAACTGCCTTTTATGTCCCAGGGCGCGGTTCCCTTCGATTTAAAACTACCGCGTTCGGGTTGACTAACGCTCCTGCAACCCAGCAACGCCTTGTGGACAAATTATTCGGACCCGATTTCGACCTTAAAGCCTTTTGTTATCTCGATGACATAGTGACTGTGAGTAGCTCCTTTGAAGAACATGTTTCTTTGCTACTGAATGTTCTTCAGAAGTTGAAGAAGGCTAACCTTACAATCAACATCGAGAAATGCCAATTTTTCAGAAGCCACTTGAAGTACCTGGGCTATGTAGTGGACGCGCAAGGTTTACGGACAGATCCCGAGAAGGTTGAGGCCATTCTAAATTATCCTACCCCTACTTGTAGGAAAGACCTCAAACGCTTCCTCGGGACTGCTACGTGGTACCGCCGCTTTGTGCCCAATTTTAGCACTATAGCCGGTCCCCTAAACAAGATGACTTCAAATAAAAAGAAAGCTCCACCCTTTTCCTGGTCTGCTGAAGCAGACGCGGCTTTTAACAAACTCAAGGAGTGTCTGATCTCTGCACCCGTTCTTTCCTGTCCCAACTACGAATTGCCATTTGAAGTTCACACCGATGCCAGTAATTACGGAGTGGGCGCTATGCTTACCCAAACCGTGGATGGTGTTGAACGTCCTATAGCTTACATGAGCAAATCGTTGTCTGGGGCAGAGAAAAACTATAGCATAACGGAGAGGGAGACGCTTGCTGTCCTTGTAGCCCTAGAGCATTGGCGCTGCTATCTGGAGAATGGGAGAACTTTCACCGTATATACGGATCATTCGGCATTAAAATGGTTTCTGTCCTTGAGTAATCCTACAGGTAGATTAGCTCGTTGGGGTGTCAGACTCTCGATGTTTGACTTTAACCTTAAACATCGTAGAGGAGTGGACAACGTCATCCCAGACGCTCTTTCACGCGCTGTGCCTGTTTCAGCCATTTCATCATCTGGTTCAATTGCTACCACTACTGATACTTGGTATAAAACTATTTATAACCAATGTTTAAATAACCCTTCTGGTTTCCAAAATTTCCAAATTAAAAACAGCTGTCTTTTTCGGCTTTCCCGGAATAAATGCACTCTCACTTCTGAGTTTGCCTGGAAAGAGGTAGTACCAAACGAATTGCGTGAACAAGTAATTTCCGAAAACCATTCTGAACCCACAGCTGGTCATTTGGGGATACACAAAACCTACCGCCGTTTGGCCCTACACTACTTTTGGCCAGGTATGCACAATGATGTTGTGCAGTTTGTCTCTACCTGTCACATCTGCTTGACACACAAACAGCCAAATCACACAACTCTTGGTGAAATGGGAAGACCGAAGCATTGCTCGCGACCATTCCAGATGATCTCCATAGACTTCGTAGGTCCCCTTCCATCAAGCCGAAAGCAAAATACGTACCTGCTGGTTGTAGTGTGCTGTTTTTCAAAGTACGTACTAGCATTTCCAATGCGAAGGGCAACTGCTGAGGGAGTCATTAAGCATCTCGAGGACTCAGTTTTTCTCATTCACGGTGTCCCTCAGATAGTATTTTTGGATAATGGTAGCCAATTTATAAGTAAAAATTTAGAAAATTTCTTCGTAAAGTACAAAATCCCAAATATTTTTTTTACTCCTATTTATACACCACAAGTGAATACAGTCGAAAGGTATAACAAAACCATAATGACCTGTGTTTCGACCTTTATTGAGAGTGATCACAGATCATGGGACGTCAATTTGCCCAAAATTCAATTTGCCATGAATAATTCAGTAAGTGAGGCAACAGGATACACCCCCTCATTTTTAGTTCACGGTAGAGAGCTTGTTACCTGCGGATCCCACTACCTGGATTCTGACTTAGGAGATGAGGTGCTGTTTTTACCACGTGATGTGTATGCCGAGAATATTGGTCACCTTGCTGGTATTTTTAATAAAGTCCAATTATCTCTTTGGCAAGCACACGAGAAAAATACCTCTCGTTACAATATTAGGCGCAAGTTTGCTGAGTTCCAAGTAAATGATATAGTTTATAGAAAAACATACTACCAAAGTGACAAGGACCAGTATTTTAGCAAGAAATTGGCCCCAAAATTCTTAAAATGCCGTGTTTCTGCCAAGAAATCTCCCTTAGTGTATAAACTACAGGACATGAATGGCAAAGACTTAGGTACTTGGCACATAAAGGATCTAAAATTGGTGAAATTTACATGAGTCATAAATGTCAATATATTTATAAATGCGTAAAAAAAAAAAAAAAAAACTGTTACCCTATTAAAAAATAATAGTAATACAAAATCAATTATACGACATCTGCCTAAGTCTGCAAATTTTGATATTTGTTGACTTTTTCTTATGTTAGGACGCCTTATAGTTCCAGTATGTTCCATAAGGTTAGTTAGAAAGATGAAGAATGTAAGTTTTTGTATGAGAAGTATGAATGGAGAAGTAGTGTCTGAGACTTAAAGTTTAGCTGCGGATTTTGCCCTTTATTGGCTCAAAATCCTTGGGCAGCGAGCGGGGTAACTGTAGCGTTATTTCGGACGGCTCCGAAATATTTAAGTAATTTTATTAAATAAATCGTCACTTAAATAAAAACTTATCAATAATTTAAAACAGAATAAACAAATCAAAATAAAATTAAACTTTTGGATTTTATTTACAAATATACAAACCTTAAACTATTTTAAAACATCATATTATCCACTATTTCGATAAGACCGATAAGTTATTCTCGTCGATAGTCTTGTTTCCTATCGATAAAAGAAATCTATTAATAGATCGACAACGCTTCCATATCGACTACGTTACATCCTTACGGCGCCGAGGCTCCTTTGTTCTCGAAAAAACTGGTAAGGCCGCGCTGCCGTCGATTGCGAACCTGCCAACGCACTCACTCGGCCACGGACCTCTATTTGCGCAAGACGCACGCCAATTTGGACGGGCTCACTATAAGCTCCGCGCGCGCAGTCGACGCGCTCCTCAATTAATATTATATTTTATTAAAACTGCGAAGTCTAAAATAGTGAATCTTTCCTTCCCCGATATTGGGTAAGTGTGAACAGAATTGCTATATTATTTTAGGTGGTCATTAGTAGTTATTTAGTATTAAGTGTGTTTGTTAATTTATTAAATCTTAGCTCGCATCTTTCGCCGCGCTAAGCTAATATTAAAAGGTGCACATAATGCCGTACTCCACTTGGCTTACCTAACGGCTGCCGTTGTCATGCCAAAATGGCGGCTGTCAAAAATTGCATGATCATTATTGCATCACCCTTTTTATTTTTCTTCCATCAGCTTTCTTCAAAATTAACAGCTTAAGCTAGCTTGCTTCAAATCATCTATCATTGTATCATCGTTAAAATCATACTGCTAGCTGTAACCCTTTCGGATATTTTCTAAAACCTTTATTAGCTCATGTAGGTTCATTTTCATCCATTTGTGCTAATCCGTTCCTGGCTTCCGCTACCGCCACAATCAAACTGGGTTAGGTTCTTCTTCTAGCAGTTGGTGTCGGTACGCGGAACCCATGTCGATAGCTGTGTACTAAGGCGTAGGATTTATTCCCAGGCTCCACCTTCCGGGTCAAGATCCCGCTGACCACAACCCTCTGCCTCCGTGTTGTGGTGGACATCAAGGCCCTTCTGCCTACAATATTCCTCGGATGTTCCTGAGTGTGGCCTTTGGACCGCCACGCTAGTCTCACTATCGTCGGGTAGTCGCGCCGGCCAAATCGACTCAGGGGAGTGCCTACCCATCGAATCCAAGGTGAAAGTGACTGACCAGTGTGTAGGGCCAACTATAATCCACGACCCATAAGTAGTATATTAAATAAATAAGTGATTTGTATAACACTTGTATAGTTTTATTTCTTATAACGATACCTAGAAATAGTAGAGGCTACAACACACAGTAAGAACCGCTTTATCCCATATAATAACCGCTTTGGGTTTTTCCCCCAGAATATTTTCATTTTGAGATAATTCCCCGGGATCTTTCCGCAGGAATTTTCCCGCGACCCATCATTAGTAGCAACTATTCCTACCCGGTAATTTCCGAGACTCTACCGATGTTTAAATATAAACTAGGGCTATTATACCTTTCCTGTTGGCAGACAGACCAACATGTACCTTGTCTGTGTTAGTAATTCAGCTAAGACTTTGTAAATGTATCTAGAGGTTGCGACCGAGGTGAATTATAGTATTTTGTTGACGATTGACTTTACTTGTTATAGCAATGTTTTCTTTTGCAATACAACATGTTTTCTACTAATCTCACCAATCCATCGTTATTTTAATTGCGAATTAGTTTTTTTTTATAATTCATAACCAGTATTTTAGCCCCCTACATAGCTTTGCAACTATGTTATTTACACGAAGATTGTATTTAATGTATTTCCTTTTTTTATGTAGCCTATAACGTCCCACTGCAGGGCACTGGACATATATCAGAGAGGAGAGTGAGAGAAAGAGAGAGAGAGAAAGAGAGAGAGAGAGAAAGAGAGAGAGAGAAAGAGAAAGAGTGAGAGAGAAAGAGAGAGAGAGAAAGAGAGAGAGAAAGAGAGAGGGGGAGAGAGAGAGAAAAAGAGAGAAAGAGAGAGAGAAAAGAGAGAAAGAGAGAGAAAAAGAGAGTAAGAGAGAGAGATAGATAGAGAGAGAGATAGAGAGAAAGATATATTGAGAGAGAAAGAGAGGGGGAGAGAGAGAAAGAGAAAAAGAGAGGAAGATAGAGAGAGAGAGAAAAAGAGAGTAAGATAGAGAGAGAGAGAGAGAGAGAGAGAGGGAGAGAGAGAATGGGCTTAATTACCACGCTTGTCAACCGCGGATCATATCAAACGGTGAAGTATTTGAACACCTTAGTCACGCAGGCTTCCTCACTAGGTTTTCCTCCACATTTAGCGAGTGGTATATTTCAAATTTCGTTTATCAGATGTCAAATATTTTTCATATTTCAAAATTCATTTACTTATACCCGAATAATTTTTTAAACATTTTGTTGCAGTTGACAAAGTCCGTGGCTCTACAAAGTTGTCGCGCACCTTTGAGCATATAAAGGACGTTACTACGGTACGATACGTTCTTACAACTGGACATTTTTACATAGCGTCAAAGACACCTTGCCATAGATGGAACCTTGTATGGTTTTACACTGGTGGACGTTTATAGTAACATCTAATTTCTAATAAATACATACAGGTCTCATACTCTGCAATAGTAACGTATCTCACACTTTTAGGTTTAATCCTACGTCTTGCGAGGGCTTGACAATTTAATTTCCTTAAGCCATTGTGATCAATAGCGAATAAGGAGGCTGTATCACGGAGTATCGAGTATCACGCCGTAAAATACTCGTAGTGACGTATCTCAAACATTCGCTTTCGAATCGCTCGTAGCCCCGGCTGCTTGAGTGATCTTAAACGATCACGAAGGTTAAGCAAAACAAGGCGCGTTCAGAACATGGATGGGTAAACTGTCCATTTTTTCGATTGATTCCGTGTTTCACAAGGCACCTTAATCAGTTGGTGCCGGCTGTCGTCGATAGAAGGCAGTCGTTAAGCCAAGTCAGAGGCCTTAGGGCGGCTTAAAAACTTCTGACATTAAGACCAACCAGTCTTGCAAGCCTCTACCAATCCGGACTTGGCCCCCGTGATGGAGTATGGCCTATACCTTCCTCAGGGAAGAGACCCGTGCCCCTCGGTGGGGACATAATGGGTTGATGATAATTTATTTTTTTTATTTATTTATTTATTTATTTATTTATTTATTTCAGATAACATAGATCCATTTGGTTAGTAGTAGTTATTAGGCACAATAAAAATATACACAGTTTGGTTAGTGGCTTAAAAAATTTAAATACATTAAAATATAAAATTACTTCTTATTAACAATCATATTTACATGTGATCGACACCACTGTATTAGAAAACGTGTATCATGTCGATCAGCAATCGCTTTCAGTATGCTGTTGGTGCTGGCTCGCAATCTGTTCAACGTGGACGCAATGCGCTTGCGCAAGATGGAATAGAAACAGTTCGTGTGCGCCGTCGCAAACATGCCTGACGCGCTACAGTATCGTAATAATAAATATAATGATCTCAAACTTTTAGGTTTACCCCAGTCTTACAAAATTCTGACAAATCAATTACCTATAGCTACTATGACCACTAGCGAATACGGAGGAAGATTTCTACAATAGTATAACAACAAGTACAATAGTAGTACCTAATACAATATAGGTTTGCTGGAAGAAATCTCTTACAGAGATAAGCTCGCCTTTGTACATGTATTCTCTTGCATTCTATTTCTTTTATGTGTTTTTCGTGTGCAATAAAGTATAAACTAACTAATAACTAATAGTAACGTATCTTACCCCCGGTTTCTCGTACACTAACAAGCTGTTAATCTACTGTTAACAGCTGTCAGTTGGCCAAAGTGCATACAAAAAAAACAAATGACAACTGTTAACAGTAGATTAACAGCTTGTTAGTGTACGAGAAACCGGGGGTTAGACTTTTAGGTATAATCAAAGCCGGGGAGAGTTTATGTGTTCAGACGAGGACATTTTGGCAAGCGGCCTAATCGTTGAGCTAGACACACGCTGCGCCCGTTGACGGTAACCTCGTGCTAATGTCGTGGGAATGTTCCTTTAATTTTGTGGCTCTGGGGATAATATAGAGACGTGAACAATCTAGAAGAGTGTGCCTTAAAGGTAAAGTCCGTACAGCTCAGTCAATTCTCGGACGATTTAAGTCAATTTTGTGAACTAAACCTTTCGTTAAGCACTGAAAATTATTTGTTATATTTTATTTATTTGATCTACAAAACAGATCACATCCATTACACAAAATTAATTAAGTGGGTCGGCGGACCGCGCCGCGGCATGCGGCACTTCACACCATCTCACCAACGTGTCGCTACAAAATATTTTTGAATTCTCTTATATTTCCAATTAAACCATCAATTTATATTTACAGTCCACTTGCTTATTTATCTCGACATCAAGACCCTGAGCTAACAACAATATAGTATATATGTACTAAATTGCGGTCCAAGGCATGCCCACACAACATTACAACATAGCCACATGTAATTTAGAATCTATTCATAAAGTATACAATTTTGGGGATAACCAGAAAATACGCTAGATTACTTAACCGGTTATTAACCGTATCAAAATCCAGGTGTTATAAAACAAACAATTTATTTTTTTTAGTCCCAGGGGATCTATTATGCAGTATCCACTAGGTTGAGTGACGTCGATTTTCTTTTAAGCTACTCCAGGTTAAATGCAAACCTATTTTGACACTTCGGTAACGTGTAACGTTGCGTACAGCTATACACATCGACGAGTATGAATTCAAGATTTTGGCTGAGCAAAATAAGTTTACGTTTTTGTGACGTGTAACAATTTAAACTCCAAGAAGTTAACGTAGAGCTGCTGCTAACTATACGCTCTTATATTTTATTTATTTAGGATTACTAACATCTTGTATACCAACACGTTCACAAAATGCTTAAGTAAAATCAACTTAAAGATAAGGTATACAAGCCAATTACAAGTAATCACTGCATGCAAGATTATACAGGTTCATACTAAACGTATAGGTTCGGTAAGTTAAGGTATATATAGGTACATAGTTTGCTGGAAGGTACATAGTTTCTTACGAGATAAGATAGAGATAAGCTCGCCTATGTACATGCTATTTCTTATGTAAAGTCCTATTCAATGTTTCGTGTATATTCAGAAGAGACGTTCTTTATGTGTGGGCTTCGTCCCGACCCCTCAGTAAATTTCGTATGAAAATGAATTTATTGATTGACATGACTTTTCTGCGGGCCGTTAGTACTTCCCTTCGTGTGGCCGCTGGCTAAGGCAAGTAAGCAGCCGATGAATAGGCAATCTAGCTCTTCCTGGACTTGAGATTTTGAATGGATTTAAGCTACCGCGCTTGGCTAAGCCGTTGAACCAGTTTTGGATCTTATTCAATGCTGTCCTTTGAAAACATAAAATTATAACAAGCTTCATTGAGACATATGTAAGCTTCTGCTCCACATAATATTAATTCTGCTATGAATTCTGTTTATTAAGTAAATATATTATTTTTAAGGTCTCCAAATTTTGTATTCAATTAAAAACCTTTTTGAATAACCTATTCATCTCATTAGGCAGATGCAAAGGCCTAAGTTGAAGACAGCAAGTTGCGGCAAGCTGAAGACAGGGCGCTATGGCGCTCATTAGGTGAGGGCTATCACCAGCTGTCACTAATATAGCCTGAAGAAGAAGAAAGGCCTTAGTTTAAATGCAGAAGATAAGAGGCCTATGCCCATCAGTGGGCACTGTTTATGGACAGATTAGATAGATAGAAGGGTAAAAGACAGGACACAGAATCAGGCCCCGACCAACCAACACAAGTAGGCAAGGCAGCTCGGAGCAAGTACCAGCAAAGCGCTCTTCTTTCTCGAAATCTATTACAGTAATAATGGTAGAATAATGGGCTTTATTAAAAGCTCACGATTCACCTCAGCTCTCAGTCTGGCTCGTGAGACCGAATCAACGTTATTTATATGCCTTTTAGAGCTAACTGTGGACTGTGTTAACCACTTTGGGAAATACCGAAGCGGAAATATGTGTGTGGGTAGCACGAGACGACGTTTTATATGTCAAAAGTGAAATACACCCATACTGAGGTCATTTGGACATAATAAGTATAATTACCGCGGCCTTCAATGGAAATCGAACCCCACGACCCTAGACTTCCAAGTCTAGGGTCGTGGGGTTCGAAAAATTGTATGTATATTTTTTATTGCAAATTGCAAAAATATTATTACATAACAACAACAACATTTACGCACATACATTGCTTCTGGCCCCACATAAGGATACCTAGGATAAGATTGTTACAAAGGCGAACTTATCGTTAAGAGAGATCTCTTCCAGCCAACCTAAGCAGAGGTGTTTGAAATGAGATAACGGGAAGAAGGGAGAAATATTTATACCTTCCACAGTCCACACAAGGACTCACGTCCCGCGGTTTTCCCCACCACGTCTCCCCAGCAACCAACACGACCTATCAAAAACTCACAAGCTCAAGACCCAAAACTTCAAAGCTACCGTGAATTATTGAATCGGAAAATTTGCCAAATTAAGGCAGCTGTCGAACGGTGACTGGGACAGAGATTTGCCTATAGCAGTGGGCGCTAATAGCATGTTACTGTTAGACATTTATTAGTTCAACAAAAAATACCTGGTTATGAGCTGGCAGAATAACTATATATTCCTATTAGCTTACTTTAAATAGAGGATGGATTATCGAAGGTCAAGATAAAAATCGAAGGTCAAGATAAAAACCTGAAACCAGCGTGCGTGTATGCAACGAGTAATGAATGTGGATGTAGCAAAATAGTTTTGACAGGTATTTCTTAATGATTCGCGATACTCTTTCATAGTTATATATTAAATAGGTCTAATCGCGATTATTTATTAGGCTTGGGTTTGTCAGGGTCGTGGCAAACCCTGATTTTTGCCTTCCTCTCTGCATGTTGAGTGCATGCAGCGAAAAAGTTTCAAAAGTAATGCACTGGAACTCTAGCTGATTGTACCTCGAATTGTCTTAATAAAGTACGAATTTTACCTTTATGAAACTCGACCCTGCTTGTACTATAGCGATCGTGTCACATATCAACGCGATAAAAGCTGCTAATTGAAATAAGTAGTTTCTAGAGCCGCTATTACTTGAACTGCTTTAGCTGCTATGCAGCCGCTATCGGTATTGGAAACCCGCTTTTGCCCACACCTATTGCCTCGCCGGGCGACCCACTGTGCCCTAAAGACCCACGTCTGTTGGAGTGACACGTGGACAGCTCAACGTATTGAGAAGACACAAAAGGTACGAATCTAGCGAGAACACCAGACACTTACGAAAATATTTCCCTGAAAAGAAGTCACACAGTTTTTGCACTTTCATTCGTCATTACTATCATCAGCATTTTTCCGTCAGTCGATATTGGTAACAATTCACTCTTAGTATTTTTCAGCAAGGCCCGCCACTGTCTTACAATCCTCCACCAACCCTGACTTGGCCCCCGTGGTGGAGTATGGCCTAACCTTCCTGCGATGCAGGAAGAGATCCGTGCCCCAGCAGTGGGGACATACAAGGGTTGATAACGAGGCAGCAATAACACTCACTAACCGCAAAACAAAACATAGTGAGAAAACCTGAGTGTCTTTGGTTTTCCTACCTTAGAGCTAGAAATTCACAATCCGCATGGGACCGAAGTAATTAAGAAGTAATACTCTCTCTCTCTCTGAGAGAAGGCCTGTGCACTGCAGTAGCACGTCAATGCTACAGAAAAAATGTATCACGTGTTACAATGCAATAAAGCAGAGTTGATGTTTTTCTCAGGACACAATTTACAAAGATGAAAGATATTTAATAATTGGTACAATATCATTAATACTGAAAGTAACGTGTTAACGTGACATTGATTTAAATAGGATCGTAATGAAAATTACTTTGAATCTCGAAATATAGAAAAACATCTCAGTGTTTGTTATCTAACCCCTCCGAGTCACCGATTTGCATGAAATTTTCAGTAAATATTTGGTAGATCTGAGAATAGGTTAGGAATAGGCTAATTATAATACTACGTTGACGGCCTCGGTGGCACAGTGGTTTGGCACGCTGACTGTAAAACCGAAGGTCTCGGTTTCGATCCCCGGCCGGGTCAAACTAGGAAACGAACTTTTCTAGTTTGTCTCGGGTCTTGGATGTTATCTAAGTATTTATTGTATTAAATCTATCGTCGAGTTAGCACCCATAACACAAGTCATTTAGTTGTACTTAGTATAGGGCTAACGAAATCTGTGTAATATGTCCATGAATATTTATATCATCGTCATCTTCAGGCTACATGAGTAAATGTACAAGGGCGTGCTTAATGCAAGAAGCATTAAGATACAGCTTTGTATGCCGTAAAAAACTTATACTCGTATAATTCGATGCTCAAGGGATTCAAAATTCATGAGGCACTTTCCGTTAACCTTGTCGTCGTCGTCAGGCTATACTAGTCCACTGCTGGACATAGCCCTTCCCTAAAGAGCGCCGCGTTGTGCTATCATAGGGGGTAATGCCCATAATCCCCAAGCTGGTCATGCGGGTTGGGGATCGCGGTTCGGTAGAATTGTACTGCAGGGGGCGCTGCTGCCCACCCCCCGGTTTGTGTCCCTTAGTCGCCTTTTACGACACCCGCGGGAAGAATTGGGTTGGTGCTATTCTCTAGGCCGACACCACACAGAAGAATAATTATTTATTATTTATTTAATATGGCTAACAAGTATCGCGGGATCAGTTAGTAATCAATATTACGAGAAGTCGTCCTTCTGAGTTAGCACATTTTCTCGCAAGGCCTAGATGAGGGTGGATCATTTGTATTTGTCAGCTGCGGACAGGGTAGAGGGTGGAAAATTAGAAAGTCTGAGAAATTTTTCAGATGATTGAATTAATTCTTCTTCCAAATGACTATTTTATTTTATATTACGTTGCTTCCGCCATTAGCCAAAAAGTTTGTTAAGATGTTTTAATGCTTGTTACTTAATCACGAAATAACAACTGAAAGATATCAACCCTTGAATGTCCCACTGCTGGGGCAGGTCTCTTCCTGCATCGTAGGAAGGTTAGGCCATACTCTACAACGGGGCCCAATTCCGAGTTGGTGGAGTATTGTAAAGCAGTGGCATGCCTCACTGTCAGACGAAGAAAAAGAAGTTACCCAAGCCGCCCATAAGGCCCCTGACTTGGCTTCGACATCAACCCTTGTACGTCTCCACTGGTGAGGCACGGGTCCCTTCCTGCATCGAAGGAAGGTTAGGCCATACTCAACTACGGGGGCCAAGTCCGGGTTGGTGGAGGATTGTAAGACAGTGGCGGGCCTTACTGTCAGAAGTTATCAAGCCGCCCATAAGGCCTCTGACATGGCTTAACGACTGCCATTATATGACAGCCGGCACCAACGGCTTAACGTGCCTTGCGAAGCATGGAAGCGCTCGGAAAAATGCCACTAGCGGTAGTCACGGGACGCTCACCCATCCCGTACCTGACCGCGCCTTTGTTGCTTAACCAAGTGATTTATTCCAATCACTCTGTTCGCCTAGGCCACGAGCGCTTCACATGGCTTACCGACTGGCATTACATTACGGCGGCACCAACGGTTTACGTGCAGCCGGATTTACGTAAAACTTGGGACATATTCAGATTTGGTACAGATAAACAAAGATCTGAATTGAAACATAGGATACTTGATATCCCAGTAACGCGTTCCCGTGGGATGAATTCTAACGCAGACGAAGCCCGCGGACTTAAATCAAGTAAATAATAATTATTAAAGAGAAAACGGGAGTAAACCACTCACGCGCACAGACCCTGAGTGAATTGTGGGGTAATGCGAATGATTCCCGGCATCTTTATGCAAAACCTGTAAGTCCTGTAACCGTTTCGGGCATTCCGAAATTCCCTCCATTAAAATTAGGCGCCGCGTCGGCTGAATGAATTATTCAGAAAGCTCACTCAAGTTTTCAAGGGCGCCATCTTGGTGTAGCTGAAGCGGTCGCTCTACTTCAGGAAACCAGCTGACACCGGTTCGACCACTTTTTTTATGTAGGGTATAAACGTCCACCTGCAGGTCACAGGCCTTCTCTCAGAGGGAGAGAGTATGGGCTTACCTAACTACCACGGGTGCCCACCGCGGATTGGAAATTTCAAGCGCTGAGGTATAGGAACATACTTCAGACAATTTCGTGACTTCGGTTTCCTCACGGCTTTTTCCTTCACGGGTAGCGAGCGGTATTGCTACCATAACTTGACAACTTAGAAAACAAAGTCATTGGTATATGCCCGCACTGGGAATCGAACCTACGTCTCTCGATTCCGAGTCCATTGTGCTATTCACTGAGCTACCGCCGCCGGTTCGACGCCTACAAGAAACGATTTTACATAACTCAAGGTTAGCTGGACTTATATTAGGTACTTACTGTCGCCAACCCCAGCGACAGGGTATCCATGAGGATTTCCCCATGAAAAAAAAAAGGTACTTACTACCTGGTGTCCTCGACGTCTGCGCAGGATTATAATTTCGAGTAGCTTATATTAGCGTGGCGTAGAAACGAACTAACATTATGAGTATGACATCAAAATTGTGACATAATTATTTTTTGGGTCGCATTTGAAAAATATCACACAATATTTTTTTAAATTGTAGTCTATGTGTTATTCTAATGTTTAAGCTATATTATTGTAAAGTTTCATCAAAATCCATTCGGTAGTTTTTAGGTGACAGAGTAACAAACATCCATCCATCCATCCATCCATCCATCCATACTTAGAAACTTTCGCGTTTATAATATTAGTAGGAAGTAGGATAAGTAACGCTCGTATTTATTTATTTATCATTGTTGCGGATACAGAGTTTTCCACTCATTAATTTCATTTAGTTGACTTAAATTAATTCTTCTTCTTCTTCAGGCTATACCTATTAGTCAACTGCTGGACATAGCCCTCCCTAATGAGCGCCATAGCGCAAGGTTGTGCCATCATTGGGGCGTAATGCCCATAAATTAATCAAATGACTTAATTGAAACTCATCCATACTTTCACATCGTACTTTCTACAAACTACAGGACAAATTCGATCGATTTTTTAAGATAAGATGAGAATATTCTTTATTGTACACCAGAGTACACGATACGTATACCTACCCACCTTCTCTCTTCATGTTTCAGTTCTATCCATCCCAAGGTGGTCTGGAAGAGATCGCTTTTAGCGATAAGACCGCCAATTGTATAAGGCAATACTTAGATATGTAAGCCTTTTTATGTATTTGGTTTTCTGGTGCGTACAATAAAGAGTTCTCATCTCATCTACAAAACATGTATAGATAGAGAGTACGATTGGCGGCCTTATTGCTAAAAGCAATTTCTTCTAGAATCCAGAATACTTCCACGAATGCGACTACAATCCTAGGATTGAATTAATTTAATGATAGTATGTTCGAGATTATCTACATATTTGTGACGTGGTCAGTGATACCCTCGGAAGAAGTAAGTGCTGTTTTAATACCATGAGAGCTTTTAAGCTGTGGTGTGTTAATAAAACAATCAAATTTGAATGCAAGACACACTTTGCTAACAGTAATGTGTTAAAAGTTTATAATATGAAGCGCATACACACAAAATGGAGAAGGAATGGATGTTCTTGAATGGAGAACTATTATGCTCTTTGCATTATGCACGCTCTTGCACATTTACTTATATACATACATCGTTATCAACCCTTGTATGTCCCCACTGCTGGGGCACGGGTCTCTTTTTGCATCACAGGAAGGTTAGGCCACACTCCACCACGGGGGCCAAGTCCGGGATGGTGGAGGATTGTAAGACAGTGGCGGGCCTTACTGTCAGAAGTTATCAAGCCCATTAAGCCTCTGACATGGCTTAGCGACTGTCATTACATGACAGCCGGCACCAACGGCTTTACGTGTCTTGCGAAGCACGGAAGCGCTCGAAAAAATGCCACTAGCGGTAGTCACGGGACGGTCACCCATCCTGCACCTGACCGCGCCTGTTGTTGCTTAACTCAAGTGATTGGTTCCAATCACTCGGTTCGCTTAGCCCACGAGCGCTTCCATTTACATACATACACACATACATAACCTCACGCCTGTATCCCAGAGAGGAAGGCTGAGACCAGGGACTGCCACGTGCCACGATACTGACAGATCACCTTCGCTTCAACACCGTTCATAAGTCGTTGCGTGCACGCACGCCGGTTCCGGGTACTTTTTATCTTTCCCTTTGCTAATACATCCCCTATTTGGTCGATGTATGTCCACCTGGGACGTCCCTTACCAGCCCTTCCACTCACATTCGCAATATATATTTGTTTCGTCAATCTTTCTTCCTTCATCCTCTCCACACAAATAAATAAATGAATTATGAATTCAAAAACAGAACAGAGCATCGTGACTATTTCTGTTCAAATTTTCACGTCTGGGTTTGAAGATAGCCCATTTGCCACAAATAAGTACCTAAGTGCAGGAAGCACCGGAAAATATTCTGAAGAGACGTCGTTATAACTCTCAATAAGAAACGGGAGCGGACCAAATCGCACCCTTGCGAATATTTGTGCCCTACGATTACCGTAAATTGTACCTTATGAATATTAGATATTTTATATTATTTTCTTCTATTCTGGAAGAGCCGTGGCAGCATGGACATTTTTGGATAGCTCTTTGATCCAATTCTTATCCTTCTTCAGGCTATATTATCATTAGAAGGGGGCTATGTCCACTGCTGGACATAGCCCTCCGCTAATGAGCGCCATAGCGCCCTGTCTTCAGCTTGCCGCATCCAGCATATGCCGGCAGTTTTTCGCAGATCGTCATCCCACCTAGTTGTAGGGCATTCTACACTACGTTTGCCGAGTCGCAGTCTCCACTCAAAAACACGATCCAATTACTTGGATCCAATTACTTGTTCTTATTTGTGAGCTATGGTAACCATGCAAGGAAGAGCTAGTTTGGTCCCCGTAAGCCGAGACCAAAATATCTCTTTCATCCAATCATTTGTAGTGGTTTTAAACTACAATACCCTGTGCTATAGTAACCATGCAAGGAAGGGCTAGTTTAGTCCCCGTTAGCCGGGCCGGGACCAAAATAGCTCTTTCATCCAATCACTCGTACGGGTTTCAAACTACGATACCCTGTGGTATAGTAAACATGCAAGGAAGAGCTAGCTTGGTCCCCGTAAGCCGGGACCAAAATAGCTCTTTCATTCAATCACTTGTCCTGGTTTCAAACTACAATACCCTGTGCTTTGGTTAACATGGAAGGAAGAGCTAGCTTGGTCCCCGTAAGCCGGGACCAAAATAGCTCTTTCATTCAATCACTTGTCCTGGTTTCAACCTACGATACCCTGTGCTATAGTAACCATGTAAGGACGAGTTAGCTTGGTCTCCGTAAGCCGGGACCAAAATAGCCTTTGATCCAATCAATTGTCCTGATTTCCAACTACGATACCCTGTGGTATGGTAAATATGCAAGGAAGAGCTAGCTTGGTCTCCTTAAGCCGGGACCAAAATGGCTCTTTCATTCAATCATTTGACCTGGTTTAAAACTACAATACCCTGTCCTATGGTAACCAGGCAAGGACGTCAAAAAATGGAAATACAACCAGACTGAGGCCATTTGTCAAAATATACAGCAACAGTCACTTGATATCGAATTCGCGATCTCCAGCATGATCATACATGATACTGCTAGACCACGCGAGGTAGTTGATAATAGCCAAGTTTGTATAGTAGGTATATCCCTGAATGTAAGATAAGAATATTCTTTATGTACTACCTTTATAACAATAAAAGGACAAGTGCAAGTCGGACTCGTCCACCGAGGGTTCCGTACAAATTAGCAGGTAGGTACTTCCATTTATAAACATTTCATGCATCGAGTCACGCAGTTTTTTTCCGAGCCTCTCTAAAACTTTAAAGATATTTTTTCATGACTTAATTAGAAACGTACAGTTTTCAGATTGTTCTCTGTACTTGTAGTATAAGATGATATCTCTTGCCAAACATAGTTCTAGGTTAACGGAATTCTATGGAACGGAACCCAATTCTTCCCGCGGGTGTCGTAAAAGGCGACTAAGGGACACAAACCGGGGGGTGGGCAGCAGCGCCCCCTGCAGTACAATTCCACCGAACTGCGATCCCCATCCCGCATGCCCAGCGTGGGGATTACGGGCATTACCCCCTATGATAGAACAACGTGGCGCTCTTTAGGGGAGGGCTATGTCCAGCAGTGGACTAGTATAGCCTGACGACGACGACGAGGTTAACGGAAAGTGCCTCATGAATTTTGAATTCCCTTGAGCATCGAATTATACAAGTATAAGTTTTTTACGGCATACAAAGCTTTATCTTTCTTTACGTTAACTTAGAAGTTTGTTTTTCACAGCTTCAAGGGACTAATTTCAACTCGACACATCCACTCTTTCCCAAGGTAAAGGGGGTGATTTGTGTGTCAAACAGACGGACGAACGGACAATAAATCCTTAAAGGCTTCCGTTTTGCCTTTTGAGGTACGGAACCCTAAAAGAGATTAAAAAAATACTAGTGTGCAGCAAAGCGTTGTCTATTAATCTATAATAATAACCACTTCCACACAACACAATCGCATGTTTTGGTCCCGAACACGATACACTGTGTTATGTTTACCAGGCAACATAACAAAACATTTACATACAGGCACATCCATTGCTTCGGCCCCACACTAGGATAGCCTATGTCGTGGGATCCAGAAACAGCGACGTCACAAACATGTAAACATCCCATACCTGTTTTTTTTTGTCTCCAGCCGGGGTTCTAACCTGGGACCTCTCGTATAGTAGACAGCTGCGCTACCGCTGCGACACAGAGGCCGTCAAGGTCGGCAAGGCATGACAAACATGGAAATACCACAGACTGAATGAAATCATTAACATACATACTTAGGTTTTACACAAAAATACGTACCATAAAATGTGTACATAAAACTATGAACCATTGTTCTCTATCAATTTACGTTTAAAAAAATGCTTACGGAAGAATTTAGAACCTCCTACACATGACATAAAACATTCCATTTTCTTTGTGAAGAACATTACCATTGCTAGGGGAGGGAATAGTAACATAAAATAAAATTAAACACTGAAAACCCATTCTTTTATAAAATAACACGAGCAGGAGACGCGGCCCAGTAATGATGAAATCCCGTGTTTCAGCAAGAAAACACAACTTTCAGCTTTCCATTAAAAGTTCCCGCAATGTGATGTTATGATTGCAATTTGCGAAAGCCGCTAGTAGTCTGGCACTTCCACCGGGAAGTAAGCCGAAACAATTTGTTGTAAAAACAATGAAGTTACGTAGTTAGGAGGTGCCAGCTTGCCTTCGCAGACGACGACCAAATTTTAAACTTTAGCCGGAGTACAAGAAAATTCCGCGCAAGAAAGTATCGCGACTAAATTAAATTGGTGGAATGGAATTGTTAAAATTCTGAGATTACTACGCGCCTTTGTTGGCAGACACTCGAAAGACAGAATCAACTACAAAAATTGGTAAATTACACGAATGTTAATGGTTAAATACAATATGGTGAAGAAGAGAGTAAATAATCGTAAAAAAGCACTCGTGGCCTAGTCGAACCGAGTGATTGGAATCAATCCCTTGAGAAGCAACAACAGGCGCTATCAGGTGCAGGATAGGTCATCGTCCTGTGACTACCGCTAGTAGCATTTTTCCGAGCGTTTCCGTGCTTCGCAAGGCACGTTAACTCGTTGGTGCCGGCTGTCATGTAATGACAGTCGTTAAGCCATGTAAGAGACGTTATGGACGGCTTGATAACTTCTGACAGTAAGGCCCGCCATTGTCTTACAATCCTCCACCAACCCGGACTTGGCCCCCGTGGTGGAGTATGGCCTAACCTTCCTGCGGTGCAGGGAGAGACCCGTGCTCCAGCTGTGAGGACTTCCAAACGGTTGATATCGAATCGAATGGTAAAAAAAAGTTAACATAGGTAATATAGTACAAGCATGTAAAGATCGATGGGCTGTTTACTGTAGATGGAGGAATCACGGCTACACAACATGCGACAGTGGTTTCAACAGACTACCAGTTCCTTGTTTGTATTGGCAACCTCGAAAAGCAAGATAGCCAAATCGTGTGCCAATCTCCGATAAGAGACGGCACATGAAGAAGAAGAAGAAATAAAACCATGAGACCAACAGCTGGTCTACCATATACACAACCACTGCTATATAGACTAGTACAATTACAAAAAATTATATAAATATAAAAGCTTAGATCTAATCTTAATCTAATCCAGAACGCCTCTGTTACCCTTTATTGCTTCCATGAGTTTAAAACACTTTGGTTAAAACACGTTAAACGTTAAAACACTTAGGTTTGCATCAATGCCAGCCACGGCAGACCTTTAGTTTTTTTTTAGAGAATTATCTTCATCGCTAAGCCAATATCTAGAGCTGCATTAAACAGAGCGTGGTAAAGAGCTGACTGCCAAACTCCAGAGATGGAGAGGCGCTTTAAGACTAAGAAGAAGGTATTCAGTTTCCTTATTTGGCAATCTGTTTCAAGGTACTGGTACTCCTAGGAGTAGAGTGAGGCCATGTCAAGTTTGATATGATGCCGACTGTACCAGAAAGCTCATCAAAGTTTCGAAGCGGTATTCCGACCACCAATAGCATACACCCCTCGGACCACGACCCTTATGTCTCTCTAATTTGAATTATGTCCGATCCGTTTTGGGCTCCTACTACAGGATGCCCTGCCATGTTCCTCTTGTCATTACTGGAATAGCTTGATTTTCAGCTAAGGCTGGGTCAAAACCATTTTACGTTAGACGCAAACGCAGCAATATATGCCTTACCTATTTGATGAAGTTACAGACCGTACTTAGGCATCATGATTGATTTGTTATGTCTCTTTGTTGTGTTTCTCCTACACACTGTATTCTGCTTCCGCCATTTTGCTTTTGTACATTTACGTGTGGTTGTATGTGTGTATGTTGTGTGTGTGTATGTGTGTGTGTGATCAGTTAGTTAACAGATTTAAAACGGTCCTCTTAATACGTAAGGCAATTTATTAATCCCATGGGTAATTGACTGACCAACAACCCAAATCGGTAAGAAAACCAGACTAGACAACCAGAAGACAACTAAAAAATCAAGTAAGTCAATCCGGAATTAATAATTTGAATGCACGCTATTGTCCTCGAAATCCGCGAATCCGCACCAAGCGATTCGCGAAATTCTTTTATAATATGAACAGCAAAGTTGTGGAACCGCTGCCATCGTCTGTCTTTCCGGAGACATATAACTTGGATGTCTTTAAAAGTAGAGTTAGCAGGCGTCACTGGGGTCAAGTGTAACCTAGAAAAAAAGATGTAGGTGGTAATTCAAAATGATGGTACAGGCATGCTCTACCCGTTAGGGTGCACAAATATTACTTTGCTTGTGAAAACAAAAACCAAAGTTTTAGTTGAAAAAGGTAGAGAATTACATTTTCAGTCGAACTGAAGTCACTTCGTTTACGGACATAGAACTCCAACAAACTAGCACCAACGAATTGCCCTAGAACAGAAGGGAATGGACGAAACTTATGCTGTGACTGACGCAGAGAAGTGATGGATGTTAATGAAATAGAAAACTCGCTTTGCAAGTTCAGGAGGCTCCAAAGTCCCGCGAAGCAAAGTAGGGGCCGTGAAGAGGAGTATACAGAATTCACGAGCGGTCGGCCTCTAGGGAAGCACCCCTGACCGAGCACCTACGTGCTGAACCACCCTTTATATGATTGCGTTACTGTTTAAAAGGTCATCGAGATAAAAAAGACACATGAAAAATTGTGAATCATTTATCTTTTCGCTTTTGCAATTTTCGTGACTCATATTTGTGTTCTATTGGTAAATTTATTTATTCTATCGTGTTCTTCAGTGGAGACCGCGACTCGGCAAACGTAGTGTAGGAGCCCTCCAACTAGGTGGGATGACGATCTGCGAAATACTGCCGACAGATGCTGGGTGCGGCAAGGTGAAGACAGGGCGCTACGGCGCTCATTAGGAGAGGGATATGTGGAACAGTGGACTAACATATAGCCTGAAGAAGAAGAAGTTTATTCTATCAGCAATAAGGCCGCCCATTGTAGCTTGTCTTTTGTAACTGTTGTCTCTGTAATAATTTTCTGGTGTGTACAATAAAGAATATTCTTATCTTATTATTTGTTGCTAATCTGGAGGTAAAACTTGCTGTCACGCTCTTTTCTGAGAAGTTATAAGAGACAGCACTACAGTTAACTATTTACTTAGCGTAATTCTCAATTCAGAAATTGGCTTTTGGCCATAAGGGAACCTTGGATATTTACCAGTCCGTTTAATATGTAGAGTTGAAAAATTATTATTCACATAAAAGATACATAATTATAAATTTGTAAGGTTTATAGAATTGAAACAAAGGTAGAAATGCACAAAATATAGCTTCGTAAAATATATCGAGTTGCTATGTTTCCATCAGATGATGATGTCAGATTTAAATTCTACCTTCGCGCTTTCTACAGAAGAACTAGCAGGATATAGAAGTAGATAACTGATGTACTTACGTTAGAGCATAAGCACAAATTAAACAAAGACAAGATAGAAGGAAGCATAGAACGAACCCCGGCATGTACCAATGACTTTGTTTTCTAAGTTATGTACATTTGTGAAATTATAGTAGCAATACTACTCGCTGACGGTGAAGGAAAACATCGTAAGGAAATCCTAGTGTCTGAGGTGTTAGCGTACCTCGGCGCTTGCTACGCACAATGGCCCAACTATGAGGCTAAGTGCGGAAATCTCAGGTCTAACTAACTATGTACCTACCTAAAGGGAACAAATGAAGATTAAGTGATTGATTAAAGATGTTTATTCAAACAAAAATACATAAGTTGGTATCTGCCAAACTGTAAAACAGTATGTTGGCAGAATGCTCTTGGTTTTACAATTAAAAAGTACTCTTATGTGCCAGGTACATATAAATACTAAAATAGTATATATATTTAATTACAAGTGCGGAAACGCTGTCATTGCAAAGAGTTCCGACAAATGTCTACCCGAGCCGAGGCGCAGCCGAAGGCGAGGGTTGACAGTCGGAACAAGTTGCAATGACGGTTCCGCACGTGTACTGAACGACTATTTTTAATACAGTTGCGAAAAAAATATGTAAGCAATTTAATAAAGAAAAATTATTTGAAAAATGGCACCAACCGTAAAAAAATATAAGCAGAGATTTTCTTCAGCCATTCTAGTAGGCAAAGGGAACTATGCCCATACAGCCAAGTCTTCAGTAGTTTTTTTTATTGATATGAAATGAAAATGAAATTTAATGAGATGAAATGAAATGAAACCTAACTTAACTCATTCAATCAAATCATTAAATCTAATATTGAAACAAATTAGTAGCTCATAAAAACTTGTATGATTTTTTTTTAGTAAAAACTTCATGGTTGGTTTTTCTTTTTAATAGACATTATTTTGACAGTTGGAAAAGAAAACGCACGAGTGCGGGAAAGGTAAAAAAAAGCACAAGTGTGTAATAGCCCACTTCCCGCACGCTATACGTCTCTGTAATACGCCACTTTTTGAGCAACTGTATTAAAATAGTACATTACACAACTAGGGTGGTAATACAAAGAAAGGCCGAGATCGCAGAAGTTTGCGGCCCGAGCTGCAAGCGAGGGACGTAAATATGTGATCGAGAGCTTTCTTTATTACCTCCCGTGTTGAGTACATCTTTTTATGTCTACACTTGGCCAGAAAGCGGCTTTTTCCGTACGCGCACGAAGCGTGCGGAAAAAGCCACTTTATTGCCAGGTGTGGCATAAAATATATTTGAAAACTCCCTACACACTACCCTTTTGCTTGCCCTATGCCTAAGGCTTGTGTTCGGTCAATCACGTGACATTGCCACAAACAAAAGGTAATTGTTATATTATATAATTTTATTTCATTTCATATTTTTCGCTGCAAGTTATATATTCGTTGTCACTTTGTCAATTTTGTCGCCATTCAGTGCAGGAAGGTGTGACGCAGTGGCCGTTAAATAGAAAGTGTGAAATGACGCGAATTCTTAGCATTCTACGGAAAGCAGTGTTTGCGATAATGATGTAAAAAAATGGGAGCACACAGATCGAGCAATACAACAAAAGTGCCTCTCTGATGCGCAGGGTTCGCGGCAGCGTCAACAGTCTCCATAATATCATTGCAAATTCAAATTGGACTGACAGTCCTATGCTGAGGCACTGGATCTCAGTCCATGTAAAATAGAATATGATAAAAAAATGAGTTTACTAACGTCCTCGGTGGCGCAGCGGTTTGGCACGTTGACTGTAAAACGGAAGATCTCGGGTTCGATCCCCGGCCACGTCTAACTAGGAAACGAACTTTTCTAGTTTGTCTCGGGACAAATAGATAACATCCAAGATGTTATCTATGTATTTAATGTATTAAATCTATCGTCGAGTTAGCACCTATACCACAAGTCGTTTAGTTGTACTTAGTATAGGGCTAACGAGATCTGTGTAATATATCCTGTATAAATAAAAAAAAAAGCGTACTTTAAGATTTTTTTAATATAGCCTTTAGCTAAATGTCCCACTGCAGGGCACAGGCCTTCTCTCAAAGAGAGAAAGAGAGTACGGGCTTATCACCACACGTGCCCACCGCGGATTAGCAATTTCAAGCGCTGAGGTATGTTACCTCTTCGTTCAAACGCTTAGCTTTCCTCACGATATTTTCTTCACCCTTCACAGTAAGCGAGTGGCATTGCTACTATAAATTAACAAATGTACTTAACTTAGAAAACAAAGTTCACGCCAGGATTCGAACCCACGACAAAGGATTATTTAGATGACAATGAGGTCTGGAATTAAAGCCAGTACAATGAATGAGTGCTATGTTTTATAATAATTATGTAAAGTATATTAATTAAGGACTTTGAAAAGACTAAGTTTGGAGTTTTTTTTGTCCAAAATGATCTAGATATTGAAATGGACACCTAATTTGAATTGTAACGTTCATTGTGCCGCAGTTTCGGTGCTACTTTGAATAAAACCTTTTCATTTCATTTCACGACGCGTTCTACCGCTCCGCTACCACCGTCCTTAAATTCAATGTACCTAGTGTAAATATAGTGGGATGTAGGTAGGCTGCAATATTATATAATTCACTTTACTGTGATAGTTGAATACTCATATAAACAATAACAACAACATTATCAGATCTAGATATTATTTCGTGGCAAGTGGCAGTCCCTGGTCTCTGCCTACCCCTCTGGGATACAAGCGTGAGGTTATGTATGTATGTAGATATATTTTGGATGTCAACAAATGAATTCACCAACCCGCACTTGGCCCCCGTGGTGGAGTATGGCCTAACCTTCCTGTGATGCAGGAAGAGACCCGTGCCCCAGCAGTGGGGACAGCAAGGGTTGATAACGACAACGCTGTCCAAACTAAGATTAAGTTAATGGTTGTTAGTTATTTTTTCTTTATAGTTATGAGCTTTTCAGTGATGTTAAATTTTTTCGTTGGATTTATGCTGGGCAGTGGTCAAATGAATTTAAAAAGCACATTTTGGGTACATTATAACGAAAAATAGGATTATATTGAAGTAAATTGTCAAGTACAGGTACTTGTTATGAATAGCTTATAAGTAGTTAAGAGTTTCGTTTCCTGTTTTATTTACACAGTTTAAGGTAAAGCTATAATTGGGCCTTATAAGTAAATTGAAACTGTATGTATCATATAAACTTAAGTGCCTGTTGGATTACTAAATAAATTAAAAACAAAACTCGTACATCCATGTCGTTTTAGTACAACAATTAGGTATTATTAAATTCGTTGTTATATATTACAGACTCGTTTTTTTGCGGTGATTTAATCTTTTAATCGTTAGTTTTAATATTTTGTGGCTATCAGTGGAAGCCTGTTAATGACTTTCTGTTTTATAGTTTTAAATAGTATTAAGTTATATAATGTCAATGGCTTTCCTAAAACTAAATAAATAAATAAATAAACAAACAAATAAATATATAAATAAATAAATTAATGTCAAAAGGCCGGCAAATCCCCCTGTTAGTGGACACTGCGATACAAGCTAACTTAGTGACGCGACAACTAAAGTAATCTAGGAACGTGTTTGTCCTGGGGACCTCTCCAGGGCGCAGTTGTGCTCTCAGTCATGTAACTCGCTCTAAACTAACCTACATTGTAGTACTTGCACTAGATCGCCAGTCACGTTTCATGTCGAGCGTCCCATGATGATGGTTATGCTATGACGATACCCTATTTCATAATACACTTCCACACGACTAAGCCAATTTTTGAAGCGATCGATCGTGACTTAAGCCGCGTTTTCACGGTCTTAGTGGACTCGGACCGAGTGCGCCATCTGAGTTAACTAAAGCTTCAGCCCTCCTATTACGTAGCACTCCACTCTATCAAGTGAAGCATTTACACGACTAGTAAGTGCCAAAAAAATGTATGCATATCAACTCAGTGGATACTTACGTAATAATGCCCCTGATTGGCTATTTTGGTGTTGTCAATCAATCACTCGGGTTAAGCAACAACAGGACCCGTGTCCCAGCAGTGGGAACATAGTTAGACCTGAGATATCCGCACTTAGCCTCACAGTTGGGCCATTGTGCGTAGCAAGCGCTGAGGTACGCTAACACCTCGGACATTAGGGTTTCCTTGCGATGTTTTCCTTCACGGTCAGCGAGTAGTATTGCTACTATAACTTCACAAATGTACATAACTTAGAAAACAAAGTCATTGGTACATGCCGGGGTCCGAACCCATGACCTCCCGATTGAGAAGCCGGAGTTCTACACCGCTCCGCTACCACCGCGGCAGTGGGGACATATCAAGGGTTGATATCGACACTGACCGGACGACGCAGCGGCAGCGTGGGCAGGCTTTCGACCAGATGGTCTGAAGACCTGGTTACGGTTGCGGTTGCGTTGGTCGTTGGTTGCGGACGGCACAAGACCGTGAAGGTTGGAAAACTATGAGGGAGACCTTAGTCCAGCAGTGTGCGTCAAATTACTGATGATGATGATGGTGATGATTATTTTAACCTATTTAGAGGCTAAAAATTCCACCCATGCCGGGCCTCGAACTCGCGAACTCTGGCTAACCTAAAACCTGGCACGGGTTTTAGGTTTAGGTTTTTAAAATGGTCCTTAGCACGGGTTAGTGCATTAAAAAGAATATAATGATGATTATTACATCTCCGTTTGCAGAGGACACATATTCGTGTGTTCTGATGAATAGAAAAACATTAGAAATGTTCTTTAATAAAACTCGTAAAATTTTTGGTGGTGGGCAATGTAAGAATATCTATATTATCAATGTTAATTTGTCTTAATCTGTGGTGAACAAGAGAAAACATGTAGGTAATTAGCTTGTGTTTATTATTTTCAAGTTATTAAGGCGCTAAGGGGCGCCAACTAGCGCCACCAGTGGAATAAAAATCATAATTTGTTTTATTTGCTTTATATTCGCAAATATATATTGCGAATGTGAGTGGAAGGGCTGGTAAGGGACGTCCCAGGATGACATACATCGACCAAATAGGGAATGTATTAGCAAAGGGAAAGATAAAAAGTACCCGGAACCGACGTGCGTGCATGCAACGACTTATCAACGTTGATGAAGGAGATCTATCAGGATCGCGGCAAGTGGTAGTCCCTGGTCTCTGCCTACCCCTCAGGGATAAAGGCGTGAGGTTATGTTTGTATGTATGTGAAAGTATTCATGACAAAGCTTAATATCTGTGGAACAATTTTTAGGACATACAGCCTAGCTAGAATGTAGTATAAATATCCTAGGGCTTTAATCGATTTCCGCTAAAAACGGCCGTTTTTGGCGGAAATCTATTAAAGTCCTAGATTGTTGATCCTAGGTTCTAGATTGTAGGTTCTGAAAATAGTTACCACTGTTATTAAGATTTTTCATGTTCACTTTTAGATAGAAACGTTTTATCAAAAAAGTTGTGATTTTTATTCCATTGGTAGCGCTAAATAGCGCCCCTAAGCGCCTAAGTACCTAAGTCTTGAAGCGGCTGGTTTTCCAATTACTGATAAACAAATACTCGATAAAACAGCCTTCAAATAGTATGCCATTTGAGGACTGTTTTAGGTTATAGTGTTTTTAAAAATAACACAGTAAAATTTTATTTACTGAGGAGCGAAAATAACAAGACTTTTTTCCGAATTCGAAGCGAGAACGACTCGACCATAAAACGGGGCGTTTAGAGGAATCCATTGGTCAAAGGCTCGCTCCACTGGGCTCGCAGTAAACATACCCTTTTCTTTTACACCTGCCGTTCAATGGACAATGAGGTAAACATAGGGCCTTTCTCGGTACGGCCGATTGGAATTTGTTCAAATGGTTTTTTCTTCTTGGAATTACTATTAGAATCTGACGCGAAAAGTTCGACTTATTACAGATTCAAATCTTTATACATATAACTAGCTGTGCCCCGCGGCTTATGGATTTTCCCAAGGGAATAAGATATTTAGCGCAATAAAACGTGGCCTTACTGTTAATCCAGGGTGTCAGCTAAAACCATACTAAATCTTATTAAAATACCTCCAGCCGTTTAGACTTGAAGAAGTAACAAAAATACACACTCACATTTCACACTCATAATATCAGTGTGACTTTTATTAAAGCAGTAACAAGCAGTGTGAAGTGTGATGTGATTCTATTGTATGTGTGTATGTCACTGGACTCCTCCTAAGGAGCTGAATGATTCAAATGAAACAGATTTGAATGATTTTTTTTGTTTGCGTTTGGGTGGGTGGCGCCCAGGATGGTTTAGATTCACAAATCAGCCCGACAGATGGCGCTGCATGTTTCACAACGTCTGTTGGGTCCGCTAGTAGTGTATAGATAGATAGATGGATAGATAAATAGATAGATAGAATATTCTTTATTGTACACAGAAATTACAGTAACAGAAATTACATAAAAATATAGTACAAATGGCGGTCCTTCGGCATTAGGTACTAAAAACAATACGTATTATATATATATTTTTAAGCAGTGTATATTTTTTATATAAAAGTTAGTGAGTGGTATTGCTACTATAAATTCACCAATGTGAAGTTTTCTACATTAGAAAACATAGTCAAAGCGATAACTGTCTTTGACAGCTTTGATGGTCTAGCGGCATCACGTCTGATTACCATGCCAGAGGCCGTGGACTTGATTCCCCCCGGGGGCCGCCGTACATTTGTACAAATGACGTCAGTCTGGGTGTATTTCCATGTTCGCAATAGATATCCTTGTTTGTTTACCATAGCTCAGTGTGTTATGTTGTGTAGAAGTTCTTATTATTATTATAAGTTAAGATTTTCCAGCGGGCAATCGAGCGCAGTATTCTGGGTGTAAAAAGAATTGACAAAATTCGTAATACAATGCTGCGCCCTAGAACCATAATTGTCGTTTTGGGGCTGCAACCGCTAAGCTGAAATGGAGTTGAGCGGGCCACCTAAGCTGTATGGGCTTAGGTGGCCCGATATCGCAAGCGTGGCCGACCCAAGCGGAGATGGCGGGACGACCTCGCGACATTTTTCCAAGGGAGGATTGGAGGCATAAAGGGTGGCCTTTTCCCAGTAGTGGGCCAGAATTGAGGAGACATAAAAAAAATATTCCAAAAAAGAAAGATAAGCTTGAAACAAACCAAACCGATAGTTGCCAAGATGCTAAGTATAAAAGAAAGAATGAAATGAGAACCCCTCTACAAATTGCAATGAGCCTTTTCAATAATTCCCAACTGCTATTCCAGTGCTAGCTTCATTCCCTAGACAAACTACACGGCTGGAAACATTTTCAATCGAATACGAGCCCCTGTAAGACCATAATAGGATTTAAATTCGTAGGAAAGGGAACACTATAAAACTTTTGCCGCGGCAGACGCTCCGTATCTCGACCCGTTTTCCAGGTTCATTAAATTTTCAAGTTTGTCAGGGAGCGCGGGGTCCTACTCTAAACATAAGTCTAGAGCAGTGATCCACAAACTTTTTGTTTTCGAGTTACACTTATGAAATCGGAAAATTCCGGTGCACCACATATAAATAAATAAATCTATTAAATCCAAATTCCAGATACGGTAGAAACTTGAAATTTTCCAATCCTGCCAATATCTTTAACACCGATTGAAACAAACCAAACTTTTGAAATCTGGGGGCTTATTCTCGTCCATGCGAATTGAAAGCGTAGACGCAAAATAGTCGAAGACTTAGACATTTGTCGAATAAACATAACATAAAATTACTCGACAGAGTCATTAGACATTTATTTTCTCATTTGAATACAATCTAGCATGGCGTTCAGAATACAGATTTTGGCTGTCGCTCGACTTTTTACGTACAATTCCAAGACATAAGCCTTAGAGTCGTATAAGACATATTTGCTAATGAACTGAGAATTGGCTCCCTGGTCTCCACCCGACTTTTTTGTCAATGAGCCGTTTTCAACGCAAATTCACAAAGCAATTAATAGATTCAATTCATAGGTTCAGTATAATAATGTTTTTAGGATGTTGTTGGGGCTGCCGCGATTCTGCAGCGCATCGGGGATGTGTGCTGAAGCCCGTGTGGACGGCTTTGCGGCCATAATCCGTAATCGCGTGGCCTCCCTGATGAGCAGAATTCGTGGCAGTCCCAACGGCATCCTGAGGTTGTTAAATGATAGGGCGGATAGCCCGTTTTTGAAGCACCACTCCAAGGTGCATTTAAATTAATATATTATTATTAAAAAAAAAGTTATCTTATTGTATCGTATTATTGCTAACATAGACTAAGTAGTATTACTAACATAGACTAAGCTCGTACTAACAACTCTATGGATTTGTTTATCCGAATTAAACGTATAATAATAATAATAGATGGCGCTTCCAGCCATAGCAGAAACCAAATACGACTGACAAAATTAGTCTGCGCTAAATTAAGCAAAATTTGACACACGTGTCACCTATGAAGTGCCACGTGAATTTGTGCTGAAAACGGCTCGCTAACTGCAAAAACGTGTAAGATAACGGAAGCAATTGGCCTCGCACACTCGAAATTATTTCCAGAATAAATTCAGTCTCTAAATTCACATGCAGAATACATAACTTCGCGCCTGTATCCCGGAGGGTAGGCAGTGCGAGGTTTTCGACTTTCCATGATCCTGACATTGTATTAACCTTCTTTATTTGCTACCTGGACGGCTCCGGTTACCCGTAATGTTTATCGCACCGTTCGCTAATACATCCCTTACTTGCCCCATATACGTCCGCCTTCGTCATCCCCTGACGGCACATTCGCCCGTTATTTATGTCCGATATAATAAATATTTATATTTCTTCTTCAACATTTCAACCTAAATATTAATTAGTTAGAAGCGCTCGTGGCCTAGTCGAACCGAGTGATTTGAATCAATAAATTGAGTTCGCAACAAAGGTGCGATCGGGTGCAGGATGGGTGACGGTCCCGTGACTACCACTACACCCTATTTATTGAAGTTTGAGACAAAAGGTAAACAAACAATAGAAAGGGTAATTTATTATGCCAAGTTTGTTATTAATCAGAAATAAAATAAAAAAAAATCGACATTGATTGTTAAAAGTATCGTAAAAATATATAATATGTTTGAAAAAAATAAATATCAAATTTAGTTTTCATATTTTGGTAAATAATACATTTTATATAAATTTTATTTTAGTACATAACTTTTTAATAGAATTGTGGCACTATAAATAACCCAAAAAGTCAGCGCTTCACAAATTTAGAACGTATTATAACACTGCTCATTAAAGATGTAATGTAATGCAAACGTTCTAATTTGAAAGATGCTATTTTATTTTCGTTCGGGTTATAACCGTCATTTTCATTCTCCCAACTTGTTGACGCGAGCGTGCTGTTTCTTCCGATAAAAGTTTGAGAATCACTATTTCTGTGTTTACCTTTTGTCTCAAGCTTCAATAAATAGGGTATAGTTGCCTTTTTTCCGAGTGCTTCCGTGCTTTGTAAGGCATGTTAAGGCGTTGGTGCCGGCTGTCATGTAATAGCAGTCATTAAGCCTTTAAACCAGTCGTAAGGCCCGCCTTTGCCTTACAATTCTCCACCAACCCGGACTTGGCCCCCGTGGTGGAGTATGGCCTAACCTTCCTACGATGCAATAAGAGACCCGTGCTCCAGCAGTGGGGACATACAAGGGTTGATATCGATTAATTAGTCGCTTCACGCACTTTTCCGCTCCACGCTTCTTTCCGAATTTGTGGTTCAAATTCGGAAAGAATATTCAGAGAATATCGGATGTGTGAACCTGAGTAGGCCCCGTTATAAGCTCCCAGACCAACTTGTAGGAAAATGAGCTTGCGACTTGTGGATTGTGATATGTTATCCTTTTACTTTGAGGTAGGGCGGCCTACCTAATGCTGCTGTGACTAGACTCAGGACATGTTTATTTTAGTATTATCGTCTTCTCTTGGTACACGGTTTATTAAAGAAAGTAAGTGAAATACATGTAGATCAGAGCGAATAAATTATATGGATATATATAATATACCAAAAAACTCTAACCTTAACAACTGAAGTTAAGGGGAGGCGGGGTGGCGGTAAAAAAAATTTAAAATCATTCTCAAGCAACATTAGAGAATGGACTGGGGTGGCCAGCGATGAATAGTAGATTGTTAACCGAGGGTAGAAAGTATCAATTCCCAAGGTATTTAGACCGGCTATAGTCCGAGTAGGAATTGATTGTTTTACCCGTGTTAAACACTAATAATATTCAAATTTTATTATCCAAATAATAAATTAATAATATTCCAATCTTAGGATAAAAAAATATTACCTATTTTTTTTCAATTCCGTCACAGATACGTCAGAGAAACAGATAAGTATCCCACCAGTTTATGTCGACTTTTTAAATTTTAAATGTGGAACTCACCGCGTAATTGTTCCGGCGGCTTATTCCGCTCAAAGAAGTTTGCGCTAAGTTCACACTGGCTGTTTAGAAACTCACATGGCCGCAGCATTTTATTTAATTAGTTTTTTTACATAAAACTCTTCACAGCTGACAGTAGTTCTATTTTTAAAGTTCATTTCGCCCCTTAGGTGGGAAGTAATTTGAATGAGTCTCCCTCTCTAGGGAGGGAAGCAGCATTTTCCACCCAATAATTTAATCAAAACAACACTACCTACTTTTCGAGTATAAGAAATGAAAAATCTATTTCGCTTGGAAAAGGAAGCCAGGAATATGCAGATCTGGCGGCCAACCTCCAATAGTGGAGAGAAAGTGAAAATATATTTTCAGTTTCTCTCCACTATTTCGGTGACAGAAATAGATAACGACTATTTATTTGAGGAGTTAATCAGTTCGGCGAGTACAGCAATATATTCGTAAAAAGTCAAATTAATTAATTTAGTTCTTTTACCTACTACGGGGAAAACTCTAAAATCACAAAAATACCTATTGGTCAGTGGGTACTAAATTTACCGTCTGCGGCATTAGAATACTGTATAATTTTTTCCTCGTATTAAAAAAATATTTTATTGACTAATAGAAGTACCCTTTTCGTAGGTCCATATGGATGTTTCGTAGGTCCATATGGATGACCCTCTACATAGAGGCGAACACACCAAAATCCTTTTTGGACATATTCACACCACTGAGACATTTGTCAAATATGCGCTCGTCTTTAGGCAGTTGCTCATGTTGACAGAACGTAGAAATCTGTTCTGTGCTCGCTTTAATAGCTACAATGCCCTGCATGAGATCACAAGTCCATAACGGACGCCTAATGACGACGGAAGTGACAAAGATGGACATTAACAGCCAGCCAACGAGCGTATCTCAGGCGTGGGGCACATAGGAAAATTTGCAACAATCAAACAGACGTGATACAACAAGACCAACAAGGCAGTCGGACAATACAGTCGGAAGCACATCGAACTTTATCATCAACCCATTATGTCCCCACCGAGGAGTACGGGTCTCTTCCCTGAGGAAGGTATAGGCCATACTACACTACGGGGCTAAGTCCGGATTGGTGGAAGCTTGCAAGACTGGGGGCTGGTCTTACTGTCAGAAGTTTTCAAGCCCTAATTAAAACTGCTTCTATACGGATTTATGCTCGTTTATTACATTTTTACAATTTTCCGACGTTTCGGCACTTTTACAGGTGCCGTGGTTTCGGATGACTGAGGTGGTAGGCGTCTTTTTGAAAGCATTACTGTTCGTTAACTACCCTCGGCAAAAATTACAAAAGTTAATTATGAAGTTACGTTCCAAAATAGGTAAATCAATAATTTTATATAAAGTCAACAATATTGATTATTAGTAATTGAAGTTAAAAATTAAATTTATAAAACCAATTATTTTACATGAACTAAAAATATTGATTATTAATTGAAATTAAAATTAACTCTCACACTTTTAGCAAGGGGGTCTCATGCACTTAAGCACTTAATTATGTCTAGTGCTCGTGTTAACCTTAGAAAATTTTCAAGCCCTCCTAAGGCCTCTGTTACAAGCCAAGTGGCTTAACGACTGCCATCTATTGACGGCAGCCGGCACCACGACCTTTACATACGTGCATTGTAATCAGTTACGTTAAGGACGACTTTGCAATAATAATGTGAAGTTTGACCTGTAGTAAGCTGTACTAATATTGTATAAAATCTTAGCCCATCGGGAGCTTA
This sequence comes from Yponomeuta sedellus, assembly GCA_934045075.1. Lineage (NCBI taxonomy): Eukaryota > Metazoa > Arthropoda > Insecta > Lepidoptera > Yponomeutidae > Yponomeuta > Yponomeuta sedellus. The sequence goes on along the minus strand of OW203726.1, from coordinate 4,548,379 downwards.
ATAAGGTAAAGGCCGGGTAAAGGGTTACAAACAGGCCCCAATAACTACAGAGTTCAAGGTTACCTCCTCAGGTCGATGTCAAGGTCAGTGGACACGCCAACGTGGGACGTAAGTGAAGATTAAGATACGAGGAACAATTAGAATATGTATATAGTTGTCTACGTTTAACTAATACTCTCTTTAAACTGTACCCGAAGGCACTAGGACCTATAATCCCCAGATGAATTTCGAATTTGTAGGTGACATTCGTTTAAATTATTTCTGTGTTTTTAGTGCCTTAGTACACTAAACGGTTCATATTTTTAAATTTTGGTTTGGTTTTTCCGTTTCCATTTTTTTGTTAGTGTAGAGAAGTCGGTTTTTATTATATAACAATTATTATTCCACGATTTTTAGTGAATAGATAACGTGGTTTTAATAACCTATCGTGTATTAAATTCAATATGTATGTATATACTTGGTGTCCACATTAAATGAATACCGGGATGGTCACCCATCCAGCACCTCACCGCGCCTCTGTTGTTGCTTACCTTAGTAATTGATTCCAATCACTCTGTTCTTCTTCGAAATAAATAAAATAAATGTAACCATCTTTCTGATGTGGAAAACCTGAGGCATGTTTCATAGAACTACAATTCATGTTTAACTATGGCAATTCGATAGATACATACATACATACATACATACATACATACATACATACATACATACATACATACATACATACATACATACATACATACATACATACATACATACATACATACATACATACATACATACATACATACATACATACATACATACATACATACATACATATGTCTGCCTGTATCCCAGAGGGGATACATTCGTGATTCCACACAGCCGCTATTTCAACGCAATCGGGATTCAACCTTTTCGTGATTCTACATTCTACGGTTGCGTTGAACCCATATTTCAACGCAACCGCAGTTTACAGTGTACTACATTCGTAATTCAAATCAATTTATTTATTGCAGTCATGTTGTACACAAGATGGCATTATTACAATAACTAGATCATACATGACGCCCTCTGAGCCCTGCTTGGTGCATGCTTATAAACTTAATATTAATTACATTATTATAAGTCTTATTGAATTAAATTACTTATTACTGATATAATAGCATAAATATCGAATATAAATTCGTACAATTGAGTATTTAGCATTACATATGAAACCAAATGGCAGATGAAACGCTATTATTGTATAAAAATAACAACTGAGCATAGTTACGATCCTAGTAAACTGCGTTGCGGTTGCGTTGAACCCATATTGTGTAGAATCACGCTTAGGTTGAATCGCGTTTGTGTAATCGATCGCATAATCCATCCTAAGACACGCCACTGAGCCCGATCTTGGCGTCTTCTTTTCCAGTAACTGCCCACCGCTTTGCGAATGTCGTCCAATATAGTCTATTTATCCTTACTTGTCCAATTTAGTAAACAAGATTCTAACCTCAAAATTTATATTTAATGCAAAAAGTAGTTTCTCGCGAGTTCATGAACTTTGTTCATAAAATTGGCAGCCTGTTGGCTAAAATAGTCTCCTCGGTTACTTCATTTACAGGAATATGACAGTTTTCGACCAAAAAGCCACACTTTACGGGTAGAATGTTGTTTACTAAAATGGTCAAGTAAGGATACATAGACTTTAGTCATAATATACTTTGAATTGCAGAAACGGGGCCACTACGTAATTTTTTGCGCGCAAGTTTTTTGCGGCTCCTATGAATATCACGTTTCGTATATTTTCGACCACAGAAGAGGTATTTTACTATTTTAGCGGCTATTACACGGCTTTGGATGCTCAGCACGATTCTAGACTTAATAGAATCGAATTGGCAAATGGGTTTAATTGAAAAATTATACGTGTTTTCATCGTGAAATTTAAGGGGCTTACGGTTGTGTTATAGAATTAAATTAAGGTATTTTCGGGTATTAACTGGCTCCACCAAATAGAATTTATAAAAATCTATTTCTTATTGGATTGTAACCGGATAAACTTAATAGGTTAAGATTTTTGTCGAAAGAGTTTGACCAGGGAGCTGATTCGCGCCATGCGAATTGAAAGCGTTGACGCAAAATATTCGTAGAATTAGACATTTGTCGTATAAAAATAAGATAACTCGATAGAGTCATTAGACATTTATTTTCTAATTCGAATTCAACGTAGCATGGCGGTCAGAATACAGATTTTGGCTGTCGCTCGACTTTTTATGTAGAATTCAAGTCCTAAACCTTAGAGTCGTATACGAATTATTTTAATGAAGTTAGAATGGTCTCCCAGGTTTCGCTCTGAGCTTAAATCCAATAATGTGTAGCAGTTACGAAAGTTTTACTTCAAAAATATATTTCTTTTACAATAAAAAACAACAAGACACATCACAGAAACGAAAGAAACAGATAATTTAAATAATATGAGCAAAAACAGAAATAAACGAAATACACTATGGACAAAACAAACAAAAACATAGATTTAGCCTGCAGTGTGTCTAAATTGCCACAAATGGTAGATTGAAAATCAGCACTGAGGGCTCCCTTGCCGTTTGTTATCAATATATTTTCGATTTAATTATTTATGTGCATGTACCACGTACCGACTATATTCTTCATGCAATCCACTCCATCCAAAGGTTGTCTGGAAGAGATCGCTCTTAGCGATAAGGCCACCAATTGTATAACATTACTTAGATTTAAGAATCATGTTGTAATATTTTTCTGGTTGTGCAATAAAGTGTTCTCTCATTAAAAAGTTAAAATTACTTTGCTGAATTCCGCCAAAAATTTTTTGGCGGAATTCAGCAAAGTAATTTTAACTTTTTAATGCTATTATGGATTTCCGCAAAGTGACGCCTGATTCTATACAACAAAAGTGTTCTCTATCTATCTCACTCCCTCAGCACAATGCTGAGTTAGTGAGCCCTCACCTCTGTGCTAATTTTCAACCAGTGCCCGCGGTAACCTACATAGTAAGGTCTTGTAAGAAGTGAACTTAATTTTAAATAATGATCACAGCTATTTTTAAATCTACGGCAACGATCCGAGAAATTTAAACTTTTGCCAAAACGGTCGATTTTAATGGAAATCGAATAGTCTTAGGTTATTGACCCCAGGTTCCAGGCTGTTATTCTTAAAATCGCTCGGTCGAAGCGCTCGTGGCCTAGGCAAACCGAGTGATTAGAATCAATCACTTGGTGAAGCAACACCAGGCGCGGTCAGGTACAGGATGGGTGAGCGTCCCGTGACTACAGCTAGTGGCATTTTTTCGAGCGCTTCCGTGCTTCGCAATACACGTTAAAGCCGTTAGTGCCGGCCGGTTAAGCCATGTCAGAGGCCATGTTATGGGCGGCTTGATAACTTCTGACAGTAAGGCCCGCCACTGTCTTATAATCCTCCACCAACCCGGACTTGGCCCCCGTGGTGGAGTATGGCCTAACCTTCCTGCGGGCCAGTAGCGGGCCTTTATGTCAGAAATTATCAAGCCGCCCATAAGGCCTCTAACGACTGTCATTACATGACAGCCGGCACCAACGGCTTAGCGTGCCTTGCGAAGCACTAAAGCGCTTGGAAAAATGCCACTAGCGGTAGTCACGGGACGGTCACCCATTCTGCACCTGATCGCGCCTGTTGTTGCTTAAAACAAGTGATTGATTTAAATCACTCTGTTCGACTAGGCCATGAGCGTTTTTTTTTCGTGCTTTTTCCGAACTCCAAAGTCATTATTTTATTTAAATACAAATGTACGAGTACAACGGCAAACGTAGTGAAGGACGCCCTCCGACTAGGTGGGATGACGATCTGCAAAAAACTGCCGGCAGATGCTGGATACGGCAAGCTGAAGACAGGGCGCTATCATTGGCGCTCATTAGGAGAGGGCTTTGACCAGCAGTGGACTAACATATGGCCTGAAGAAGAAGAAGTACGAGTACAGTCGTTAAGCCCAGTCAGAGGCCTTAGGGCGGCTTGAAAACTTCTCTCAGCAAGACCAGCCACTATTCTTGCAAACCTCTACCAATCCGGACTTGGTTCCGTGATGGAGTATGGCCTACACCTTCCTTAGGGAAGAGACCGGTGCCACTCGGTGGGGACATAATGGGTTGACCTTGAACTGGAGAATCACCAGCCAAACATGCTGCAAGAGGTCAAAAAAAATGCTGTCACAGTTATTAAGTCTTAATGTTCACTTTTTGCATAAAACCATTCCGCTGGTGGTGTCGACTAGCCCCAGCGATTTGTTGTAGTTTAGGTTATGGCTATTATCAAATTATAGTGATTTACTAGTTGAGCAGAACAGACGGGTTTGAAATAGGTAGTTCTTTAATTTTTTTTTGTGGGTAAAATAGTTAATTTTGGCGTGGATAATAATAGCGATAATAATAGGCTATTCTCTTACAACTTATTCATTCCACACAGGTAAGTACGTAAATTCCTTGCTTCATGCTATGATACCTTATTTGTTATTTCTGTAGCTAGCCCAGGTCATGGATAAGCAACAGTGAGCCTTAAAGACGCTGTAGATATTGCTGTAGATCGTATCAGGTAAAGGACCGGTTTCTAAGCAGGCACAAAGCTCCATAAAAGTCGAGCTTCGCTGCGACTCGAATCAGCGCGAAAATAGAAGCCACAAAACTGGGCAAAATATTAGGTCTTCGGCCTTAAGGGCCCACTGAAGCGGCGAGCCTCACGCACAGCGTCTGGGACCTAATAGGCTATTTGACATTGAAAAAAAGTTATAATTTGTATCAATTACTTATGAGTTTTCAAACATTTTAACTACAAAAAAATGGATGATTACCGCAAAAAACAGGATAAAACTGGATAGTTAATTAACTATACTGTATTTCCCACGAAACACTAAACTGGACATTACACAAGAATAAACGAGTACAAAGGCAAGCTTAACTCTGTAAGAGACTTCATCCAGCAAATCTTAGAGAGTCACTTTTGGTGATAAGGCCGCCGTCCGCACTCTTAGTTTGTTTACATATTGACAAAATCTGAATGAAATTATACAACGTTTTGAGAGCCAGTTGCGTGGAGACTATGCTAAGACAGTGTTTGTTTCATTTTATTTTAATTCTTTATTTATAAGGCACACAAGCTGTATAAAGTACATCGCTTTCTTAAAGACTAAAGGCGTTTCGGGGCACTACCTAGCGCCACCAATGGAAAAAAATCATAACTTCTTTTTTTAAAACCTATTTAGAGGCTAATAATTTCACCCATTCCGGAACTCGAACTCGCGACCTCTGGCTATCCGAGCCAGATAACTTCTTTTACAATACGTTTTTATTTAAAAGTGAACATGAGAAATCTTAACAGCTGTGATAACTATTTTTAGAACTTACAGTCTAGACCCTATGATCAATAGATTAGGACTTTAATCGATTTCCGCTAAAAACGGCCGTTTTTTGGCGGAAAGTGATTAAAGTCCTCGGTTGCTGATTCTATGCTGTAGCTAGCCTGTAGGTTCTATAGTTGTTACAGTTGTTAAGATTTCTCATGTTCACTTTTAGATAAAAACGTATTGTAAAAGAAGTTATCTGGCTCGGATAGCCAGAGGTCGCGGGTTCGAGTTCCGGCATGGGTGAAATTTTTAGCCTCTAAATAGGTTTTAAAAAAAGAAGTTATGATTGTTTTTCCATTTGTGCCGCTAGTTGGCGGCCCGAAGCACTTTAATACTAGTTTTACATTCTGGTAAGAGTTGAATAGTTGATGGAAAAAGTAAAAAAAAAATATTTAAAAAAATAAAAGAACCCGACTGCAGTGATAAATCAACTGAAAGGGAAAAAATAAGATAATTTTATTTTCAAATGCTAATGTCAAATCAGAAGAGTTCATGCTGCTTTACTTGAGGGACCAAATAATATAACTTTATAAGCATTGTTTGCTCAAACTGTTGCATTTATTATTTTATATAAAATGATGCAGTCGGGACCCATTAGAGGACTTTAAACAAACAGTAATGGGTCCCGACTGCATCATTTTATATAAAATAATAAATGCAACAGTTTGAGCAAACAATGCTTATAAAGTTATATTATTTGGTCCCTCAAGTAAAGCAGCATGAACTCTTCTGATTTGACATTAGCATTTGAAAATAAAATTATCTTATTTTTTCCCTTTCAGTTGATTTATCACTGCAGTCGGGTTCTTTTATTTTTTTAAATATTTTTTTTATTTTTGACCTTTTAGTGACTCAGTAAAACGATAAAATTTAAAGGTCCATCTATTCTGCTTACATGCTTTGAATCGTTATATTATTTTATTTCCTTAATTGAATTTTAGTTTATTGCTTTATTTTGGACAATGGACATGTCTCGGCAAATCATAAATATTTTTACTGATATACTTGTTTCATATAGTCATAGGTACCACCTGCCTGCATTATAAATTTATGTCGTACGATATTTTTTAGCTAGTATAATGAATATGGTCTAATGGTGTTAAACGATCTAGAATATTTGCAAAGGAAACGACAGATTTTTTTTCTTTATTATCCTTACATAAATTGTCTGTTTTTTATGTAGCCTAAAAACGCTCCACTGCACCTAGTTATTTAATGTTAACGATTGTAGGTGAGGACTGGAATAGTCACGAATTATGTCCTCGACCTGAACGGCGCTCAGCTTTTGACATCTCCAGAGTAGAATTCTTCGTGCTTGCATTGCTGGGCCCAGTCTTCGGTCTCGCTAATTACTTAGAATAAGGACTTGTAAATGGGAACATAAATGGTCTGAGCCTTCAGCCGCGGCCTGTACAAAGGCGCGACAGGTTTCCTCCTAACAGCAACTTTAAGTAACTGTCGCGCTAATAGTCTCTCCATTTGGCATCAGCGTAAATAGAGCTCAGCATTTGGAATCGCCGTGGGAGTATTCCTCTAGCCCGCTTCACAGCCTTCGGCCGTGCTGCAACCTGTATTGAGCTCGGCCTTCAACCTCGTCGCGGCAAGTTTCCTCGCACCCGCATGATGGGGCTCGGCCTTCCGCCTGGCGTAGCTACTTAGAGTTGTGGCATGGGCGTGGAGACATACAAAATCTTGGTTTTCTGAATGCCAAAATATTACCGGAATTAAAATGAAACTAAGTATAACAAATTCGTCTTGAGATGGCCCCCTAAAGCATTGAATTTTTTTACTGAATATTTAGGTATAGATAAGCAATCTTTGGTCTCACAAGTGAACAGGAAACCTAACACAAAATCATAATCTTACTTTCGGAGGAAACGAGATAAAATTCGTTAAGATGAATAGAGCTAGATTTTTTTAAAATTTCATGGGTCCTACGATACGAGGTCACGGAGGATCCGTCTTCGGTTACCAGTGAGAGCGTTCAAATATTTTTTTATCATTTATTGTTTCTTCTTTGAACCCAGCTTGTCTGACTATGACGGCACAGGGGAAAAGGAGTTACATGCTACACTTAATATTAAGTTAGTTTTGGTCTAAGTGTCAGTAGGAAATAAATATCAGAGTTATGAAATTAATTATTTTGACCCCCTATGAGGTTGATATTTCTTAAATTAATGAGATAAAAGAATGGCGTAGAAAGAAATAAACACTTTATAGGCTTTATTTCTTTCAGCACTTATACCGTTTCTATAAACGGTTTGTTTACATGTAGAGCAAAGCTGATTTTATGTAAATTTATACATGTAATAGAATAAATATATGCCAGCGCCATCTAGTGGCTAAAAGTGGTACTGTAGGACAGGGTTTCTGCAGACAAGAAGAGAAACGTTGTTTCAGCATGACAGCACGTACTTAGGGATCTATCTATTGAAGCAATATGAGACTAAGGATAACAGTAACTGTACTACTCGTACCACAGCGCGGAAGTGAGGTATACTACCTACGTCACTAGTCGTCCCAATATTGGTGGACAGTCAATATTGGTCGAACTGATTTGCAAGCGCTTAAAGAAATAGTGTTTGTTTATATTATGTAGGGCCTTCGGACAAAACCATACCGCAATTTAGAACACAAACAGCGCCATCTGTGGTTGGGTAGAGGAACTAATGCCACAGTACTTTAATTACTTAGAATTGAATATTATTTATGTTGCGTTTGTTCTCTATTAATGCTGATTTTATGTAATCTACGACACCCACAAAATTCTCTTTTAAATACTTTACACGTGTTAGGCGTAGTTAAACAAAGATTCTATAAATGGTTTGTTTACATGCAGACCAAAGCCGAAATTATGTATACACATGTATTAGAATAAATAAAATATAGCAGCGCCATCTAGTGGCTAAACGAGGTACTTTAATTGCGTAGAAGTAAATGTTATTTTTTTTTCCGTTGGTTCTCTATTAATGCTGATTTAATGTAACCTACGTCATCCGCAAAATTCTGTTTTAAATATTTCACACCTGTTAGGGGTAGTTCAATACAATTAGCATTCGAATTCAATAAACTAAATATAACAGCGCCATCTAGTGGCTCCTAGCTGTACTTTAACTAAGCTTCTTAACTAATTTAATTTTTCGTCACGGTTCTGATCGCATAATTATGATTTTATATAGCCTATGACACCCGCGCAAGGATGCCGAATCGAATGACACCTTGTTTAACAAAATCTGACGATTGGTTAAGGAGTTATGAGGGAACATAGAATCGGACATACATACATACATACATACGAACTAAACACATTACCCTCCTTTTGGGCTTCGCCGCAGTCGGGTAAAAATATAAAGAATCAATGAACCGCCTCCTTTACACTTATTACAAACTAGCTGACCCAGCGAACTTCGTACCGCCTAACGGTCGATTCTTTATTTTAACCATCCTCGTACTTCTAGGAATATTCTAAAGTAAGAATTAGCGAAATCGGTTCAGCTGCTCTCAAAATTTGCGCTTACCAACACATTCAGCGATTATTTTTTATATTATAGATAGATAGGTCAATGAAGTACAGAACACTAGGGTGTGTTTGCATGTATCTATAAGTGTGTATGTTCAATGTATGATATTCGTTGGTTCCAGGGCTTGAAATAATTTCAATGGCTATTCATAAAGCCAGTTTCCTGCATTCACTGCAGAGCTGCTCTACCTAGAACCGGCTTTCAGCCCCGTTAGCTAGGCGTGGCTTGCCAGTGCAAATCTTAGTACAGGTAGCTTTTTATCTATATAAATAAAATTCAAAGCCCTGACTGATTGACTCACTCATCAACGCCCAGCCCAAGCCGTTGGACCTAGCAAGCTGAAATTTTGCACAGAGAGTCTGCATATAATGTAGGCAAGGAATAAGACGGATTTATTTAAATTCAACCTCTAAGATGGGGAAAAGGGTTGCCAACATTTGTATGGGAGGTATAAAGAATGTTGTCTAATTTTCATGAAACTTAAAATAAATACTCTTCAACACAATTGATTAAACACGTGTTTCGCCGTTTTCTAAAATTAACCCTTAAGGGAGTGAACGGTTTGCAAAAAAAAGTCCACGCTAACGGAGTCGCGGGCATAAGCTAGTAGATAGATAGATAGTGAACACTTTGTTGTGCTTCACACAGATATTTCTTCACTTAAGAGTACAGACGGTGGCCTTATCACTAAATGTGATCTCTTGCAGATGACCTTTGGATGGACGGGAACATTATCATGTACATCTTAGAAGGAAGTAGATGTACTCGTATAAAGAAATAAAATTATTTCAGAGGCATATGAAAAACAAAATTCAAAACGTTTTCATTAAAGTAGCACTGAAGCGGATGAAAGAGCATTATCTGTCTCTGTAATAACATTGAGCTATATATTTATGTAGAGGTAGAGCCTAACTGCAAAGTAAGGTACTCCTGTAGGTACGTAATACAGAGGGAGAGCGCTGGCACGGTTAGCCAGAGTTCGCGGTTCGAGTCCCGGCATGGGTGGAATTTTTAGCCTCTAAATAGGTTTTTAAAATTGTCTTTAGCACGGGCACAGATTAGATATGGCACGGGTTAGTGCATTAAAAAGAATATAACTATATATTTATTTTTATACCTATGTAGTTTTTTTTCTATATTTTAGTTTATGTAGTTTATTTATTTCTTCCATAATAGGTAATTTATTCAATATTTATGTATTATATTTTGTACACGTATATAAACGCACTTTTTACTGCTAACCGACTCTCTAAGGCTAGGTGGAAGAAATCTCTTTCAGATATAAGCTCGCGTTTTTACATGTTATTTCTTATGTAATGTCCTGTTAAATGTTTCGTGTGCAACACAATATAGTATATATGAAACTGCGACTTAATGAACGTTATATTATTTTTAAAAACCTATTTAGAGGCTAAAAATTCCACCCATGCCGGGATTCGAACCCGCGACCTCTGGCTATCCGTGCCAACGCTCTTTCCAACTGAGCTAATGGGCGACTCACCGGCATCAGAGAAATTTTGAACCTCTTTACAATATTCTTTGTATTACTTACAAGCAAGTGATGCAAATTGCTTCAGCCAGATGTCGCTGCCTGTACATAATAAAGAGAATATTGTAAAGAGGTTCGAAATTCCACTGATGCCGGTGAGTCGCCCATTAGCTCAGTTGGAAAGAGCGCTGGCACGGATAGCCAAAGGTCGCGGTTTCGAATCCCGGCATGGATGAAATTTTTAGCCTCTAAATAGGTTTTTATTGAAAGTTACAAGTTATACTAGGTCTCCAGCTAGGTGTGCACAAGGATATGATAAAGGTTTTATCCCACTATCGGGTATTAAAAGGCATTTAGAGTACGATTTTGTTTAGTCTTCAAAACATTCATGAGTAATCATTTTTAAGTTGTAAAATCTGTTGATTGAGTTTTAATTAACAGAGTTTTTTTAATTAAACTATTTTTTGACAAGAATAAATAAGTTTCGTTGGTAGTTCTCCTCCACATAATTTATTAATGGTGAAACTAACAACTTGACCTTAATTAAGCAAACATTTTGAATTAATGTTGAATAAAAATATTTGATGATTAGATTGATCAAAGGAAAGAGTATTTTTTCAGAACGCATGGTAAACCAACGTTTCCTTTTCTTAGCCATGTCGCCCTTAAGGTAACTGATTAGAGAGCACGCATGCAATGAAGTAAAGGTTGATGTGTTGTCGAATGTACGGTTCACGAGTCCAACTCGCACTTGGCCGGTTTTCTACCTATTTATTCACAGACAAAAGAAGCCAGTACAATCTCGATGTAACAGACTTGATTTCACATAAATTGCATTTAAAAGCAGCATTGAGTGCTACTTTGCCGTCCATTTTAATAAGAACTCTATTTCAGAGATAAGCTCGCCTTTGTACATGTTATTTCTTATGTAATGTCCTGTTAAATGTTTCGTGTGCAATAAAGTATAATAATAATAATAATAACTCATTAGGCGAAAGGAACGGAAGGTCCACTAAGTTATATTCGATATCAACCCTTGTATGTCCCCACTGCTGGAGCACGGGTATCTTCCTGCAACGTACAGGAAGGTTAAGTTACGTTATATTACTACACGTACTTATATTATTACTGTTCGTAATACACTGTACGCCCCCGTGGTGGAGTATGGCCTAACCTTCCTGCGATGCAGGAAGAGACCCGTGCCCCAGCAGTGGGGACATACAAGGGTTGATAACGATCGTAATACAGAGAATATTGTAAAGAGGTTCGAAATTTCACTGATGCCGGTGAGTCGCCCATTAGCTCAGTTGGAAAGAGCGCTGGCACGGATAGCCAGAGGTCGCGAGTTCGAATCCCGGAATGGGTAGAATTTTTAGCCTCTAAATAGGTCTTTAAAATTGTCCTTAGCACGGGTTAGTGCATTAAAAACAATATTTATTGCATTAAAAACAATATTATATTACACTATTTTTATTTTTAATGCACTAACCCGTGCTAAGGAACAAATTTAAAAACCTATTTAGAGGCTAAAAATTTCACCCATGCCGGGATTCCTGTACGTAATACAGAGAATATTGTAAAGAGGTTCGAAATTTCACTGATGCCGTGAGTCGCCCATTGGCTCAATTGGTAGAGCGCTGGTACGGATAGCCAGAGGTTGCGGGTTCGAATCCCGGCATGGGTGAAATTTTTAGCCTCTAAATAGGTTTTTAAACAATATTATATTACTAAGTTATAGTACTATTATTTCAATTCTTTATTGCATCTAGCTTTAGGAGAGTTTTTTCGACTCTACTGGCACTGGCAACACTCAACAATTACTAAGAGGTTGCGGGTTCGAATCCCGGCATGGGTGGAATTTTTAGCCTCTAAATAGGTTTTTAAACAATATTATATTACTAAGTTATAGTACTATTATTTCAATTCTTTATTGCATCTAGCTTTAGGAGAGTTTTTTCGACTCTACTGGCACTGGCAACACTCAACAATTACTAAGAGGTTGCGGGTTCGAATCCCGGCATGGGTGGAATTTTTAGCCTCTAAATAGGTTTTTAAAATTGTCCTTAGCACGGGTAAGTGCATTAAAAAAAAAATAGTATAATTTACTTACTAAGTAAATATTACTAAGTAAATAATGTCTTTTGTGGTACGCCACGGCCATGATAAAGAATCGTTCGCAGGAATTAACATTCCTAATTAAATAGATTTCCCGAAAGGCCTTTCTTGGCCTCTGCTAACAAAGTTTCTTCAAGGAACTTTACAATTACTGTTGAATCACTCTTTAATAGGTTCGGACTGTAATAATAGCAAATGAGGCTAAAGCCGCGCTTTCACGATCTGAGTAGGCTCGGACAGACTGGCTCATTTCTGTAACTTTTGTAACTTTGTGATGTACACACATCGCGCTCGTGGCCTAGCGGAAACGAGTGATTGGAATCAATCACTTGGGTTAAGCAACAACAGGCGCGGTCAGGTACTGAATGGGTGACCATCTCGTGACTACCGCTCGTGGCATTTTTTGCTTCGCAAGGCACGTAAAGCCGTTGGTGCGGGTGTCATGTAATGGCAGTCGTTAAGCCATGTCAGAGGCCTTATGGGCGGCTTGATAACTTCCGACAGTAAGGCCCGCCACTGTCTTACGATCCTCCACCAACCCGGATTTGGCCTCCCTGGTGGAGTATGAACTAACCTTCCTGCGATACAGGAAGAGACAGTGGGGACATATACATCTTCGTGAATTCCGAATTTGGCTTCAGTTCACAGGCGTTTTGTCGCAAACGATGTCGCTCATCGTATCAAAAATGACAAAAAAATTACGGCTACGATGAATAGAAGCGGAATGAAACATGTTTATCGACAAACTCTTACTAATCTTATAAATCTCTAATAAACAAAGACAACTATTCAGACAGTACAAATTTAATTTCTTTCATTTTACATAGCGTATAGCAAACAGACTTTTCCACATTTTACAGAAGCAAGAACGATAAAAAAAAGATAACAGTGAATGTCTTGTGTAACATATACCTAACTGTATTTTAATTTAAAGCTTGTCCCCACGCCCCGGGGCTTCGCCAAAGAAGGCTTCTCTGTAATTAAATGACACTTAACACTCCTTTTAACTACAGCCCTATAAAAACCCATAAAAGTGCAGAGACAAGGGATCCTAGACCGCACCGCGCAGGTCTTAAAGCTCTTTATTTATAGCGTGATAAAAGCTGTGGGTAGATTTACAGGACAGAGTGTTTTGAAGGTTAATTCCAATTTATTACGCAGATAAAGTACCCCTTTACGGTTAGAGAATGTACATTTTTACCAACTTCAAAGAAGAAGGAGGTTCTCAGTTCGGGTTTATATCTTTTATGTGTATGTTCAGCGATATTTTTTTAACATTAGCCCAACAATGGTTGGGCCAATGTACCTGTACGTAGCAAGCGCTGAGGTATATGCAAGCGCTGAGGTATATGCAAGCGCTGAGGCACTTCAGAGAATTGGGTTTTCTCATGATGTTTTCCTTCAACGTAGCAAACAACTTACCTTATAACAATTTTTAGAACCTACATACATTATACTATTTTTATTTTTAATTCACTAACCCGTGCTAAGGACAATTTTAAAAACCTATTTAGAGGCTAAAAATTCGACAAATTGTACGTAATACAGAGAATAGTGTAAAGAGGTTCGAAATTTCACTGATGCCGGTGAGTCGCCCATTAGCTCAGTTGGATAGAGCGCTGGCACGGATAGCCAGAGGTCGCGGGTTCGAATCCCGGCATGGGTGGAATTTATAGCCTCTTAATAGGTTTTTAAAACCTACATACAGTCTAAAACCTAGGATCAACAACCTAGGACTTTTATGGCAAATATCCTTTAAAGTCCTATATTTTTGGGCCGATATAATCATCAGTAGGTTAAGAAAAGAGCGACTATATTTATTGAGATTTATTATGTTCACATTTCCAAAGTCGCGTTATAAAAGAACATATGTTTTTTTTTCAAATGGTGGCGCTATTGGGTAGCGCCTTAAAACCTGTCAACGGTACCTTTGAGAAAATCACCAAACTATTCAATTTGTACATACTTGTACATTTGTACATATGGAGAAACCCATACCGGGATAAAGAATACTGTCAGCGCCACTTAGTCTTAAAAAAATCTGTTTAGCACGTGTTTTGCAGGCGGTTTTTTTATCTTTATTTGAAGTTTTTTTTCAACAAAAGCCGCTCCGAAATGTCTAATGGACTCAGTGCTGGGCTCGCCGAATGAAAGGGCATCAGTTTCTTTTGTTTTTCACCCTCTGTCCCTGTCCGATGTAGCTTTGTAACATAGAGCTTTCCACGTTATAAGCCACCCTCTTTTATTATGTTTGACAGAGAGTTATATACGGAGCTGACGGCCATCCTTCGCTAGTCGAAAAGGTAACGGAAAATTTGCAGGACAGAAGTTGATGCTTGCGTCTAATACATCTTCCAGCTGTGGCTGTGATTGGCCTGTCAGTCACCCAACAGGTAAAGCGCAGCTGCAGCTAGTGGACTGTGTCGAGGAAATCGATAACCCTTTGTATGTCCCCACTGCTGGGGCACGGGTATCTATCTGCATCGCAGGAAGGTTAGGCCATACTCTACCACGGGAAGGCCTCTGACATGTTTTAACGACTGCCATTACATGGCGGCTTAACGTGTCATGCGAAGGACGGAAGTGCTCGGAAAAAATCCACTAGCGGTAGTCGCGGGACGGTCACCCATCCAGTACCTGACCGCGCCTGTCGTTGCTTGATTTCAATTACTCTGTTCTACTAGGCCACGACCGCTTCAAGAGCGTCGAGGAATTTGATGATTAGACATATTTTATACTATAATATCATTGTTTGATAACGATCCACGTTTAAGATGGGTCTACGGTCCATTCTAAGCAGTTGCAAAGCGCGATGTTCTGTGAATGTGTGCTTGCAGTTGACGCCTCCAACGTTGTTTCCTCTCTAGTGTGTTATTTTTAGGAGAGTGTAGTATTTGTTGCACTGAAAATACGGCACGGCTCAAAGGTCCAATCAAATTCGACTACGAATACTTTAACAAACGAGAATTGGAAGTGACGTGTCGTTTTTTGAGATTGGTATGCGCGGAAAATATGTTGGAAGAAATGCATTATTTTGACGAGGTAGAGTTGAATTTCATTCCGAATTTTATTGGAGTGAAATGTAAAGTAAATGTAAATGGAGCGCTCGTGGCCTAGGCGAACCGAGTGATTTTAATCAATAACTTGTTTAAGCAACAACAGGCGCGGTCTGGTACAGGAAGGGTGAGCGTCCCGTGACTACCGCTAGTGGCATTTTTCCGAGCGCTTCCGTGCTTCGCAAAGCACGCTAAGCCGTTGGTGCCGGCTGTCATATAATGGCAGTCGTTAAGCCATGTCAGAGGCCATATGGGCGGCTTGATAACTTGTGACAGTAAGACCCGCCACTGTCTTACAATCCTCGACCAACCCGGACTTGGCCCTCGTGGTGGAGTATGGCCTAACCTTCCTGCGATGCAGAAAAAGACCCGTGCCTCAACAGTGGGGACATACAAGGGTTGAAAACGAAAAATGTAAAGATGTGATTTGATTTACCGCCGGTTTCTCATTCACGATTTCATCTGAAAACAACATTCCAAGTTCCAGACACTGCAGTTGCCGAGTGGTCCCTTCAGCCACCTAGTGGGAGTGTAGGTGCCACTAGTCGCTGCATAAATCATTTCACTAAGAAGATTCAGATGCCAAAGTTTTCTCGTATACGAATAGGCAACTCGCAGTTGTTAGCAGCAACAGTAGCTTCTTCTTCTTCAGGCTATATTAGTCCACTGCTGGACATAGCCCTCCCCTAATGAGTGCCATAGCACAAGTTGTGCCATCATTGGGGGGTAATGCCCATAATCCCCACGCTGGGCATGCGGGTTGGGGTCGCAGATTGGTGGAATTGTACTGCAGGGGGCGCTGCTGCCCACCCCAAGGTTTGTGTCCCTTAGTCGCCTTTTAAGACACCCGCGGGAAGAATTTGGGTTGGTGCTATTCTCTAGGCCGACACCACACAGCAACAGTAAGACAGCAGTAGCTTAACTATGCGAGAAACTGGAGTTAAAAGCATGGAAGTATGAAGCATGGAAGAACGTAGTGTGGGACGCCCTCCGACTAGGTGGGATGACGATCTGCGAAAAACTGCAGGCGGATGCTGGATGCGGCAAGCTGAAGACAGGGCGCTGTGGCGCTCATTAGGGGAGGGCTATGTCCAGCAGTGGACTAGTATAGCCTGACGATGAAGTATGAAGTGGCTTACCCTTTCGAGCTACACAGACGTAAGCTTGTGTACCTGTGAAAAAGAGCTACATATTAGTATCGTTTCGGCATTATATTGAACGTTGTTCGGCATGTAATTAGAACATAGAAATAGAAAATATTTATTTGTTTTCAAACATAGTACACAATATTTACTTATACTATAGAGCATTAATAACAGTTTAATAAGACATTTACCAGCATTTATTTCATTAGATACGAAGACAACAAAGGTCAGTTACCCTTATTGCCGTATAGAAACTGCACGACCTTTTTCTCACACAACGGTCGGCCAAATCCGTAATAAATGTACAAAACTCGATGTCGTGTCGTATTCGTATACCGTTATCATCCAATGTGAACCTAACCTAACGTAACCCACATGTGTAACACGGAATTCCCTAACAATGATAACAAAAGTGAATGAATGAAAGTAAACGTGTACCATACGCTTGGGTGGTCAACCGGTGGACTCCCTGTACAATATGGACCTCCGTGCCTTATTACTAGAGCACCAAGCACTGAAGTCTATATCGTAGGCCGATTGTGCAGATACCGGTCGTACTAGAAAGGAACGGTAAGCAGGTGTGCCAGGTGCTTTTTTCGCGACCTTGTCTTATCTCACACATTACAAAGATGTATTATCACTGGCTGTGACTGCGATCGTTTACGACCGTTATTCGCATTTAAGAGTTGGAGATAAAAAGTTTCTCGGACGGACGACGACGCTAGTCGCGTGTTTATATTGTCAAAATTCGCGACCTCCCGGTACAGTATTTAAGGCGCTTTGTGGTGCTAACTAGCGCCACCAATGTTGCAATGGAATAAAATCTAGAGAAATGAAATCTAGGAATAGAGCTATCCACCAATCCGGACTTGGCCCCCGTAGTGGAGTTTGGCCTATACCTTCCTTAGGGCCCGTGCCTCTCGGTGGGGACATAATGCGTTGATGATGATGAAGGTCCACAACTATGGACCTTATATCTCTTAGAGATTTTTGTTTTATCCTTATTTTGCAGAGTCATCGTCGAGTCACGTTTCTAATAACCCATTAACCAGAACTGAGCTGAACTAAAAGTTTTAGCACTGCGTGATTTACTCCACAACCTACTGGGGTGAACGAACTTACGCTCTCTATTCTTTCGAGGTTATCTCATGAGCGAGGTTGGCGCTTCAATTGGCTATTCGTATTCCTATCGGCAAATACATTGCAGGTTTCACGCAAGCAGTGCCTAAGAATCGTAAGAAAACGCGGCAACGGATGGTTGATATTTGCAAAATACGAGTGGCCAAGACGGCGATTAGACGGCATTTTAGTAGCACTTAAAATAGCATCGTTACAAAACACGTCAACTAACTCGCCTAGATAAGGCTCTGACTTTACTGATATAAATAAACGTAACCTAGTAGTAATAACATTACAAGCAATCTACGTGTGTGCACCTAAGAATTGAGTTTTACATGTCTAGGTTAAATATTAAATTCTTTAATGTACCTACCAGTAGGTAAAGATTGTACAATTGGCGGGCTTATTAGTATTTTATTCTAGCCAACCAACAGGTGACGTGGAGAAGGCGGGGGAGGGGGTAGTGCCAAACAGTGAGATGATATTTTAATATAATTCTCTTTTAAAATTAAACAGTATAATCGTGTTAATATGTACAATAATTATAAACAAACATAAATACAAAGATAAATATAAATATACACATGTAGATATAAATAAATAGACTTAATAATATATATTTACATACTTACGGATAGAATTGCACATTATTGTTCTGAACATGAAAATAGTTTACTATATTTTTATATAATTTCTGTTACTGTAATTCCTATGTTCAATAAAGAATATTCTATATATCTATCTATCTATAGTGTTCCTAAACTCTACTCTTAAAGACGCCGACTGATGGTACCTGGCGAATGTATAGCGGTAGCGCGTTCCACAAACTTCTGCTTACATTCGGCCTATCCCAATTTTTCGCTCTACGTACGTTTTAGGGTATATTTCAAGTAGTTTGTTTATTTTATGTGTTCCCTGTTCCCTCTAAAGGCTGTATAATTCAATTAGTGTAGATGTAAAGCTTAATACACTCGATCGAATACTATCACCGTGAGCCCTATCAATCACCGGGACAATGACCTGCCCGGCGAAGCCTCAGCGTCGTCTAATGACGTCATCAGATTAGCTTGAACCAGCTGTGACGTCACTCGGCCAGGGGCCTGGGCCTCGATTCTGTTAGTGCATTACAGTACCATGACAAATACATGGTGGGGTCACGAGACGTGTTTTTCATACCATTGACGGCTAAAAGGTTTAATGCGTGTGCGCGCCTAGACTTGATGCAGCAACGAAATTAAATCGCCATGTTCGTGCAACGGTCATTGTACTACAATGTATTAGTAGTATCTAGGCCCAGTTTATTAAAACTACAACCCGTAGAGTCTGTTAGCTTTTAGAATATACCTCGGGCTCTAGAGTAGGCTTCGGTTTTCGCTGAAGCACGAGTGTAATAGAGATTGTGCAAATTGACGAGTGTGCAAAGATTTTTCACCTCGTGCTCTTTTGATTCCCTCGCTAACGCTCAGGATTCAATTTTAGAATCCTTCGCTTGCTCGGTCATCACCATTGAACACGCGGTTAAAAAGTAACTTTGCACTCTTGTATAACAAATAACTATTCTCGCAGTAAAACCCGTGATTCCAGGATGGCAGCTAATACAATACGAAATTTTATTAAACTTTTAAAATTTTTTTTGCTACCGTCAATTTGTCTGTTAACCCCATAATATGTGCAGTACGAGAATAGCCAGAAAGTGATCTTCATGCGACCTGGCGGCACTACCATGCACTGTGAATTGTTAATTGTTAAATGAAATTTACGTTAAGTTACTTTATTATTGTGTGTGTGTTTGTATTTGAAATGTATTGGACTTGTTCTGGAAATAAATATTATTATTATTATTATTAAAATCGCTCCAGCGGTTCAGAAGTAAAGAAGTAACAAACATACATACTCGCCTTTATAATATTAGTTTGATGTGATAGTGTGATTCTAACGACAAACTACCAACAACGGCCAAACCGTAGGTACTCACTAAATACTTTACATATTTACAAAAAAAGTGAAGTGGTACGGAACCCTCGGTGCTCGGCTCTGACTCGCACTTGGCTGTTTTTTTATCTATATCAACCCTTTGTATGTCCCCACTGCTGGGGCACGGGTCTCTTCCTGCATCGTAGGAAGCTTAGCCCATACTCCGCCACCACGGGGGCCAAGTGCGGGTTGGTGTAGAGTTGTAAGACAGTGGCCTTACTGTCAGAAGTTATCAAGCCGCCCATAAGGCCTCTGACATGACTTGATGGCTGCCGTTACATGACAGCCGGCACCAACGGCTTAACGTGGCCTGCGAAGCACGAAAGCGCGCGGAAAAATGCGAAAAAAGCGGCTGCTGTTGCTTACCTCAAGTGATTGTTTCCAATCACTCGGTTCGACTAGGCTACGAGCGCTTCGGTTTCTTTATTTATTTCCCGGTTTTGTATTCTTGGATTACTTAGGCGCACTGATTTCCTCAGGCAAAGTAATCGGCCAGTGCGGACTGTGCATATATTTACACGAACCGATTCAAGCCCTTTTCAAACCCTCTAACTTAAAAAATATTGAAAATAAATATTGCTTCAAAGTTCCCAGCCAGCTTTGAGACGTTGAGGCCATAGTTATATATTACACGGGACTAATCGCGATCATTTATTAGGTAAAACGTAATTTTACCTTATCACGGCAATTGTTACGCTGCCGAAACGTCGGGAAATAAGGTAATTACGTTTTACCTAATAAATAATCGCGATTTGACCCGTTTAATATATAACTATGTATGAGTATCGCGAATCATTAATAAATACTAATGTTGAGGCCAATCGCAATTTTCAGCACTCGCACACTCAGGTATTCTACAAAACTCTGGGTTAGGTAGGTACTTATAATCGAGATAGAGCTTTAATTTTTTTATGTATCGGATGGGACATGATGTACCGAATACATGAATCTTTTTTATTCTTCTAGCTTATTGTCATATTATTCCCGGTTTATCCTCCTGATTTTTTTACAGATGCCAGCAAACATCTTGAGGAAAATAGAGATCATAACTGATTTGCAAACTACTTAAGTTCACAAAAAAAAACCATGTCCCAGGCACTACAGCGTCGGAGTGGTCCCTTCACCCATCTAGTGTGAGTGAAGATGCCACTGGACGCTGTATAAATCATCTCATTAAGTAGATGCAAAAAGGCCGATATTATTATTATTAAGTTCACAAAGGATACCTATTGTGACTTTTGTGAATTCGCTCAGAGTACACGAAAACAGATCGCTGGTTTCCGCGACCTGGTTTAGAAGCTGGAGTGCGTGCATCAGAGGAGCCTCATAAAAAGTTGAAGTTAGTTGAAGCTTACAGTTAAATAAACCTACATGTAATATACCCGGAAGACCCTCCGTGGAAGAGATCCGTTCTCTCTGAGACGAAGGAGAAGGGA
This sequence comes from Yponomeuta sedellus, assembly GCA_934045075.1. Lineage (NCBI taxonomy): Eukaryota > Metazoa > Arthropoda > Insecta > Lepidoptera > Yponomeutidae > Yponomeuta > Yponomeuta sedellus. Next base: position 4,527,153 of record OW203726.1, on the reverse strand, counting down.
AAAACTTGGCTGGAGCTACCATCCCTAGCCATGAATAGAGATAAATGGAATGCCCTTGACTCCACGGAAAAGTAAAGGGACTAAAGAAGAAAACATACACTGTAAAGAGCCACTTATAAAACCATAACGCACTAACTTCAGCCCACCAAGGATACCAAAAAAATTACAACAATAGTATTTTTAACATATTTGCCGGCATCTTCACTTGGATACCCAACGACTGCCTACGAAATTCAGTCGCAAATTCTTAATTTGTGTCAAGGATTCTCAGCCGGAGAAATTCAGTCACAAGTGCCGAAATTACGTCAAGAATTCATCAACGTCATTTTGAATCCAGTTACACCTAGAAGAATCGGGACACCAAAAAGGAAATCGCGGCCCTTGCCATCAATCTCTGTGTTCTTTACGCGAATAACGTCAGACAATTTATTTCCCTACTACCTAAGTAACTTGAATTGAAATTCTCCTGCTCCAGGCTTTCTGGACTTTAGATTAGATTAGAACACTTTATTGTAAACACCAGAAAACAAAATCCATTAAAAGGCTAAGGGCAGACTTTTGTCAATTAATATTGAAATATAATGAAGTATTTATACTGTAAGTATGAATGTACGAGTACGTACCTATTTAAGTAAGTCCGATGCTATCTTCTCTCACAACTCCTTAACCAATGCTCAGATTCTGACAAATAATATCTCAATAGATTCGGCGTATTTGCGCGAGTGTGCTACATGAAGTCAGCATAAATCATCATATCATCATCATCAGCCCATCGCTTCCCACTGCTGGGTATAGACCTTTTCTCCCAAATCTCACAGTCTCTCACGGTTTCGTGCCGTCCGCATCCACAGACCCTTCGCCGACTAAACTATATCTTCGGACCATCGGGCTACTGGTCTGACCACTGCCCAGCATAAATCCAACGAAAAAATTCAACATTACTGAAAAGCTCAAAACTAGAAAGAAAAAATAAATAACAACCATTAACTTAATCTTAGTTTGGACAGCGTTATCGATATCAACCCTTGTATGTTCCCACTGCAAGGGCACAGGTCTCTTCCTGCATCGCAGGAAGGTTAGGCCATACTCCACCACGGGGGCCAAGTCCGGGTTGGTGGTGGATTGTAAGACAGTGGCGAGCCTTCCTGTCAGAAGTTATCAAACCGCCCATAAGACCTCTGAAATGGCTTAACGACTGCCATTACATGACAGCCCGCACCAACATCTTACGTACCTGGCGAAGCACGTAAGCGCTCGGAAAAAATGCAACTAGCGGTAGTCACGGGATGGTCGCCCATCCTGCACCTGACTGCGCCTGATGTTGCTTAACTCAAGTGATTGATTCCAATCACTCGGTTCGATTAGGTCACGGGCGCTTCCTACTAAACACGCGGCACCCACATTCAATAATGTACCTCATTGCGAAGTACCTAGGTTGCTCCCACCTGATTATAAGTTAATGATCAGCAGTGTGGTTGTTAGTTTTCAGTTTTTTATGCTACAAACACAACGAAACATTTTTTTTTATTTAAAAACCTATTTAGAGGCTAAAAATTTCACCCATGCCGGGATTCGAACCCGCAACCTCTGGCTATCCGTACCAGCGCTCTACCAATTGAGCCAATGGGCGACTCACGGCATCAGTGAAATTTCGAACCTCTTTACAATATTCTCTGTATTACGTACAGGCAGCGACATCTGACTTAAGCAAATTGCAATACTTACAGCCCCGACTACCTACTTTGCAGTTAGGTTTAACATCGGAACGATATCACTGTACCCACATGATTACACTATTTTTTATTTTTAATGCACTAACCCGTGCTAAGAAACAAATTTAAAAACCTATTTAGAGGCTAAAAATTTCACCCATGCCGGGATTCGAACCCGCAACCTCTGGCTATCCGTACCAGCGCTCTACTAATGGAATTTTTTTTTGTCCTTTTTTTTCTCCAAAAGGATCTAGATTTAGAAATTTTTATTTCACTCGTTTGAATGAATTTATTTATTACTGATAATATGCCAAGTTACAAATGTATGTATAACCTAATTTTTATTATAAGGTACAAAGTAGATACAGCTATTTACAAATACAATGTTTGTTTGACCTGCACCTGTGGTAGATGAGAATCTGAGAGATGAGAAATGGACACCTAGTTTGAATTGTAACGTTCATTAAGCCGCAGTTTTTGCGCTACTTTGAATAAAACCTTTTCATTTCATTACGAAACAGACATCATTGAGCCGTCACTCTTTAGAATAGAATTTTGTTTTTCAGTGAATAATAAAAAAATACACAAAAAAAGAGAAACAAAAATCAGAAGAGCAAAATGGAAAATCTCCTTTACTTTAGTTCCAAAGTATTCTTTCAAATTAATTCCACTCGAGCCCCTATCAACGAGTATGAAGTGAACACAAGTGCTCTAAGCCCACTTAAGGAACTTAAGCTGTCTTTAACAGAAGCTTCAATTTTCCAATCCATTGGGCTGGATACAAAGGAATCCGGACTTTAATCCTGACTTACTATATCTCAAGTTGAAGAAACAAACAGTAGCTTTTAGGGCTGCCTATAACTGGTGAGTTGTTTAGGTATTATGAATCGCAATCGTGTGAACAAGGCACAGCGCTGCGAGGGGAGGGCTTGTTTCATCACAAGTCAAATATTCGATATAATAAACAACTTTTACACAACACAAAGCCGCTTTGTGCCGGGTGTCATGCAATGGCAGTCGTTAAGCAATGTCAGAGGCCTTATTGGCGGCTTGATAACTCCTGACAGTAAGGCCCGCCAATGTCTGACAATACTCCACCAACCCGGAATTTGCCCCCGTGGTGGAGTATGGCCTAACCTTCCTGCGATGCAGGAAGGGACCCGTGCCTCAGAAGTGGGGACATACAAACACAACACAATCACTTGTGTTGAGTAACCAGGCAAGGATCCCACAAACATAAGTAAACCCAAAGCCCCAGTTAGGAAGACCTGAGATATCCGCACTTAGCCTAACAGTTCGGCCATTGTACGTAGCAAGCGCTGTCACTTCAGGCACTAGGGTTTACTCACGATGTTTTCGTAACGTACGTAACTCAGAAAACGAAGTTAATTTGACAATTAATGTAATATTGTAAATATTACCGTATTTTAAAGTGCTTTTAGCGTTAGTATTTTAAGTTTATTTTTTTCTTTTTTTCATACTTTCGATTAATATTTTATTAATTTGTTATGAACTGTTAAACCCTTGTTAGCCATATTGGCAAAATTGGCACTTATTTTATGTTAAGACATGAAAAATAAAATAAATAAGTAAATAAAAATAATTTGCTGGAGACGTTATACATATATTTACGTTTATATTTGTGTTATATTTATGTATAGTCTTTCTTTCTATACTTTAGTTTATGTAGTTTTTATTTTTTCCATTGTTAGGTAGGTCATTCAATATTTTGTACACGTATATAGACTCGCTTTTTACTGCTTCCCGACTCTCCAAGGTTTGCTTCAAGAAATTTCTTTCAGAGATTAAGCTTATATAATTCCTGTTTAATGTTTCGTGTGTAATATAGTAGGAATAAATGATTAATTGTTTGCGCAACTTAATTACATTAAATTTTATGGACATCTCATATCTCTGACTCTTTATTAATTAGGAACGATGCGTAAGTAGGTACTACTTTTCGAGATATTAAAATCCGGAAAATTCCTGGACCCGGGACACGCACTGGCGTTCCAGGAGACTCCCAGACATCTGACAACCTTTGTCCAGCTAGAACCCGACACTGCCCATCAAATTCCATTGTTAGCGAGCCAAGTGCCATTAACGCCGCGCTAATGGGAAAGCAGATACGCGCTAACTGATATGTGATTAATCTACTCAAGCTCTTAGCCGGATGAAACTCGCATCCCCCGGACGGAGTCGGCTGAAACCGGAAAGAAGCAGATTATCCCTTAACCGTGACTTCAGTTGTCAGTCACCACTTACGACGATCCGCCTAAAAGCTAACATGTAACGTAACATTAAATAAGATGTTTTAGAAAGCCTGCAAAGCATTTGAACTTTGTCCCAGGCACTACGATCTAAATGGTCTCTTTCAGCAGTAAGACCGCTGATTGTATACTCTAGGAACTAGATATCAAGTACGTATCTCTGTAAGTTACTGGTGCGCAATAAAGAGTTCTGCTTCACTACGATTAAATTAAGGTCCAGTTTTGGGCTCTTCTCTTCTTCTTCAGGCTATATTAGTCTACTGCTGGACATAGCCCTCCCCTAATGAGCGCCATAGCGCAAGGTTGTGCCATCATTGGGGGATAATGCCCATAATCCCCAGTTTAGGGCTAGCCCTGTAAAACAATGGTTCAGTTTAGTTTTCACAACAGGGCTATTTAAGGGGCGAACCAAACCTTACTAGCTAGCCAGTAAAATAAAGGCCAAAACGAGAGTGTGCATAGTGCAACCTTGAATAAGGTTGTTGAACGTAGGTTCTATGGCAGGTTACAAAAATAGCTACAGAACTATTATTGGGACTCCTGCATGGGTAGCATGATGACGCGACGTTGCACGTTTTAACGTCAGCGGTCACGACTTTTTTTTCTGTACGTCAAATTCTGCGTCAAATACCGCCACAAAACGCGTGACTCGAGCCATCTTACTACCCATGCTGGTGACCTTCGGCAAACACGAATTATAAAACTTTCTTTTACCTTCCTTTTTATCTTAGGTCACCCAGCATGGCTGAACAACTACTTCGTCCACTAGCCTCGTGGACTAGTAGACCCGAGTGATGGGAATCAATAATAATAATAAATAATAATAATAATTAAATGTTCATGGACATATTACACAGATCTCGTTAGCCCCTAAGTACAACTAAATGACTTGTGCTATAGGTGGTAACTCGACGATATATTATATCGTCGAGTTAGCACCTATAGCACAAGTCATATTTAATACAATAAATAAATAGATAACATCCAAGACCCGAGACAAACTAGAAAAGTTCGTTTCCTAGTTTGACCCGGCCTGGGATCGGTCGAACCCGAGACCTTCGGTTTTACAGTCAGCGTGGCAAACCGCTGCGCCACCGAGGCCGTCAATCATTAGGGTTAAGCAACAACAGGCGCAGGTGCTGGATGGGTGACCAACCTGTGAAAACCGCTAGTAGCATTTTATGCGAGCGATTCCGCGCTTCGCAAGGCACGTTAAGCTGTTGATGGTGGCTGTCGTAAAGCCATGTCAGAGGCCTTATGGGCGACTTGATAACTTCTGACATTAAGGCCCGCCACTGTCTTACAACATTCCACCAACCCGGACTTGGCCTCCGTGGTAGAGTATGGCCTAACCTTCTTGCGATGCAGGAATAAACCCGTGCCCCAGCAGTGGGGACATACAAAGGTTTGATATCAAGTTTTAAATTATATAAATTAATCGCACCTCTTAATTTTTTTTTTTAAAACTAGCACTGGATAACAATAAAACCTATATAAGTACAGTCGACAGCATCCATTACATTATTGGCCCTAGTAAGCCTATGTTCTAAACCTTTTAGGCAAGTCACTTATAATTTTCGCTCAGAAAACCAATAAACTCTTCAACGGTGATGAAAACAAAACGAATCTTACAAAACTTAATAATTTCATAGACCGCCAGTTCGCCGTTTGGAAAATACCGTTCCGAATCGGCAAAATGAATAAAGTCCTCGCACTTTTACGATAGGAATCGTAAAGTTGCGATGTCTGTCTCGGCCGAGTTCCGTCGTAATATCTTACGGGTAAGCGGTGGTAGCAAAATGGTGTAGAACGCCGGCTTCTCAAACGGGAGGCAGCGGGTTCGAACCCCCGCATGCACCAATGACTTTGCTTTATATATTCGGTGAATTCCAAGCGGGCGTGTTCAGCGAGTAAAGAAACAAATAATCTAAGCATTTTTTTTCATTCAACGAATTACCCTCAGACGTATTGAAGCATTCTATTTACTCGTTAAGAAAAGTAGATGAAAAAGCTTCGCTCCCATGCAATCGCAATCACACGGCGACTTTGTATCAATGAACGAAAGAATGTAATAGAGATCTTGTCAGGTATTCACGAGCGCGGCAGTAATGTAAAAAGTAGCAGAATACACAGAGAATACGGAAGTTGGTAGAGAAAACATGTTACAGAGATACTGACAGGTAAGTTATTTAAGCGGCATATATTTTATATGGCCGTCCCAGTGCATGCCATAGGCCTTTTCCCAGAGAGAGATAGAGAGAGAGAGAGAAAGAGTGAGACAGAGAAACGAAGACTCCTCAGATGCAGCTTTACCACAGACTATTTACACTGCATTTGTGAAGTACTTTAGATAAAAAACGTAGTTTTAGGGTTCCGTAGTACACAAGTAACCCTTATAGTTTCGCCATATCCGTCTATCTGTCTGCCCGCCTGCCTGGCCGGGGCTTAGCACTGTGACGACATGTACTACAAATACAGACGATAGTGTGGGCTATCGTTGAATCGGCCGTTTAAAATATTGTGAGTGGAGGAATACAATATGTTAGAGTAGGGCGTCTCCTCCCCTATCCCGTCTGAACTATTAGCTCTAGAAAGGTGAAACAATTTAGAGCAGTAGCACACACATTGAACTTAAAAGGAAAATTATCATGGCTAAGTGGGCTTTAGAAATAAACGAGGAATAGGCGACCAACGGATAAAAGAAAACGACATACAAATTCCGTTAAAAATTACTGTGATGAAGTTGTCAGTAAAGTTGTGTAAGGCGGGTAGTAATTCCTTCTAGGTTCATATTTAGTTTGACGACCAAGTACGGAACCCTACAATGCGCGTGATCCTTGCTAATTTAGATTCCTCGCCATGTATTGGCGAGGAATCTAAATCTAGACTGTATGTCTTGTATGTACCTTTATGTTTGCATACGACAGAGAACCAAAGTTATCGACATAGCTTCGAGAATCAGCAAGCTGAATTGGCAGTGGGCTGGCCATATCTCGCGAAGAACCGACAACCGCTGGAGTAAACGTGTTCTTGAGTGGAGACCGCGACTCGGCATACGTAGTGTAGGACGCCCTCTGACTAGGTGGGATGACGATCTGCGAAAAACTGCAGGCAGATGCTGGATGCGGCAAGCTGAAGACAGGGCCCATTTGGGGAGGGATATGTCCAACAGTGGACTAGTATAGCCTGACGACATGTACCATATTAACTAAGTCCTTTGCGTCTACGTACTGAGATGATTTATAAAGCGTCCAGTCGCACCTTCACTTACACTAGATGGGTGAAGGGGCTACTGGGCCGCTGCCGTGCCGTGGGACATAATTTTAAAGATGGTGTAAGCTTAACCCTTAACATGTCTGCGATGCAGGAAGAGAACCGTGCCCCAGCAGTGGGGACGTACAAGGGTTGATATCGACAAGCTTAACCCACCTCTATATTAATTTTATCCAAATTATTGGTCGAATAAAACCAATCTGAATCAGTCTAGTTTAGTTTTACGCTAAAAACAAGACACATCACAGAAAGATAATAAACAAATAAAATGACATAATATGAGCACAACAGAGGTAAACGAAATACACAATAAAAGAAACAAAAAAAAAACATAGATTTAGCCTGTGGTGTGTGTAAATTGGCATAAAAGGCAGCTGACTCAGCGTTGTGCGAAGGGAGTGAGCCCTTAGCGTTTTGAAATCCACAAACTTTTATTATATTTAATCCAGTGAGAACAAGGACGGGCTTAAAATCAGCGCTGCGATGACGCATGCACTCACAGCACTAAGCTGAGCCCCATCATTTTTATCACATACTAGCTGACCCAGCGAACTTCGTACCGCCTAACAGTCGATTCTTTTTTTTAATTTTTTTCTCCCCGTAAGTAATCCTCGTACTTCAAGGAATATTCTAAAAAAAGAATTAAGTAGCGAAATCAGTTCAGCTGCTCTCGAGATTTGCGCTTACCAACACATTCAGCGATTAATTTTTATATTATAGACGAGATTTGCGCTTATCAACATATTCAGCGATTCATTTTTATATTATAGATTTGTCGCAATTTTATTGTCATAGTATTTATATATTCTCAAATCTGTGTGTGATAAATAAACATCTTTCAATTTCAATTAAAGGCTTTAAGACTGAGCTTTAGGTCTTTGTAGATCATGTTAGTACTTCAACAAATCGTTCATTCCGTAATATTCCTGTAAATAAAAGCCGACGCAAACTTTCTGTGCCATCCGATAAGGTAGAATGTCTTCACAAAGAATGTGGGAGCCTCGGAGCTTCCCGAAGGAAACTTAAAGCGTCTGACGACAAAATATATGTGTTTACAAAGTTTCGTTTAACTTACTACATCGCAGCCACAGCAGGGCTTGTAAGAGTCGCCCATTTTTTATATTCAAATGTTTCCGATAAACTCAATTAATATAAGATAAAATTTATTCCTAAAATCATATAGTGTTAGCAATTGAATTTTTAACAGAGGTAAGAGTAAAAACTTTGTCTAAACTAGAAAGAAACCTGTATTTTAGGTTTTGTATGTAAAGGCACAATGAATTATAATAACATAAATAAAAAAGATAATTACGGAAAATAGTATGAACCATTTATTTATTGTCGTTTTTGTTATTATTTCCTTTTGAGATCATAATTTTGTAGTTTTCTGAAGGTGAGGCCTTGAACAAAACCAAACCAAACACATAAACAAAAAACGACAATAAATAAATGGTTCATACTATTTTCCGTAATTATCTTTTTGTTCATGTGTTTGGTACAATTAGGTATATGATTTTAACGTTTTTTTTTAATATTTGCCGTTGTTATTATTTCCTCTTGAGATCATAATTTTGTAGTTTTCTGAAGGCCTCACTAATTAATATTTGTGGAATTCTACTCAATTATAATAAAAAATATATAATAACTGTCACTTTTAAATTGGACTAATACAAACTTTTCAACTTCGATGAAACCTGCTGTTCCTAAATCGTTTCAGCTATTATAGCTATTAAATATTTAAATTAATTTTGGATAAAAAGTGCAAGAAAATATATAATTGACAAGTTTCTCAGTGTTGGTGTTGAAAATAGTTGGAAAAAATATCTTTATTAAATATATGTTTACTAGACGAACCAAGAAACTAGGGTGAACCTGTGCTATAGTAAAATTTAAGTCCAAAATATTACAATTGTATCAGTTTCAACATGCGAATAGTTGAATAATTCGAATATTTAAAGTCCATACCCTAATCGCGACTTGTTACACGAACACTTCTTTAAAGCCTCTATACACAAGCAAAGTATAACCTTCGTAGCGTTTCCTAGATATATATAAAGGGTCCACAAAAAAAGACTGTTTTAGTCAGCAATATTCTGGCTACAATAATAGTCAGAAAATTGACCTAACAGCAGAAAACAGAAGAACAGCAGAAAAATTCAAATTGATTTGCAGAACACCCTAAATTGATCAGCAGGAAACTATTAAACGAATATACGAGTATGAAAAGAAAATTCCCAATTAATAAGCACATAATAGATAAGCAAAAAAATCCGAAAGAATCAGCAAAAAGATCCAACTTGATTACCGGAAAATTATTAATCAACTTCCGAACTATTACAAGTATTTTTTTTCTTATTCTGACTACGCTTCATTTATGACTTGGCTAACCACATCTCGTTGCTGATTTATTTATTCTGATGAGCAACTATGAATAAAGTAAATAAAATTCAATAAATAACTTCCACACAACACAATCACTTGTCATGTCAATGCAACTAAGCTCTGCGTGTCGGCAGGTCATTGTTTTGATAGAGGAATATAGAGAGGCAGTATTCGGTTCGCGAATTTTTAAAACCATACTTCTCAACTAATTTTTTTCCCCTAAATAGCCTAAATAGATAGCATTTTTAATCTATATAAATAAAATTCAAAGTCCTGACTCACTCACTCATCAACGCCCAGCCCAAGCCGTTGGACCTATGAAGCTGAAATTTTGCATAGGGGGTCTATATATAATGCAGGCAAGGAATAAGACCGGATTTTTTTAAACTCAACCCCTAAGGGGGCGAAAAGGGTTGCCAAAATTTGTATGGGAGATATAAAGAATGTTTGTCTAATTTTCTTGAAAATTTAAATAAATACTCTTCAACACAATTGACTGAACACGTATTTTTTTAAATTTAACCCTTAGAGAGTGAACGGGGTTGCAGAAACTAAAGTCCACGCGGACGGAGTCGCGGGCAAAAAGGCAAAAGCTAGTCTTTAATAAAATCCCCGCGGGTTTTCGAACACCCAAATTTCAGCATATAGTCATATATTAATTTGTTTGCTGGCCTCATTTGCTTTATTCTGCTGAACGAAATAATTGTTGGTTTGTCTTGTTAACTTTGATGGATAGAGAAAGTTTTTTTTAAGATGCGCGTACGTCGGTCATCGTTAAAGTCGAATAACAGCTAAATAATGCATTCATTTGATCAATAAAAATGGCTATAAGAGTCACAGGTAGTTTCTTCCAATTTCTGGCACTGAATTATTAATTACGTTCTCGGACTTCGGTAAAATTCATGAATAATTTTTCGAAAAAAAGTGCTTTGGTCGTCTGCGGGGAGAAAAGCTAAGAACTAAAGAAGTCAACAGAAAAAAGAATAAAAAGAATTATCGTCGGTTTGATGGAGGATCAAACTTTGATCTGACCATTTTAGGAACATTTTGCGTTTTTTACTTACATATTGTTTAAATTTAAGATTTTTTATGCTGAATAACTAAAATAATAAAAAAAAATAATAAAAAAAAACGTAATAAAAATTTCTATTACCTTGAAAATAAATAGTTTGTATTCTTTTTAATGCACTAACCCGTGTAAAGACATTTTTACAAACCTATTTAGAGGCTATAAATTCCACCCATGCCGGGACTCAATAGTTTGTGTCCGAGCCGGGATAGTATGTATAAATATCTTGACCTAATATTATTATCACTAGTCTCCTCTATGGAGGGATGAGACTTCGTTGCGTCTAAGCAAAACATTATTTTGAGGTCCTTATCTCTTGTTACTAAGCACAATTTGAACAATAGGATTTATTTTGTACTGGAAACTTAAAGTTCATTAATTTGTAGGGACATAAACTATTTTGTATGCTGATGTATTTTTATTATTAGGTGGGACTATTATATTGCAGTAAAATAATTTTAAAAAAACATATTAAAGGCTAAAAATTCAAGTTTCACTGAGCCGGTGAGTCGCCCATTAGCTCAGTTGGAAAGAGGATAGCCCGAGGTCGCGGGTTCGAGCCCGGCATGGGTGGAATTTTTTGCCTCTAAATAGGTTTTTAAAATTGTCCTTAGCACGGGTTAGTGCATTAAAAGGAGTGTAAGTATAATAATTGTTTCACAGTGTGAAGTAGCACTTATATTCATATTAGTAATTATTTTTGTAGTGATTGCCATTATTTTTAAAGTCTTTAAATGAGCTAGCCTGAATTAAAACAGGGCAAATATTGCCAATCTGCGGTGGGCGCGAGTAGTAATGAAGCCCATACTCTCTCCTTCTGAAAGAAGACATCTGCCCTCCAATGGGCCTACATAGGCTACATAAAAAAATTGATTAACGTGTCGGCGACTGTACGTACAAAAACGTCAGCATGTCAACAAGAAACAGTTTCTGTGAATCTCCCGTCATTACGGCCTTTACTTATAAAGATACCAGACGTTGAATACGTTTTGCCAACTCCGTACTTGCTTGGAATGATAATGTGGACTAGACTTCCCAACTTCTACGCCTCCTTTGCACCTTATTCTTAGAGACGTTAGTGCTGTTTTCCCGCAGCTAAAGACAGGTTGATTGAGGACTATTGAGGCGTGTGATCGACTCAGATATGCGCATCGGTTTAGGGTTGCGTAGTTCGGAAGGAAAAACGGCAATTCTTGTTCGTATTGTATTTTCTAAGGTTAACACGAGCACTAGACATAATTAAAACTGTTTTTATACGGATTTATGATTTATACTTCCTTTTTCAGGTGGCGTGGACCACGGCACCTGAAAAAGTGCCGAAACGCCGGAAAATTGTAAAAATTTAATAATCCGTATAAATCCATATAAAAGCAGTTTTAATTAATTCTTGTTCGTGTTTCAGTTTAGCAGAAGTTTATCAATACGTCTTATTATTATTTAAAAGTATAAAGCATTCCAAAAATATCCCAAATAATGCGAAAAAAAAATTCACATGTGGCAAAAAACTTCGCTTAGAGAATAATCGGTAGGTTAGGTAGATAAAAGAGTTAAAAACGTGAAGGAATCAGTTTGTTACATAAAAAATACATTAACAAAAACTGTACCAATACGTAGTTATACATTAAACGGGTCAAATCGCGATTATTTATCAGGCAAAACGTAATTACCTTATTTCCCGACGTTTCGGCAGCGTTACAGTTGCCGTGGTCTCAGGTAGACTAAAAGAAATACTGTACCAATACGTTTAGCGATTAACTGCAGGAATAACGCACACACCATACAAAACCCACAAATACGCACAATTAAGTACATATAAGCAGTTTTACAGTCCAAGCAGTGAGGTAATGAGATTTTACCAACGTAACAAGAAAGGACTAATCGTTCCCAACCTCCACGGACAGGTCATTACATGACCGGACCGACTGAGCCGCGAAAGAGGAGATATACAATTGACAGAATGATTCATTATAGTTCTGTAGTACGGAACCCTCCATGAGCGACTCCGTCTTACACTTTTTGCCGGTTTTTTTCTCATCGCTTGTAACGGTTCTGTATTTATCGGAGTATCTGGTCGGGTCGGGCGGAAAGAGTTCGTTATTATTGTCACTTGGGATATGGTATTCACGTTTTAGGGTTTTTTGCTAGCGATATACAGTTTCATGTAGTAATACTTAAATGAAGTCTTTAGATCATTATTGTTATTATTAAAACGTTTATTGCACATAAGTAAAAAAAATACAATGGCAAATCTGGTTTCTGGAAATTAAGGGCAATTTTTTACAAAGGGTCGTCTGAATATTCCGGTTGCAGTCCTGACATCAGCGACCCTTTGTAAAAAATTGCCCTTAATTTCCAGAAACAATAAATTAGTTTTGTGTACATATAGATATTTTCCTGCCTAAAAACTTAATGTTTTCTGTTAATGTAGAGTTTAACTACAATTTTGTGAATATTTTTTTGTGAAGTTTCAGATTCTAATGACGCAAAGGATTGTGTGTATTGAACACCCTGTTGACCCTGTTTGTAAAGACACCCAGGTTTTTTATATTTTTGTCTCCACAGAACCAGATGAAGGTAACTTGTTCCACAACGTTGCCGTTCTTATTATCAAAGAATTCGCGTATCGCTTGGTGTGATTTCGCGGAATTTCCACGTCAAACGCTCATACGAACGAGCCAATTGTCTGGTGGTCCGTGGAAGACAGGGGATGGGGGTATAAGTTCATGTAGCCCATGTTCACACTGTCCAAAATACATCTTGTAGAAAACTAAAAAGCAAACGACCTTACGACGGTGCTCCAGAGACCTTGCCATTGTCAATTCTTCATGCCCTATCAGCCTAATAGCTCGACGCTCAATCGCATCCAAAGCCGCAAGCTGGTAACTAGCTGAAGCATCCCAGAGGTGGCTGCAGTACATAACCAGACTTGTATTTAATACAGGTCTTTGATTGCGTATTATGTACGTTACGTATTTCGAGACTTAGTGGCGGGAGGCGGGAGATGTTACTTTGAAAATTTTGTCAAGTTACCAAGGATATCATGACGCCTACCATGATAAAGATTTTCTTTTAAATGTTAATACCTGCTTTTGAATTACGTGACGCCACCCATATTATAATAATATAAATAAAACTTTATTTCAGACTATGCGTACATGCGTGTGTTTTGCAGGCGGTACAAAAAAATTAAATTAAAAAGAAAAGTTTTTAGAACTACTTATATACTTATAATGAACCCCTTTGGCCCCCTTAAAATGTGACGTAATTTATGGACCGCCGCTTTTCCTCAAGGTATACTTCTCTATCTTCAGCTCCCATTTACATTTAAGTACAAAAGTAAATTACATTTACTTTTGTACTTAAAGTAAATTACATTTACTTTTGTACTTAAATGTTAATCCAGATTTACTCAGTACTACTTGTCTCGCTTTAACCAGCCAAGAGGCTCGCCTCGCACGTTCAAGGACCTTCCCCGATACACGATAGGTTTCTGTGTGAACCCAGGGTTCCCACCAACCGAAGCGAGACGGCGCAGGGACCCAAAGACCATTGTCTACGGTCATACATATATTAAATTACAATGTGTGATGTTGCTAGTTGCATTTTTTATCGTACTAGCATGTACTAGTAAAAATTGATCGTGAGTTTCATCAAGAATAATTATGTGGTTTCCACCACTTTTTTTTTATGAAATCTAAGATAAGATAAGAATATCGATAACGACCTCTGTGGCGTAGCGGTAGCGCATCTGCCTACCATGCAAGAGGTCCCGGGTTCGAACCCCGGCTGGGGACAAGGATGTTTGTGATGTCGTTGTTTTTGGTTCCCACGACACAGGGTATCCTGGAGTGGGGCCAGAAGCAATGTATGTGCCTGTATGTAAATATTATGTTATGTTAATATTATTTATTGTAGACTGGAAAAACAATAAATACAAAATAATTACAATGTACATAGTACAAAATAAATGTACTTGATTAATGAGAATTGATTGTATAAGACCATTAATATTATTAAAACATTGCATTGGTTTTACTTACTAAATAAAAAAATTCTACGTTTTGTTATTACATTCAGCTTTTCCCCAGATTTAGAAAAAAGAACCATTGATTGAAACCGCACAACCGTTATCATCAATTCCTACATTTTTGTGCCGCTGGCTATAGAAACTTCTGGTGTATGGGGAGCGCAGGGCAGCGCTTTTATTAGGGAGCTGGGACGCCGATTGAGGGACCGTGGCATGGACGTTCGCTCTGGGGCATATCTGAGCCAAAGGATTTCCCTTGCTGTGCAGCGCGGTAACGCAGCCAGTATTATGGGGACTTTTGGTTCGGATGTGGCTCGGAGCGATTTATTTGCATAGAGTTTTTTTTTTTTGTTTGTTTTAATTATTATTTTATTATTATTGTTATTGCCTTGACATTCTTTTAATTTCATTCTTTTTGACGAAACTTTATGTGAATGTTGATTATGATTGTATTGAGTTTTTTATAATGTCTATGTAAATAATTTAGGTATGTTAATTTTGTATTCCTAATCAATTTCTTGACTTTGATAGAATTTGAAAAATTGGATCTGAAACAGATTGAAATAGAACCACACACCATTCACCCTGCCTACCCCTCCGAGATACAGGCGTAAGTTTATGTAATGTAACGAATTTACTTCTTTACTTAATGTGGCTTTGATGACAGCGTTTAATCTAACAGTCTGTTACAGCTTCCTTTACATTCATCACTGAAATGCATTTAACAATTCAAATTTACTCTATCGCGAATTCTGTCTTCATTTAATAGATAGGAAAAAGCTGTACTAAAGGAAGTATCACTCCTCCTATTACAAGTACATACCATTCTGCAGTGAAATTCCTTATTTCTTTTCCGTACAGTCAACACAAAAACTCATTACTGAAATTCAGTTGCTTGCAACAGGTAAATCTCGAACGGAAGCAAGCATAATCTCATTTGTTTCAGTTTGTGCCACTGTAAAGCTGATTATAATATTGGACAAACTTCAAATCTCAAAAAATATAGCAGATGTTACATACTTAAGTATAGCAGATAGCGGCATTCAAACGTGTGTTACTGTATTTTTTTTTATTACTTTCGTTATTTCTGGCACAAAACACATACAAATTTAAAAACCTATTTAGAGGCTAAAAATTTCACCCATGCCGGGATTCGAACCCGCAACCTCTGGCTATCCGTGCCAGAGGTTGCGGTAACATACAAATTTGTTACTATAATTAAATTTAAGAGGAGCGCTTTCAGTTTTTAAAAAAGAGATCGTTATTAGCGATGAGACCGCAAATTGTATACGGGAAAACTTAGATAGATACAGAACATTTTATTGTACATAAAAACGCGTACACTTTATACGATTCAAAATTACACTTTGCGTATTCTTAACCTAAGGGTACAGACGGCAGCCTTATCACTAAAAGTGATCTCAGATAATGTAAGCCTTTTGATGTATTTTATCTTCTGGTGTGTGCAATAAAGAGTTCTAATCTAATCTAAACATGTTAGTACAAAAAAAAACACCAAAACTTCTTTCTAACATGTCTACTAAAGTTCCTGAGTCTGTGAGCCCTATTTGCTCCCATGTAGGTAGCTGCATTAAGTGTGCCCAGACAGCACACTATAACAGCTGATATTTTATTTTAGCGGTTTTGATATTTTGACCATGTCAATCAACCATGAGTTTTTACACGTAGTTTTTCACTTTTTAGTTATGGGGATTTTGCAACAGTCACAAAAACTTACGGACTTATTTATAAACATACCACTCAATTCCGACAAAAAGTTGACACTTGTGTTCCCGACAGTACTGCGAGGGTTGCCATGCCTACGGCATACGAATGCATTCATTGGGCGCGTGCAACGAACTCAGAGCGACTGTACCCGCCAAAGTATCCAGTAAAGACTCCCTAATATGCTCGGGGGAAGGAATGGCCGTTTTGTATGTTAACAGCTTCTTTGAGAGGGTTTTTGCTGATAAGTGCACTGGGTATGCTGCGAATGGTCTTGAGTTTTTTGTTTATTCCATAGCTTACGGTGAATGAAGTATAGCTTACGGCTTCATACACCGCTAAGCCTGTGAAGAGAAACTTGAAAAGAGTGTTGAACATTTAAGATGGTATTATATGATATTATTATTGACTCCTCCTCAAGGAGCCATCCATTTTATTTACAAAAGACATGCCGTATCGCAATAAAATTTTGCCAATACAATACAGAGGGAACAAATCGAGGTTTAATTGTGCTTAGAATTGAAAATGTGCTAATCAAAAAGAAATTAAAGCCTCGAGAACAATTTCTATGAAAGTCTTATGAAGCTACAATTTATTTTTTAATCTCTGCTGCAAGCAGACAGGGAATAACTCTTTAAGTTTCGACTAGTTAAAATCTTCCTATTTCGGCACCTTCAATGAATCAGACACCTAAAACAAATGCTTCGACTTTGGTAACTCAATAGACGCACAATCACCTCAAGTCGTCAACTTGTAAGCCGTCTGGCGACCCTTCCGTCTGTGCAATTCCTACGAGACCACAGTTTACCAGACAGAGCAGAACAATGCAACAGATACCAAGCAGCATGCTCGTAGCACGTGCCTGGGGTGCAAAGCCAGACAGCCTTGAGGTTTTCAATGTTGTAGTGTTGAGGGAATTTTAAAGCATTTTGTAACCGATTTCGGTTTGAGATTCGCTTTCGGATAGAACCATAATACATTCTAGTTCTAGACCTGACTTTTTCACACTTAAAACCTTACGAAATACAGAGAATAATTATTGTAAAGAGGTTCGAAATTTCAATGATGCCGGTGTGTCACCCATTAGCTCAGTTGGAAAGAGCGCTGGCATAGATAGCCAGAAGTCGCGGGTTCGAATCCCGGCATGGGTGGAATTTTAAGCCTCTAAATAGGTTTTTAAAAATTAGAGCCTTATTTATTAAAACATAATTCCTTAAAACAGTCCAAAAACGCTCGTAATCTATAATGAAGATTTAAATCTGCGTCTGTTTATATCTGCGTGTCCAAACAAAGACCAAATATTTTTATCTCAAACGAAATTAGGACAAAACGTTTGTGCATATATATTTACAATCAGCAAATATTTTTACTTCTTTCTTCTTCCATCATTCTCGATGGATTTAGACAACGGCGACGTAAAACCACCGCCGAAATCAACTGAACACAATGGAATAAATTAGGCATTCAATCAATCAGCCTGTACTCGTCCTGCTGGACATAGGTCTCCCCGAAGGCACGCTACTTCCTTCTGTCCTCAGCCATCCTCACCGAGCCACTGCCAGCAATCAGCCTGAGATCGTCGATCCATCAAGCATGTAACCATACCTTGCATTTGCCAGTTGGTTACAAGCGGAGACACAATATTCTACGGTTAAAACCACTTTTATTTTCGTGTTAAGTAGTACGAGTATTGCAGAAGCGCTCGTGGCCAGGTCGAACCGAGTGATTGGAATCAATCACTTGAGTTAAGCAAGAGGCCCTATGGGCGGCTTGATGACTTCTGACAGTTAGGCCCGCCACTGGCTTACAATCCTTCACCTACGCGGTTTTGGCCCTCGTGGTGGACTACGGCCTAACCTTCCTGCGATGCAGCAAGAGACCCGTGCCCCAGCAGTGGGCACATACCTACAAGGGTTGCTATGGACATAAAATAAACAACCTATACGTATACGTGGCGGCACAGCCCAGCCATCCTCATCCAGCCACTGCAAGCAATCAGCCCCAGATCCTGGGACGTGCTTGGCTGCGTTTGCCAGTTCGTGGTCTTCACTCGAAAACCGTTATCAGAATTGTTAGCTTACAAATTACTTTACAGAAGTTAATGTAAGCGTTGAGTGTCGGGGAGAGATTTTCCGTATTATTTGCGAACAATTATCATCAATCACACACAAGCGGAGGAAGTGCCACAAAGTTCAGAAGCACCACTCCTGTAAGAGGCTGTCGGGCGCGGACTGTTAAATATGAATCTGTAAAATGCGTGGACTGTAAAATAAGAAGGACTAATAGTTTTATTTGCAATGGTTTACTAGGATTTGAGGAATGTGGTTCAATAACAATTCATAGTAAAGAATATTTTACCTATCAAAATTATATACGTGAAGTTTTGTACCCATCCTACTAGAGTGACCTTATGAAGAGACAACGCTGTCATCAGGATCAATTTAGTGGTTATCAATTTAGCTTATCGTCACAAGAACTCCAAGAGCTTATTTGCATGTCTTAAAAAAAAATTGTTGAGATTTTTATATAAACTTTGTACCACCACACACCACTTTATAAGGTTCTTGTAACCAATGCAACGTAATAATTAACTAATAGCTTAACGTTTAGCTTTAAAAAATGTTACGTTACAATATTGTCCCACGGGAACGCATACCGGGATATGAAGTATCCTATGTCTCCATTCCGATCTTTGTCTCGTATGCCACGTTTCATGTAACTCCGTACATCCGTTATTGCGTAATTAGGTAACAAAGATCCAAACAGCTTAACAAACTTTCACATTAAGAACACAAATACAAAAACCCCAAAATATTTATTTCGTTATCCACCATCATCCATTACATTTATGCTGTCAAAGCGGACCTACTGCGTCTCTCTATCTCAGTGACTTCGCTCGCTTCGGTCCAATGCAAGTTCTGAATTGGAGCAATTAGTTGGACCAAGTTCTGGGCGCTAGCCTTTAGGGGGTGGCCGTGTGGACGGAACGCTGTAAACGCGGCGGCGTACTGTCAGCTACAATCTAACCTAATGTAAGGTACCTCTTATTCGTTATCAATCAACCCTTGTATGCCCCCACTGCTGGGGCACGGGTCTCTTCCTGCATCGCAGGAAGGTTAGGCCATACTCCACCACGGGGGCTTAGTCCGGGTTGGCGGAGGATTGTAAGACAGTGGCGGGCCTTCATTACCATTAGTTATCAAGCCGCCCATGAGGCCTCTGACATGGCTTAACGACTGCCATTACATGACAGCCGGCACCAACGGCTTAACGTGCCTTGCAAAGCTAGAAGATAAGTACATGCTGCCAATAATTATATATTTTTGATGAAGCGAATATGCTTATGAGGATCGTGAAAAGTGGCAATTACTGGGCTTTGACTACTCCTCTGGGATACAGGCGTGAGTTTACGTATGAACGTATAAAAATCGAAAGGTTTACTAGCAGTCGACTGTACGAAAGCGCCACAGATATTTGCTATCAGGTAAGTTTCGGGCTGGTGAAGCTATGAAACTACTTTCATATGAAAATAACTAAGTACGTGAAGTGTTTGTAGAGGATGGACTGTCTTTCAGCAATTAAAGCCGTTCGGATTATAAGTTTTCTAAGTTTTCAACACAGTAAAACTATTAGTCGTTATAAATTACCCAGTGAAGCCTGGTCAGTCAGGGTGATTAGACCACACCCCACAAACCACAAGGCTTGTGGGAGGCCAAGCAAGTCCTGGAGAGGGCTCCAGGACTTGCTTGGCCTCCTCGATGTATATTGTATTGATAATAATCTAAAAAAAAAAGAATTAATAAAGACTTATATTATTATACATTATTAATAAAATTAGTCGTAACCTCAGTTCTCCTATGATCCGAGATCGTAAAAAACCCCCCATTTTTGGGTGAATATGGGGATTTCGTTAAATCTTACCCCGAATCAACGATTTATGCAACCCAATTTTTTACAATTATCTGCTGAACCTACTATGTTCTTTAAAAAGTCTTATGTACGTTACTGATTAGATTAATACTCTTTATTGCACTCCATGTATTCAGATCTTTGTCTATTTGTATCCCAAGTTTCATCTAATTCGGTTCAGCCGTTATTGCGTGATTAAATAAGTAACTACCACATTTATAACCTTAGTAGGATATCATATTGTACTCCACAATGCGACTACCTACGGCGAAGCGAGCCCTTTCTATTTCCATAATTATAATAACGCGGAGTGTAGACAATCATTAGACCGTCTGATTCGTGATCAAAATTTTAATTCGAATTCAGTAATCTCGCCCCCAGTCCGCCCTTTCCACCCCCAAATAAATTGTGAATGAGTCAGTCTGCAGGGGAGCTACTTGCGATGGTTTTTGGACCGAATCTTATTCAAATGCCTACCTGCAAAAGAGAGAAAAAAATGTTTCCTCCTCACTAAGTGCATTAGCCATTTTTAGCAATTTTTCTCTCTCATCTGATCTAGATTTTAAAATGGACACCTAGTTTGACTTATAACGTTCAGGAAGCTGCAGTATCTGCGCTACTTTGAATAAAACCTTTTCATTTTATTTTCGTTTATTGAATAATCTGAAGTGACTGAAATATATTGAATAATCTGAAGCGATTTGAAATAATTTACTAAAATTTTCAATTCCAATTACTCATGGTGGTATCGCCGACATCCAAACCAAAATATTAAACTGTCTTTCACCGTTGCTTCTCTCGATCATTCATTACTGTAGTGCAGACTGCAGGATAATGTTGTAACAGAGTAGGGACCTTACCCCGTAATTATGTAAATTGTATTTCAAGCGATGCTTTTAAAAATTTCGCCTTTTGGTCTCGGGTCTTAAAAGCAAAACCAGGGACATTAAATTTTAGAATCAAATCTTTATGAAGTCCTGAATAGAGTATTCAAAGTAATTTTTACATCGGAATATTCCACTCCATTCATTTCATGAAATCTTGAATTAATAAGGACTCTCTTTTAAATAATTATATTAAAACTTACTTGAATTGAGATGTTGTTGATGAGACTTTAGAAAGTTCCTGAAACCAAGAAACAGAGGATTAGGAAATGGTATCTCACAAAATAATTGAGAATAGAGCGTATTGTGTCTTTTTTAACCGACTGCCGCGGAGTCCAAGAGAAGGTTAATGTCTCGTTATGTATGTATGTATGTATGTATGTATGTATGTATGTATGTATGTATGTATGTATGTATGTATGTATGTATGTATGTATGTATGTATGTATGTATGTATGTATGTATGTATGTATGTATGTATGTATGTATGTATGTATGTATGTATGTATGTATGTATGTATGTATGTATGTATGTATGTATGTATGTATGTATGTATGTATGTATGTATGTATGTATGTATGTATGTATGTATGTATGTATGTATGTATGTATGTATGTATGTATGTATGTATGTATGTATGTATGTATGCATCTATGTAAGTATGTCCGATTCAATGTTCCCTCATAACTCCTTAACCAGTGAACAGATTTCGACACTATAACATCCCAATCCATTTGTTGTG
Source organism: Yponomeuta sedellus (assembly GCA_934045075.1). Taxonomy (NCBI): domain Eukaryota; kingdom Metazoa; phylum Arthropoda; class Insecta; order Lepidoptera; family Yponomeutidae; genus Yponomeuta; species Yponomeuta sedellus. Next base: position 4,505,158 of record OW203726.1, on the reverse strand, counting down.
TCTGAGCGAGTGGCTATGAAATCATAAATCATACAAAAAATACATTAAAAGATAAGAAAAACCTTTATTTCTCTATAACAAACTAGATCTTGCATGAAATAGACAAGTGTGTTTAATTCGTTACATTTATAAAGTCGTAGTTTTCGTGCTGTATATAATAAACATATAAAATTTTCGTTATAGGTACACAAAAATTGGGTCTAAAATCAGATTACCAAAGCACTTTGGCCATGGGTGTCCGGCGCGAGCTTCGTAGTTTATCTTGACAATTCGACGCACATTGCATTGGAGAGTCTTCATTGACAATCTGTGGATAAATCGATTTTTTGAAATAAAACATGAATTGTAGTTCTCTACTTAACTGGATAATGTATTTCTGTGTGTGTGTGTGAGTGATTAAATGCAAATAAATAATTCATCTATCTATCTCATATATAAAACAAATTCTGATGTCATATTACATTGCATAATAATATCATCAATCTTCACACTTCGAACCCGCGGCTTGGTTGGCTCCGCACGTATTGTGTCTTTCCTGTGGGCTATGCCGAGTAAGCTGTCAGGATGGTATCTATAGGTGCTGGGCAAGCGTACTTCATCTAAAAGCAATGTCCCAGACACTGTGTAGATCTCATTACGTAGATGCAAAGCCCAAACTAATACATACATAGTAGGAATACCACTCGATAACTCTGAAGGAAAACATCGCTAGGAAACCTGAGTGTTTCAGTGTCCAAAAACCTCAGCGCTTGAAATTGGCAATCCGCGGTGGGCACGCGTGGTTATTAAGCCCAAACTCTCTCTCTGAGAGAAGGCCTGTGCCCTGTAATGGAACGTTTCTAGTCGGCATAAAAACGCCAAAGATATACTTTAGTTGCAAAACCGAGTAGAATGCACAGAGGTAAAGTTAGCGCTCCGAATCAGAATGGCTTTGGTGTCATTGTACCTCGCTAACCCTCCCCTGCAGAAGCTTGGTGTAATCTCGTTAACCCATCTCCTTTGGCAGCTTTAATAGACTTCACACTGGGACAAAAATGGTGACAAAAGATAAAGGGGAGCGTGCAACTGAGAATACGGCTAAGGATTTTATCCAACTATATCGGACTATCCGATACAAATTTTGTCACTGTAGTTTCTGTGTACAGTAAAGAATATTCCATAAAATAACATTCACATACAGGCACATATATTACTTCTGGCCCCACAATAGGATACCCTGTGTCTTGGGAACCAGAAAGAGCGACGTCACAAACATGTAAACATCCTAGACCTGGAGTTTTTTTGTCCCCTGCCGGGGTTCGAATTAGTTGACGTGGTGCCCCTAAACAGATGTTCTAGGTTTTACGATAAATGGTATTCTAGATTTATCAGAAAATCTACTAAAACGCCCCAAAGCAAACGTCGGTTTTGTTCTAAAATTTTGTCATTATACTATTTTTATTTTTAATGCACTAACCCGTGCTAAGGAACAAATTTAAAAACCTATTTAGAACCTATATTCTAACTGCAAAGTAGGTAGTCGGGGCTGTAAGTGATGCAATTTGCTTAAGTCAGATGTCGCTGCCTGTACGTAATACAGAGAATAGTGTAAAGAGGTTCGAAATTTCACTGATGCCGTGAGTCGCCCATTGGCTCAATTGGTAGAGCGCTGGCACGGATAGCCAGAGGTTGCGGGTTCGAATCCCGGCATGGGTGAAATTTTTAGCCTCTAAATAGGTTTTTAAAATTACCCTTAGCACGGGTTAGTGCATTAAAAATAAAAATAGTGTAATCATGTGGGTACAGTGATATCGTTCCGATGTTAAACCTAACTGCAAAGTAGGTAGTCGGGGCTGTAAGTAATGCAATTTGCTTAAGTCAGATGTCGCTGCCTGTACGTAATACAGAGAATAGTGTAAAGAGGTTCGAAATTTCACTGATGCCGTGAGTCGCCCATTGGCTCAATTGGTAGAGCGCTGGCACGGATAGCCAGAGGTTGCGGGTTCGAAAGCCGGCATGGGTAAAATTTTAGCCTCTAAATAGGTTTTTAAATTTTGTCATGATCACTTTGTATGAAGATATTTATTTATTAGGTTCAAGGAGAAGTTATTCCAACAGACGCACACTTTTCTGAAAAGAGGTTCGAAATTTCACTGATGCTGGTAAGTTGCCTATTAGCTCAGTTGGAAGAGCGCTGGCACGGATAGCCAGAGGTCGCGTGTTCGAATCCCGGCATGGGTGAAATTTCTAGCCTCTAAATAGGTTTTTCAAATTGTCCTTAGCACGGTTAGTGCATTAAAAATAATATAACCATTTTTTATATTTCTTTATATAATTTTCAAATATTTAAAATTATGTCACACATTTTCGAGATTTCCCTCATTTTCCCCATTACTACTTTACATCTTGACTAGACCTGATTATTTTTACCTGCTAATTCCGTTTTTATCCAGTTTCCTTTTTTTTATTATAAACTAGCTGACCCAGCGAACTTCGTACCGCCTACTTGTTGTTGATTGTTTAATTTTTAATTTTTTTCTCTCCCTAAGAACCATCCTCGTACTTCAAGGAATAGTCTAAAAAAAGAATTAGCGAAATCGGTTCAGCTGCTCTCGAGATTTGCGCTTACAAATACATTCGGCGATTCATTTTTATATTATAGATATAAAATAAATAAAACAGTACAAATTAAGCACAAAGTTAAAGTCGTTCTAGTTTTATTATTTATAAAAGTTTAACAACACTACAACGTTAACGACGTCGTGAGCATATTTAAAATGAGGAACAAAACGTAACGTATAAAACGAAACATGCATCATATTTCCGACACTTCCTCAACTCGTGAATCTTCCGGGAAGTTCCGTCATAATTCCGGGACGTCCGGAAACGTTAACAAGTCCGGCTGCGCGGTTTTTGGGCGAAACTTTCATGTAACTTTGTGCTGTGCGTTTTATTATTGTCTGTAGAGAGATAGGCAGATAGTGTGACACGAAGGTATAGTCTTATCAAATCAATCAATCAAAGTAATGAATGCTGAAGCGCTCGTGGCCTAGTCGAACCGAATGATTGGAATCAATCACTTGGTTACGCAGCAACAGGCGCGGTCAGGAGCAGGATGGGTGACCGTCCCGTGACTACCGCTAGTGGCATTTTTCCGAGCTCTTCCTTGCTTCGCAAAGCACGTTAAGCCGTTGGTGCCGGCTGCCATGTAATGCCAGTCGTTAAGCCATGTCAGAGGACTTATGAGCGGCTTGATAACTTCTGACAGTAAGGCAGTAAACTGCCACTGTCTTACAATCCTCCACCAACCCGAACTTGGCCCCCGTGGTGGAGTATGGCCTAACCTTCCTGCGATGCAGGAAGAGACCCGTGCCCCAGAAGTGGGGACGTACAAGGGTTGTTAACATTCTGAATGTAAAATGTAAGCCGCTGCCTTCGGCCGTATTGTAGTGGAGAAACAAAAAAACTCCACTCTATCCTCTTAAAACGACAAGCTTTCCTCAAATGGTTAGATCGTGCGAAGGGTGCTTTTTATTTCGGTGTTTATATATTAAACAGGTCAAAATGCAATCAAATTTTGACTTTAAAACCTAGCTGTAGGGCTAAAACCTACTACCGATTACTCAGCATGCAGCTATACATATGTCTGCATTTAAGGAATTATGTACTAAGCGGAGATGGCGGGACGACCTTACAACCTTTCTGCCGGGCTGGCAAGAAGTGGCCATGAACAGGGAGGAGTAGAAGACAAAAGGGGAGGCCCATGCCTGGGCATCTCAACGCACTTGCGGTAGCTTCACCGCAATTTCGTCCGCGTGATTGAAATAAAAAAATATACCTACAGCAAGTTCGCAAGGGGCTTAGTACATTTTTTTTTATTTAGCCTCGATTGTGTCCCACTGCTGAAGAAATTGCGGTGAAGCTACCGCAAGTGTGTTGAGACTAACCGCCTGTTTCTGAATTGGTAATTTCGCTAAGTACATCCATGCTCCTTTTTGAGAAATCTGAAGACTGCTACTTAAGTTTTTAAAACACGTTTTAACTTAGTTAGCAATTTTATCAACATTAGCATGATTCATGCCCCAGCAGTGGGGACATGCAAAGGTTGATATGGTTGATATCGATCATGCTAAATTTCGGCGCCTGTGTGTAAGAGTGTGTATGTGTGTACACACACACACACACACGTACATGTGTGTATGTGTGTGCACACGTGTGTATGCGTGATAGAAGAGAAAGTCAAAAATTCATGTTTTACATTACTTTTACCACTAGTACCTAAGTACTTACAGACAGTTATTTTGTAAGCCTTCAGCGAATGAGTCACGTTACGCGCCCCGGCCACGGTTTTTATGTTGGAACTTTTTACGACGCGATTTAACTTGAGAATTACACAGAGTTCATCAAAATGTAGAGTCAAAGGAAATACTTTCCACGAGAGGTCCTCCGCCTCGAGTTTATTCGGATGGAATTTAACATAACATAACATTTACATACAAGCACATACATTGCTTCTGCCCCCACACTAGGATACCCTGTGTCGTGGGAACCAGAAACAACGACATCACAAACATGTAAACATCCAAGACCTGGGTTTTGTTTTGGTTCCCGGGCTTTCAGCCGGGATTCGAACCCGGGACCTCTTGCATAGTAGGCAGACGCGCTACCGCTATGCCACAGAGGTCGTCAGCAGTCGAATATGCTACGCACTGCGAAGACTGTTCACTGTGGTGTACAGCTAGTTTTAATAGGACATTTGACCTATCGATATCAAGTCTTGTATGTCCCCACTGCGGCACGGGTCTCTTTCTGCATCGCTGGAAGGTTAGGCCATACTCCACCACGGGGGCCAAGTCCGGGCTGGTGAAGGATTGTAAGACAGTGGCGGGCCTTACTGGGCTTTAAGAGGACATTGATTACATAAACTCACGTTTTTACAGACGTGAGTTTATGTAATAATAACTCTCATCACGGCTGCGGTGGTAGCGCAGCGGTAGAACGCCAGCCTCACATCGGGATGACCTGGGTTCTAATCCCGGCGTGTATCAATGATCTTTATAATATTTTTAATGCACTAATCCGTGCTAATGACAACATTTTTAAAAAACCTATTTAGAGGCTAAAAATTCCACCTATGCTGGGATTCGAACTCGCGACCTCTGGCTATCCGTGCCAGCGCTCTTCCAACTGAGCTAATCAATGATCTTGTTTTCCGTGTGAAGTACACTTGTAATGTAGAGCAATACCACTTGCTTACTGAAGGAATACATCGTGGAAAGGAAATCCGACTAAGGTGTTCGAAAACAAAGTAATTGTTAACTTAGTCAGGTTAACAATGACTTCGTTTTATAAGTGATGTACGTTTGTGAAATTATAGTGGCAATACTACTCGCTAACTGTGAAGGAAACCTCAGTGTTCACTTACCTCAGCGCTTGAAATTGGAAAGCCATGTTGGGCACGTAAGGTAATTAAGCCCCTACGCAGACTCTGACAGAAGGTCTGTGGCTTGCAGTGGGATGTATATAGGCAGCATAAAATCACTTAAGTATGGAAAAAATATGAAAAAAAATCATCACTTAGGTTTAGAAAAAATATAAAAAAATCCTCACTTAGGTTTAAAAAAATATTAAAAAAAATCCTCACTTAGGTTTAGAAAAAATATAAAAAAATCCTTACTAAGGTTTAGCAAAAAATATTAAAAAAATTCTTACTTAGGTTTAGAAAAAATTAAAAAAAAACCTCATTTGTTTCGATTTACAGGATTAGCGTTACTTCAATAACACGCTGTTTTAAGCTGAAGAAACGGTCTTCAGTTTCGCAGCCAACAAAACCCGAAATATCGGGTTGCATTTAACACGGTGCCTGCAGGGGGGGCGCAGTCTAAGCAGGCAGGGGGCCTCTTCGTCCCTAAAGAAGCCTCGCTTGTTTACTGAAGACTTATCGCGGACCGCACGGTAACAGATATTAGCGGAGAAAAATTAAAGTAAAAGTGTGTTGAGAAAAGAGAAAAATAACTAAATAGTTTTTACTATGTACTAGCTTTAAAAAATACTAAATCATTTGTTCCAAAAACAATAACATACAAAAGGACACATACACATACACTCGGATTCCCTGTGTTGTGAAAACTAGTCCCTTTCGCTTAATGGATGACAATAATAGACTGTAGAACACCTTGCTGGCCCATAACCTGAAACTCTTAAAGATGCGTGTGAACAGGCATCTTCTGGACAAACTCGGTCCATCCTTTACGTCATCTTTAAGTTAAGAGTAAACCCATTCCTTATTAAAAAGAAGACTAGGAACTTAACTCCTATGGAGTGATCTGTGTATATGTATATGAACATAGTATATGAAAAATATATACTATAAACAATATTGGAGTAGTATGAAACAGGCCCCTGCCCGGGACGTATGATGGGACGAGTCACGCGTCTTGTGGCGCTAAAATTCCAGAATTTGGCAATTATTACACTGGAAAGTCGCGCCTTTCGTCATTCAGGATAGTTTAACACAAAATGTCTGCAATTATTGACCTCTAAAACTTGATAGTATTGCCTATAAATATATAAGTTATTGGCTTTGTTTCGGATTCTCTTACTAGACTTTTCCAGTAAATGAGTCGGGAATTAATGTATTAAAGTGTAAGTTTAAAGTGTTGTTCAAAGTTGGGGAAGCTCCTCTGTAGTTTTTATATAATGCTGGTCTCATTGTTCCTAAATATGAGGACTACCTTATTTAGCTTGTCTATATATGCATTTATATCTGTTATATAATACAATAGGCATGACGAAAGATTTTTAAATCTTATACCATTCATTTACAAAAAACACCATATTTCAGTAATTAAAACTGTAATAAACTGAAGTTTAACGAAGGTTAATGCCATTTTCATAAAATTAATTTAAATCTGTGGGAAAATAGCTCGCAGTGTCATGGCGTCGAATCTGCCGTAACATCACCTCGTAATCACTAATAGTCACAAAGCAAATGTGGAGTTTCCCAATATTAACCTAAAAGGGTGACGTCAAGCAGTGGGATGAGTGTCAGTCGATATGGCTGTAAGCAGTATTATAATCTTTTATTTAATTGAATATATTGGTAAGCCCTTTTTTATAATACTAAATCACTAAATTTTAAATCCTCAAAATATCGTTAAATCTTTGATTATTTGCTGCTGCCGTCACGCCTGTTATATTGTACTAAGATTGTTACCGGTTTTACATGCCCTATAAACAAAACAAAATTCAAAACGCATGACTAGCATCGTAGAACGAAAGTTCGCAATAGACCCAGCAGGGTACTTACCTAATATCGATTTGCTCACACTAGGTACCGAATATTATGTTTGGTTAATGCACGGTCCATAATGAATAAATTGTGCGATAAAAGTACGTTTATTATACTTTGTACACAACGCTGTTTAGTTTCGGACTTTCGGTGAGTCATCTTTAGTCTAGACTGAGTACATTGAACCGAAGGGCTTACATGCAAATGGTCTATCCTGTTTAGGTTGACTGCAAGACAAATAAATAAACTTTTTCATAATTTCAAAACGTAGAATTACGGCGAGTTTACACGACTCTACATTAAGTTTATCTAAAAGCCTCAGACTTATTAGAATATTTTACAATATTTTATATTTAGCGAGCACATGTGAATTCTGCGCGCGCACTTCAAACTGCAACATTCCTGCATCACGCAATTAGAAGTGTCTGACATACCATAAATATAACGTCCGACTAACAACAGTTGGACCGGCCGTCCCAAGGCATACGATCTGCCTGGCGGGAAATTTCCCTATATAGTGGAAGAGCACGATCACCCGCTCTTCCCTATGTACGTAATTTTACTCAAGGATTTAAAACAGGGGTGTCCAACACAATTTTGCAGAGGGCCAGGTTTAATATGTTTGTAATCGCAGCGGGCCAAAACAATTTTTATAGGTAAAATAAAATGGAACGGTATTTTTCATATGCCAAATTATTTATTAATTCACTTATAATGCTAATTATTTCACTTATAAGTATAATGAATGGTGCGCAATAAAGATTATTAATCTAATCTGATGGCTACACAAAATTAAAACTTAATGAGATGTCCGACATCTTTTTTGGTTGACATCTTATTTTTTAAAGTTTTAACCACGCGGGCCGTATGGTGGCCCGGGGGCCGTATGTTGGACGGGCCTGATTTAAAATATCTAGCCTGGTATGCTGGCGTAATTTGTATTGGGATAATTTAGTTGACACCTCATCATCAGTCTATATTAGTCCACTGCTGGCCTCCCCTAACGAGCGCCATAGCGCCCTGTCTTTAGCTTGCCGCATCCATCGATCTGCCTGCAGTTTTTCACAGATCGTCATCCCACCTAGTCGGAGGACGTCCTACACCTAAACACCGTATTTTCCGAGATAAATCAAATATTGATAAACAGGTTGATAGATGATATAGAACACTCACTTTATTACACAAGCACAAAAACGAATTACAACCATGAATAAAATGTTCTTTACACTGAATTACAATAAGGCATTAAACGCCACGTGACGTCACAGCTTACGCCCGTTTTGCGGGGAGCATTTTTGTAGAGAAAAAAAATTAGGTTTTTTTGCGCAACCTGCCTGCTTAGCATGAACTCCGTTCTGGAATTCATGCTAAGCAGGCAGGTAAACAAGTGATTATTCTTTAGTCTAGGACTTGCAAAGCAATTTCCATGTGGGAGTATAAGCGCGGGCCAATTAGAAGATCCTTATCAATTCAATTAAACTAGGGTTAAGTGCTCTAACCTGGCTACATGATCATACCTTTACCAACATCATCGTGGGGAAAACTGTTGTCTGGAAGAGATCACTTTTAGAGATAAGGCCGCCGTCTCTACTCTTAGGCTAAGAAATATCTGTGTAATTTCCATTTTTATGAATAACTATGATGATACCTTTACTAACATCATCGTAGGGCAAACGGTTGTCTGGAAGAGATCACTTTTAGAGATTATGCCGCCGTCAGTACTGTTAGGCAAGAAATATCTGTGTAATTTCCATTTTTATGTATAACTAGCTGACCCAGCGAGCTTCGTACCTACAATCTATTCACTACTACAATCGATTAATTTTTTTATACGTTTTCTCGTATCTTCCTCGTACTTCAAGGAATATTCTAAACAAAGAATTAGCAAAATCGGTTCAGCTGCTCTCGAGATTCGTGCTTACCAACACATTCAGCGATTCATTTTTATATTAATGAGAAGATAACTTGTTCGCAGTCCGTTCGTTCTGCAGTGGGACGTACTAAGCCTTACATAAAAAAACAATTCACATTTATTTTCTTAGCGTGTGGCCTCAGGACCCAAAAGTTCGGATTTTTCAACAAGTAAGTCCGTCCTTTTCGTTTTTCGAGATAGCAACGCTGAATGATGGGTTGTTTAAAATAGAACCGAAATTCAGGATGAATTGGTTGAACTAGAGATTGGTAAATGAGCAAATTACCAAGGTCAACCATGTGACCGTAGCCGTGGGCGACCACAACACGTACTGTTTAGCACAAAACGCTTTGACTTTTACAAGCAAATTGCGTAAATTTACGCAATTTACTTGTACAAAACCAAGTTGCAAATTCTCTGCTGTCATAAATAATAAAAAAAACAATTAATAGTTTGAATGAATAACAATAGTTGGCTGGAACAGATCTCTCTTAGAGATAAGTTCGCTAGATACGACAGTTGATAATAAAGAGAGAGAGTGTGGTGGACTGTATAATGTTTAATTAGAAATAAACGCTAAAAAAGTGACAAAAAATGGCGGGTCGTCGTTGCTGCTTTCATACGTTGGCCGTAAAGGGCCAACGTGTGCATGATGTGTCGTCGACATGCGCCTTTGTAACAATGTTATGGAAGAGCTTGGAGTTTTTTTGTCCATTTTTTTCTCCAAAATGATCTAGCATTTGAAATGGACAGACGAAGCCGCAGTTTCTGCGCTACTTTGAATAATAGTATATTTCATTACAAGCCCGGAAAGGCTGTCATTGCAAAGAGTTCCGACAAATGTCTACCCGAGCCGAGGCGCAGCCGAAGGCGAGGGTTGACAGTCGGAACAAGTTGCAATGACGGTTCCGCACGTGTACTGAACGACTATTTTTAATACAGTTGCGAAAAAAATATGTAAGCAATTTAATAAAGAAAAATTATTTGGAAAATGGCACCAACCGTAAAAAAATATAAGCAGAGATTTTCTTCACCCAATCTAGTAGGCAAAGGGAACTATGCCCATACAGCCAAGTCTTCAGTATTTTTTTTTATTGATATGAAATGAAAATGAAATTTAATGAGATGAAATGAAACCTAACTTAACTCATTCAATCAAATCATTAAATCTAATATTGAAACAAATTAGTAGCTCATAAAAACTTCTATAATTTTTTTTAGTAAAAACTTCATGGTTGGTTTTTCTTTTTAATAGACATTATTTTGACAGTTGGGAAAGAAAACGCACGAATGCGGGAAAGGTAAAAAAAAAGCACGAGTGTGTAATAGCCCACATCCCGCACGCTATACCTACGTCCCTGTAATACGCCACTTTTTGAGCAACTGTATTAAAAAAACCTTTTCATTACATTTCAATAATAATCATCATCATGATCATCAGCCCACCGCTGCCCACTGCTGGGTAGAGGGCTTTTCCCTCAAATGCCATCCCTCACAGTCTCTTGCCATCCGCATCCACGGACTATGTAATTTTGTTTCGAATTAATTTTATAGGTTTGCAATAAAGAATAGATATAATGAATTATAACTAAAATAAATTATATAAAAAATATAGATTATTATACTCTTTTTAATGCACTAACCCGTGCTAAGGACAATATTAAAAACCTATTTAGAGGCTAAAAATTCCACCCATGCCGGGACTCGAAGTCTGGCACAGTTAGCCAGAAATGTATATATTTTAAAATATAAATATTAACTCGACATTGTGGACGAAACTTTTGTGAATGAGTTATTGTCATTATTGTCATTAAGTCTACAGACTTTTAGTCCGGATCTACTTACGGGTGTTGTTATTATATCGGAAAAGTCCGAGCAGGTTTCGCTCCGATTCGCAGAGCTTAACCATGGTGAGCAGAGACGGAGCTCGCGTCGTCGCTCGAGTCTACAATGTGTTTTGCTTACGAAAGTTTTAGTTCAAAAATATAGTCATTATTGTTATATTTTTGCCTTTTGCTGTGTAATAATTAACATTTCACTTGAATTGAGAATTTCTCTGAGTAAATACTTAAGTTACGTTCTGTCACGCTCTTTTCTGAGGAATTCGAAGAGACAGCACTATAGTTAACTAAGCACTTAGTGTGATTCTCAATTAGGAAACTGGCCCATAGCATTGCACTTTTGACGCCGACTGCACATAACAATGTACAGAAGTTATAAATAGGGCCAGTTCACCGGATCACCGGCATTTATCGTTAGTACACAACAGTGAGCCAACAAACGCGTTGTGGTGTCATGATGGAGCCAACCCTGGGACTGATGTGCGTGGTAGCCGTGCTGAGTGGCGTCGCGGCTGCTCCCAAAGAACGTGAGTGGACATAGAATTATTATAAGGCAGAACCGCAGTCCGAGGCTCCAATTGCCAAAGTAAAGCCAACAATTGGTGACCAATGGGGAACTTACGTCTCACTTAGATTGAAGTGACATTGCTTAGTACAACAGAAGATAACATTTAGAAACTTTACAAAACCTATTTAGAGGCTAAAAATTCCACCCATGCCGGGATTCGAACCCGCGACCTCTGGCTATCCGTGCCAGCGCTCTATCCAACTGAGCTAATGGGATATCATTCCGATGTAAAACTTAACTGCAAAGTAGGTACTCGGGGCTGCAAGTGATGCAAATTACTTCAGCCAGATGCCGCTGCCTGTACGTAGTACAGAGAATATTGTAAAGAGGTTCGAAATTTCACAGATACATACCTATTGAGTATTCATGTCAAAAATCTTAAAGATTAAAATGTCATAATTTGTTGTTTAGGTACCAAAAAATACTTACTACCGCTTATACAAACACATGTGTGCGTGTCGCCTCGCTTTTGAGCGGAATTTTTGATCGATGCACTGTCTTTGCGTAGTATGTCTATGTGAGTGGAATTTACAGTAGAGTGACTAGAGTAACCGGAACATTATATCTGAGTGCTTAGTGAGAGTTTGGCAGATATCGAATAACTTTACTACCGCGTTAATCGAGCTTTGAGTAGTGAGTATGAGTAAGTTAACCGTTTGAACTGGCAAAACGCTGTCACAGTACAACTCGCACTCGCGTTT
>OW203726.1:3661534-3789034 GCA_934045075.1 Yponomeuta sedellus | reverse complement strand
TTAAATCGTGGAAGTTGTTTGAAAAATCGATGTCATTACCACTCAAACAGTAATGCCCGGTTTCTGAGGTCCATTTAAACCTAGTTTATCTATTCCATAACGCTATTGATTCAATAACTTGACATTTTACGTTTCTGAACACCTATGCAAAAGATAAACTTGGTTTAAACTTCGTTCTACTTAACCGCCCGGATTTGGTCGTTTATCGAATCTATAACTTTATTTGACGTTTTAAGTGACATTAGACAGTTCAGGTTATTTTACATAAATTGTATTTCTCTTGTTAAAAACAACCAGTCTTGTTATTTTTATCTTGTTAGCACTATATTTTCATTCTAAATAATAGTTTGTTATATGGAGTACACTAGTTCATCAGATTCGGATTTGGAAGTGATGGAGCTTGTTGCGCATATTTCTGTACAGAGAAACTTGAGGAACCGAAGAAATCAGTTTGAAATGTTCTCGGATGAGGAATTTCAAGCAAGATATCGTTTCAATAAGGATACTGTTCTGTCTAGTACATTTTAGCCAAAAATAGTAAGATTAAAATTAAAGTACAATAAGTATGATTATAAACGATTCTTATGGGGTCAGCTAAACTCTGCAACTACCTAGGTATTCGATTTAAAAAAAGCTTTTTGCGTGGGTGTTCCTAGTTTTACAGAAAACTTTATAATATTTTTCAACATATACTTGAGTATAAAATGTACTTAGGTTTTATGTTTCAAAGTATGTACCTACTTAACTTATAAAATATTAAATGAAAGAGTAAAAGAAAACCTACATACTTTGTCGTCACTTAAGTTTCTTCAAACCTTCTTCTTCAGCTTGTCATAAAACGCATGCAATTGTTTCTCACTTCTAGGGCCACTTCCACAGGTGGCATTATATTTATTAGTGAGTGCAGCCCAAGCTTTTTTCTTGCCTTCTACTGTCGTTCCATCAGTTTTTTTATTATCAATGATCGAAACAAATTCTTTAGCTATTTCGATAAGCAATAACTTTTTTCGTTCCGTAAAGTTCTTGCTCCGTTTTCCGGCATCCTTTGTAGGTTCCATTAGAACAATAGATAGGTACAGCAAGAAGGAAAAATAGATTAACACACAATTATGTAAAGTTTGGACAAGTAGGGCTTGATAAACAAAATTGCCGCACAAAACATATGACTTTTTTTTCTTGACAGTGGTAAAGATATACATTATTGGTTGAAGTTGTCAAAAAGATTTCTCATCTATAAAAAAAAAATCTTAGGTACTGTAAGTTGATTTAAAACTATTATTTTAATTATTTACGTATGCAAAACCTGAATCTGCAGTAGAATACAGATGAAATGCGTATGTTAAGAGTTGGCTTCAAAATAGTTCCATCTAGTGGCGGAATGGTGAACTACTTATCGGTTCGATAACTATACGACCGTCCTGCGTGTACTCAGAAACGCATTGACAATTTAACTGACGTTTATTAAACTGATAACTTTATTGATTCTATAGCTAACGAACCATTAACTGTGAACCTCAGAAACCGGGCATCAGACGTGCTGAGTAGGCAAACGTCGCTCAGTAATATTCATAATCATGAAACACGCTTGAGTAGCGATTCTCATTAATTTTGGACTGATGCCAGGAAAGTGGAAACGTAGAAAGCCCTCTCAATTGAATTCAAACATAGAACAATGTACTCTCCATAACTATAATTATAAGTACCTATCTCGTGAAACATTTCCAACTGAACCACACCTTAGAAATCACACCACTTTGCCACTTTTACAAATTAACCAAACGATAGCGATCAAAACTACTCCCCGATATTGCAGATAACAAAGGCTCCTAATATAACTAACATTTACATACAGGCACATGGCTTCTGGCCCCTCACTAGGATACCCTGTGTCGCGGAAACGAGAAACGACCACACGAACATGTAAACACTCGAGACCAGGTTTTTTTTCCCAAGCCGAGGTTCGAACCCGGGATCTCTATGGCGCAGCGGTAGCGCACCATGCAAGAGCATGGTGCGCTACCGCTGCGCCATAGAGGTCGTCAGATGTCCTTTATTACCACACAGAGAAAAAATAATTAGAGCTTAAACTCGTAATCGCGTTGCGGTACGGCACCGCCGAAATCTGCGGCGTCAAGCGCGGGCGCTTTGCAGAATTTTGCGGTGTACGCCACACATTCAACAAATTAGTTTGTTTGTAGGACGCTTGTAAGCCACATTTCAACTCGGAAGCAGTTTACAAATTAAAATGTCTGACGTTCATGCAAAAAATCGCAACGGATTTTTTTAACTAGGTTATTAGTTTATGTATTGTTTAATCCCTACTACACAAATTTACTAGTGTTAAACACTAGCTGCAGGCGGGATAGTAAAATGCAGGACGCTGGTTGTATAAAAACTCGTTATCACTCTATAGAAGGCAAAAAAAAGACATCTGTCTTGCTTCGTATTTTCGAGAAAAGTAGCACAACTTTACAACTCCTTTAGGGCACAGTCCCTATCATACTCCATCTAAGACGGTCAACCAGTAGACAAACGAAGCAACCGTCTATCATAATCAACCCATTGTGTCCCAACCAAGGGGCACGGGTCTTTTCCCTGAGGAAGGTATAGGCCATACTCCACCACGGAGGCCAAGTCCAGATTGGTGGAGGATTTCAAGACTAGTGGCTGGTCTTACTGTCAGAAGTTTTCAAGCCGCCCTAAGGCCTCTTACTTGGCTTAACGACTGCCATCTATCGACGACAGCCGACACCAACTGCTTAACGTGCCTTGCGAAGCGCGGAATCGCTCGGAAAAATGCCACTAGTGTTAGTCATAGACGGTTTTATCCATCCATGCACTGAACGCGCCGTGTGTTGCTTAAGCTTCGTTATCGTTTAAGATCACTCAGGCACCCGGGACGACGAGCGACTCCGAGCGAACCGTCTATACCTTCCTTTCATTTTGCGCGTTCCCTGAAATATCAGCCTGATTAGAGGAAGTCCGCTGCCGTTTGCGGCTGTCATATCAACGTCAGCCACAGGAAATACACAGTTCTGCGGATATTACAATTTTCAGTTTCAATTTTAAAACATCGAGATAGGGTGAGGTACTCTGCGAGACGTTTTGAAATGCTTTTGGTGATGTGAAACTTTTAAGGACCAAAAGTTAAGTGGCAAACCCTGCTCTCTACATTTTCATTTTACTTTTATTGGGACTATCAACAATATACACAACATTAGACTCACAATTGACAACATTTCATTTTTTTAGCATACGTATTTTATTGTCTTAAAGGAAACTAGATACAAAATAAAACGACCCGTATTTTTTTATTATCTGTAACACGCACGTTTTCTTATATTTTTTAAATTTTAAAGTTTAAAATATCTTTACTGGAAGTGACGAAACAACGAGGCTCACAATATGTTTTCTTTTGCCTAATATCCTAAAAAAACATAGTTACAACCAAATGTCATTTTAGTATTGCCAGGGCCATGTTAAAAACAGTTTCTGTATTTTTTTAACATCTGCAAATATGTTTTTCTTTTATACAATTAAATCAGCTTAGTTCAATTCATCATCCCTTATGTATGTAGTTGTTCCTTTTTTAAAATGCACTTTGTGTTGGCAAAGCCTTTATCTGCGTTCGGAGTGTTTTTGCTGCCAGTTTGTTACTTTTGTAGCTACTTTTTCAAGGTTATTTATAATGGTAAGTATAAAGTATGGTAACCCTGGTGTGAGGCTTGCCTTGCGTAACGTAAACAAACTTTGTGTAGTGTTAAATTTATTTCTCTCTACTCAATTTTGTTCAATCTGTTTACGAAGCAATACTGCAGTTTCATTGGTTTCCAAGTTGTCACATCATCGCCCATCATTTCGTATCGAAAAATACTAAATACACACAAAGTAATTTTTTAAGGTTAGATCATAGAGTATATGGGGCGATAATACTATAATAAGTCTGGTTAGATCTTGAAATTGACTTTTTTTTTATCGTGGCACAGGCATGTTCACTGAGAGCCATGGTGTGACGTCATCAGCGTATTTTTGTGTTTTTACCATTTTCTCGGAAATGCAACCACAGAAAAAACTGAAATAAATTTTTACGTGCTTTACAAAGCCAAATCTCGAAATGGTTTTCGAATTAGAGCTCCATACAATTTTGAAATGTTGTCAATTGGCCAGCCTGGGTAGTACGATGACGCTAGTCACTCGTTTTGTGGCGATGAAATGGTAGAATTTGACAATTAATGTCCTGGAAACCACACTTGCTGTGTGGTGTCGGCCTAGAGAATAGCACCAACCCAAATTCTTCCCTCGGATGTCGTAAAAGGCGACTAAGGGACACAAACCAGGAGGTGGGCAGCAGCGCGCCCTGCAGTACAATTCCACCAAACTGCGATCCCCAACCCGCATGCCCAGCGTGGGGATTATGGGCATTACCCCCCAATGATGGCACAACCTTGCGCTATGGCGCTCATTAGGGGAGGGCTATGTCCAGCAGTGGAATAATATAGCCTGAAAAAGTACTGGAAAGTCGCGAGTTTTGACGTTTAAAGATGCGACTGGCGTCGGCATACTATCCAGGCTGTAAACTAAAAAAAAGCTGAGTGTTATCTCTCTTATAGGCAGCCACAGCTTGAGCAACATAATCTATGTAAATAAAATTCAAAGTCCTGACTGACTGATTCACTCTTCAACGCCCAGCTTAAGCCGTTGGAACTAGGAAGCTCAAATTTTGCACAGAGAGATTCTATGCAATGTACACAAGGAATAAGACCGGATTCTTTAAAATTCAACCCCTAAGGGGGCGAAAAGGGTAGCTAATATTTTTATGGGACGTATAATGAATATTGTCTAATTTCCTTAAAACATAAAACAAATACTCTTCAACACAATTGATTGAACACGTGTTTCGCCGTTTTTCTAAATTTAACCCTTAAGGGAGTGAACGGGGTTGCAAAATTTTGTTCCTTGAATTTTTTTCCACGTGGACGGAGTCGCGGGCAAAAGCTAGTCTCTAAATATTGTTAAGACGACATAATTCAAATAATTAACTTAGCTTATCTTCTTTAGTACTTTTTGTATCTACATTAAGATATATAATTTCAAGGGTGGACAAGACTTGAACTTTGCACAGTACTCAAAAGATAATTATGGCAATGTCCTAAGACTTTACTAGAGTGTTATCTATCCGTTCTCAGTGTTATGTATGTACGTATCCGGAACTTGAAAAGGAAACGTTGAAGGCAAAGGTACTCCTCGGCAACTGACAGGGTGACTGGCGTCAAGTCAACCCGTTCTCAATGTCGGGTGTAAATTTAGATGCGCCCTTCTCAGACTACAATGCTTTTCTGTATGACGAGTTTGATCAACATTTTCCTTAAGAGACTGCGTCAGCGTAGGTAGTACGATGGCACGAGACAAGCGTTTTTGGCGCTAAAAGGTCAGAATTTGAATTAATTTACTGGACGTTTAATTACTGATATTAATTTACTACCGGGTTTTTGACATTATATAGAGTAACTAGCATCATCGTTTGCTGATATTAATGGCTTAGTAGATAATACTCTATTACTTTTGTCCTTTTCTTATTGTGTACCTGCGTGTTATTCTTCTTCAGGCTTTATTAGTCCACTGCTGGACATAGCCCTCCCCTCGGATCGCAGTTTGGTGGAATTGTACCGCAGGGGGCGCTGATGCCCACCCTCCGGTTTGTATCCCTTAGTCGCCTTTTACGACACCCGCGGGAAGACTTTGGGTTGGTGCTATTCTCTAGACCGACACCACACAGCAATATCTATCTACCTATCTATATTTATACCTTGTTGGAAAATCAACGAGTTAGTTCATATTGAGGTTCAAAGTCGCACTGTTCCAGGAATGCATGTTCTAACGTGCACCGAATATTTGATGCCAAAAAACTTTTTTTTACGTAGCCTAAATACGTTGAATGTGTTTTGTGTTATCTGACAATTCCATTTTTTTTTTATTCGGTATCGATATCAATCCTTGTATTTCCCCACTGCTGAGGCACAGGTCTCTTCCTATATTTCATTGTTTTTTTTTTTATATTGTCATGTTTATTCAATATATTTTACTTTATGCAAAATTTATATGTTTCCAAAACAGGGCGATACAATTTTGTAGTTAGCACAGCAGACTATTAAAGCTGTAGTATTGCTAGATAAAGCCTCGTTTTCTACAACAGCAGCCGTCTGAAGTCGCTGGAAAGACATTAATCCGATAAGAGCGCCCGTTCCCGGGATAATGTAGCAAAGAAACAGCTAATTGCATCAACTCGTGCTTTGTAGCCACGTTGAATTCAATAAGACGACCAGTCGTTCTTGAGAAATAGGTAACTCTACCGCGGAGGAGGCTAGGTCACATCTAGAAATACAGCGAGATTATTTTCCACTTGACCTGAATCTCCTATTGCCGGAAGGTTCTATTCGTAACATTTAATAAATTACTAGCTGACCCAGCGAACTTTGTACCGCCTAACAGTCGATTATTTAATTGTTTTTTTTTTTATTTTTCTCTCCGTAACAACCATCCTCGTACTTCAAGGAAAATTCTAAAAAAAGAATTAGCGAAATCGGTTTAGCTGGTCTCGAGATTTGCGCTTACCAACACATTCAGCGATTCATTTCTATATTAAAGATAGATTAAAGTATCTTTATTAAACTTTTAACCAAATGATAATAAAAAGGAGTTCATAGAAATGAATGGTTATAAATTTTAGACAATTATTTCATACGTCGGCTATAATGGTGTAGTTATTTACTGTAACAACATCATTTCACTTGCTAGCCGTGAAGGATCACATCGTGAGGAAACCTAAGTGACAAATGTCACTAGCACAATTGAACATTTTTTTTGTGCCATCAATCAACCCATTATATCCCCGAGGGGCACGGGTCTCATCCCTGAGGAAGGTATAGGCCATACTCCACCACGGTGGCCAAGTCCGAATTGGTGGAGGCTTACAAGACTGGTCTTACTGTCAGAAGTTTTCAAGCCGCCCTAAGGCCTCTGACTTGGCTTAACGACTGCCGTCTATCTACGGCAGCCGGCACCAACTGCTTAACGCGTCTTTTGAAGCACGGAACCACGCGGAAAAATGCCACTAGCGTTAACGATAAATGGTTTACCCATCCATGCACTGAACGCGCCGTGTTGCTTAACCTTCGTGATCGTTATACGATAACTCAGGCAGCCGGGGCTGCGGGCGATTCGCGGGACTTTGTGCCATGTCTAATATTATTGTTCAATAACAACGTGGTAAGGAAAGATCGCTGAAGATACACAAAAAAATATACGCCAAACACTCCCTCACTTCTAAAGTCGGTCAAAAACAAACTTCGAACTTGTAATTCCGCGAAGATACGTGCCTCACAATTTCAAAGCAATACATCACAACTCTTCCTCTAGTTATTAAAACTCATCTAAAGCTTCATGAAACATGCTCCAACTTTATCGTGTAACCGTTGCATAAAATGTGCCTCTGCTACGTTGATACAGGGTGTAAGCCGTTAGATGGTCACTGAGAAATAACGTTAGTTATTAATACCCAACAGATAATGTGAATAATAATGCACGTAGTCGGGATGACTTTGAGTTGGATATTCGTTTTTAAAAACCTATTTAGAGGCCAAAAATTCCACCCATGCGGAGATTCGAACCCGCGACCTCTGGCTATCTGTGCCAGCGCTCTTTCCAACTGAGCTAATGGGCGACTCACCGGCATCAGTGAAATTTTACGTTATACAGTGAATATTGTAAAGACAAAATTTCACTGATGCCGGTGAGTCGCCCATTAGCTCACTTGGAAAGAGCGCTGGCACGGCTGGCTGGCTGGCCCGCAACCTCTGGCTATCCGTGCCAGCGCTCTTTCCAACTGAAATTTTACGTAATATAGAGAATATTGTAAAGATAAAATTTCGCTGATGCCAGTGAGTTGCCCATTAGCTCAGTTGGAAAGAGCGCTGGCACGGATAGCCAGAGGACGTGGGTTTGAATCCCGGCATGGGTGGAATTTTTAGCCTCTAAATAGGTTTTTAAAATTGTCCGTAGCACGGGTTAGTGCATTAAAAAGAAAATATTCCTTTTTACATCGGACTTACATCGATCAAATAGGGGATGTATTAGCAAAGGGAAAGATAAAAAGTACCCGGAACCGGCGTGCGTGCATGCAACGACTTATGAACGTTGAAGAAGCAAAGGTGATCTGTCAGGATCGTGGCAAGTGGCAGTCCCTGGTCTCTGCCTACCCCTCTGGGATACAGGCGTGAGTTTATGTACGAGTATGTATGTATTCCTTTTTAGTTATTTGTTAATTTGACTTAAGTCCGAAGAGTTCTAAGTCATAGCTCCCATCCTCCGTATATTCTTTCGAAAGTGAGAGTTCCAGGTTTGATTCCCAGAGCGGGCATGTGCCAATGACCTCGTTTTCTAAGTTCTGTAGATTTTTGAAGTAACAGTGTAACGGTGCAAACCTCTTTACACCATTTTTATTTCTTTTTCCATTTATCATTTTCAAATATTTAAATTATGTATGTCACTCATTCTTCGATTTCCCTCATTTTTCATCCACTACTACTTTACCCTTTGACCAGATCTGACTTTTTACCTGCTTCTCCGTTTTTATCCAGTTTTCTGTTTTAAAGTTCTATAAATCTACAAATAAAATCACACCTGAAGTCGTTCCAGAGTTTATTTATTAATTATAAAAGTTATAAAACGTTCCACTGGCGCCCAACGTGGGGCTACTCGCTAACGTGTAGGAAAACATCGTGAGGAAATCTGGGTGTCTGAGGTGTTCAAATTCATCTGCGCTTGAAATGTTCTTCCACAGTGGGAAGGCGTAGTAACTAAGCCAACGTGAAGGAAAACATCGTGAGGAAACCTGATTGTCTGAGGTATTCAAATACCTCTGCGTTTGAAATGGTCCATCCGCAGTGGGAAGGCGTGGTTATTAAGCCAATACTCCCTCAGAAAGAAGGCCGGTGCCCTTAGTTTATAGGCTTCTTTTTTGTATCATATGAACGCCCCACTGCATAAAGAACTTAATCCATCATACATTGATGGCCTCGGTGGCGAAGCGATTTGGCACGCTGACTGTAAAACCGAAGGTCCCGGGTTCGATCCCCGGCTGGGTAAATCGAACTTTTCTAGTTTGTTTCGGGTCTTGGATACTATCTATGTATTTATTGTATTAAACCTATCATCGAGTTACACAATTATTTAGTTCTACTTCGTATAGGGCTAACGAGATCTGTGTTATATGTCCATGAATATTTATTTATTATAATACCATACTTTCGACCTGAAGCTTCACTCGCTTGAAATTACAGAACATTTATCTTAGACTTGAAACTTTGACCATGTATCAGTCGGTTCTATTTGAAACAGCTACCAATAGCTGAACGTGTTATGTATATTTACCTCATGTTACGGATAAAACTCGTAGTAGCGATGGGCGAATGTCCGAAAAAAATCGACTGATTCGATTAACAGTTAATCGATTCGAACGATGTGGTGTAGAGTTAAGTTTATTTTATTAGTGTGTAAAACAAACTTTGTTGCCAACAATAAATAATATAAACAATAGACGTGTGATGAAAATGTATAATGTTCCTAACTGACCCCGCAAACATGACGGCCTCGGTGGCGCAGCGGTTTAGCACGCTGACTGTAAAACGGAAGGTCTCGGGTTCGATCCCCGGCCGGGTCAAACTAGGAAACGAACTTTTCTAGTGTGTCTCGGGTCTTGGATGTTATCTATGTATTTATTGTATTAAATCTATAGTCTAGTTAGCACCTATAACACAAGTCATTTAGTTGTACTTAGTATAGGGCTAACGAGATCTGTGTAATATGTCCGTAAAAAAAAGAAAAAAAAAAAAAGTTGTTTTTCATATCACCGGCTTGCCTACGACCACCTGCATGCCTACGACCTATTCTCAGGCCTATTAAAAATATATAAAATAATTCATAAAATCATCGGTTTTTATCGTTGCAGAGGAGGTCGTTTACAATGCAATACAATATTTTTGTATATATTAGATATGTATTTCTAGTGATATGTAATTAAACCACGTTGTCAAATTTCATTGATTTTTGTTAAAAGTCGTTTGATCATGAGGAAACCCTGGCGTCTGAAGTATTAACGTAAGTACCTCAGCGTTTGCTACGCACGATAGCCCGACTATGATGCTAAATGCGGAAATCTCAGGTCCAAATAACCAACTACTATAGAAATTGCTCTAAGCAATAAGGCCGCCAATTGTACTGTATCTTTGTAATTACTTTTTGTTTACACTATTTTTATTTTTAATGCACTAACCCGGGCTAAGGAACAAATTTAAAAACCTATTTAGAGGCTAAAAATTTCACCCATGCCGGGATTCGAACCCGCAACCTCTGGCTATCCGTACCAGCGCTCAATTGGTAGAGCGCTGGTACGGATAGCCAGAGGTTGCGGGTTCGAATCCCGGCATGGGTGAAATTTTTAGCCTCTAAATAGGTTTTTATACTTTTTGTTTGTTTTTTCTTGGTGTATAATAAAGAATATTCTTATCTTATAGATAGAGATAAAGAACACTTTATTGCACAACCAGAAAAATATTACAACCATGATTCTTAAATCTATGTAATGTATCTTATCTTAGTATAAAGCAAGAAATAAACGAATACAATGAATTTTAATCCTTGCTCCTTTATTAATTAAACGCCCAACTTACCCAACAACATTGCGCCACGTTGATAAGCATAAATGAATCAAACTTTTGCAATTAACATTTTACAGCCAGCTCACGTTACCATACCATTATGTACGTACTATGCAAAACACGTACCAAGTACCGTCTAGAAAGTATTTATCAACTGAAATAGTTCCATCCATTCGACCAACTTCTCGAATTCCCACTCCAACTGTAACATACGAGAGGGGAGTATTCCTGCACTCGATCGGCGAAGTTTCCGACGCCGAGTCTACCGCGAATACTACATCTAACTTTGTGCGAGCTAAAAGCCAACTTGGGTATGCAGTCTATGCAGATGGTACTTGTCGACCAGGGCAAATAGACAAAGTATTAGATTTTGGCATCATTTCTACACTACACTAACTACTTGTAAATACAAAACGTAATTTAATTTTACAGGGGAGGAAAAACAGAAAAATGCTTAGTGGAACTGAGTGATTGGAATCAATCACTTGGGCTAGGCAACAACAGGCGCAGTCATGTTCTAAATATGTGACCACCCCATGACTACTGGCATTTTTTCCGAGCGCTTCCATGCTTCGCAAGACACGTTAAGCCGTTGGTGCCGGCTGTCATGTAATGGCAGTCGTTAAGTCATGTCAGCGGCCTTATAGGTGGCTTGATAACTTCTGACAGTAAGGCCCGCCATTGTCTTACAATCCTCCACAAACCCGGACTTGGCCCCCGTGGTGGAGTATGGTCCAACCTTTCTGCGATGCAGGAAGAGACCCGTGCCCCAGCAGTGAGGACATAGAAAGAGTTGATACTTAAATACATAGGCGTGCGTGCATGCAACGACAAATCAATGTTAATAGCGAAGGTGGTCAGCACCAAAAAACAGGATTGTCTCGAGCAAAAGCGATATTTAGAGAAATCTACCAAATTTCTTCCACCCGCCTTAACGTTTAGAATAATACGCAGACAGTATCCATTTCAAAACGACAAAAACAACATCAGTTGTTCCATTATAAAGTTAGCACTTAAGGCATTAAAATATCTGAAGTTATTTTTTTTTCGCTCCGATTTCGACTTTTCTCCGTAGTAACAGTTGTTCGTATTGAAGAGAAGAGCCTGCCCTTTTGAATTTTGTTACATCTTGTCCAGTGCAGCCTGCAGGATATCATGGATGCAATCGCAGTGACGCTGATTTGGGAGCGAGATGTCTGAGGAGGAGTCGGCGATGCAACACCTTGTATAAAAAGAAGGGTAGGACACATATACAGCTCCGTCTTGGGAAGTGTGACAAATACTTCATCTTGCCGTAAATGACATATTAAAAGTAAATACAGAGGAAAATCTTTGTCCGTACAATTTTTTTTTCATTATCAACCCCTGTATGTCTCCACTGCTGGGGCACGGATCTCTTTCTGCATCGCAGGAAGGTCAGGCCATACTCTACCACGGGGGCCAAGTCCGGGTTGGTGGAGGATTATAAGACAGTGGCGGGCCTTACTGTCGGAAGTTATCAAGCCGCCCATTAGGCCTCTGACATGGCTTAACGACTGCCAGTATATGACAGCCGTCACCAACAGCTTAATGTGCCTTGCGAAGCACGGAAACGCTCGGAAAAATGCCACTTGCGGTAGTCACGGGACGCCCGCCCATCCTGTACCTGACCGCGCCTGTTGTTGCTTAACCAAGTGATTGATTCCAATCACTCGGTTCGCCTAGGCCACAAGCGCTTCCCTAGACCACGAGCGCAATACAATATTGCACGTAAGTAACCGGAAAGGATGGTAATAAGGAAACTACAGACGTTTTCATCCCGGGTCTTATTTTCTAGTGACCCACTTGCCAAGGCTAATTGTGTGGAAACCAGAGTTAACCAGAAAA
This sequence comes from Yponomeuta sedellus, assembly GCA_934045075.1. Taxonomy (NCBI): domain Eukaryota; kingdom Metazoa; phylum Arthropoda; class Insecta; order Lepidoptera; family Yponomeutidae; genus Yponomeuta; species Yponomeuta sedellus. Next base: position 3,776,453 of record OW203726.1, on the reverse strand, counting down.
TACACTCTGGTGTGAAAGTAGCTAATAAATCACGTTTCTGTTTGGGTTATTGCAGGAAGGTGTAGCTTTATTTTCTTTTGATTCGATATTTGACATGGAATGGGAAATTGGAAAAACCTTCCTTGGTTACATATGATACAGATTCTTTATTAAGGTGCGTTTGTGTTTGACGTTGGGTGAAATTTAATAGCTGACCTCCGAAATTTAATAGCTGAATTTAATAGCAGACGACCCTCTCCGAAAGACGATTGGAATGTATTCCGATATATTTTAGTGTTCATTTTTTTCAATTGTTATTCTAACTTATACAAATAATGAATTGTAACACCTTTATTCTTTATTGGTGTATTTTCTCTTATTTCCTTCAGCAACTTTCCGTAGTATGGTTGGCTGGAAGAAATTGCTTTTAGCAATAAGGCCGCCAATTGTACTTTGTATCTTTAAATGTTTTATAAAATGTGCTCTGTGTACCATAAAGAATATTCTTATCTTATCTTTAAATTATACTATATTGTAATACAGATGAAGAATTTTTAAACTAAAACTTTCGTGAGCACAACACATTGTAGACTTTTAGTCCGGATCTACTTATGGGTCAACAAACATAAGTAGATCGCTCCGATTCGCAGACCTTAATCATGGTCAACACCATGATTAAGGTCTGCGAATCGGAGCGAAACCTGGTCGGACTCTTCCGATATAACAACACCCGTAAGTAGATCCAGACTAAAAGTCTACAGATGAAGAATTTATAACTTCCATGATTAAGGTCTGCTAATTGGAGCGAAACCTGGTCGGACTCTTCCGATATAACAACACCCGTAAGTAGATCCAGACTAAAAGTCTACAGATGAAGAATTTATAACTTCCATGACTAAGCTCTGCGAATCGGAGAGAAACCTGGTCGGACTCTTCCGATATAACAACACCCGTAAGTAGATCCAGACTAAAAGTCTACAGATGAAGAATTTATAACTTCCGTGATTAAGGTCTGCTAATCGGAGCGAAACCTGGTCGGACTCTTCCGATATAACAACACCCGTAAGTAGATCCAGACTAAAAGTCTACAGATGAAGAATTTATTACTTCCATGATTAAGGTCTGCTAATCGGAGCGAAACCTGGTCGGACTCTTCCGATATAACAACACCCGTAAGTAGATCCAGACTAAAAGTCTACAGATAAAGAATTCATAACTTTCATGATTAAGGTCTGCGAATCGGAGCGAAACCTGGTCGGACTCTTCCGATATAACAACACCCGTAAGTAGATCCAGACTAAAAGTCTACAGATGAAGAATTTATTACTTCCATGATTAAGGTCTGCTAATCGGAGCGAAACCTGGTCGGACTCTTCCGATATAACAACACCCGTAAGTAGATCCAGACTAAAAGTCTACAGATAAAGAATTCATAACTTCCATGATTAAGGTCTGCGAATCGGAGCGAAACCTGGTCGGACTCTTCCGATATAACAACATCCGTAAGTAGATCCAGACTAAAAGTCTACAGATGAAGAATTTATAACTTCCATGATTAAGGTCTGCTAATCGGAGCGAAACCTCATCGGACTCTTCCGATATAACAACACCCGTAAGTAGATCCGGACTAAAAGGCTACAGATGAAGAATTTATAACTTCCACGTCCACACAACACGATCACTTGACCTGGTCCCAAACTAGGATACCAATGGTCCCCAGTGGGAGTCGAACCCATGACTACGACTAGAACAACGAGGCAGTTAGTAAAATATATATTTTATATCAACGTAAAGAACTTACCTTCTGTTTGTACTATTTTTATTTTTAATGCACTAAACCGTGCTAAGGACAAATTTAAAAAACCTATTTAGAGGCTAAAAATTTCACCCATGCCGGGATTCTAACCCACAATCTCTGGCTATCCGTGCCAGCGCTCTACCTATTGAGCCAGTGGGCGACTCACGGCATCAGTGAAATTTCGAACCTCTTTACACCTGTGCCTGTACGTAATACAGAGAATAGTGTAAAGAGGTTCGAAATTTCACTGATGCCGTGAGTCGCCCATTGGCTCAATAGGTAGAGCGCTGGCACGGATAGCCAGAGGTTGTGGGTTCGAATCCCGGCATGGGTGAAATTTTTAGCCTCTAAATAGGTTTTTTAAATTACATTCTGTTTGCTGAATGTCAATGTACAATGTAAAACGTATGTCACTACCTTCGGGCCGTAGTGTAGTGGAGAAAAAGACAGCGGGAAAAAAAACTCCACTCTATCATCTCTCAAATCACCTTAAACCTAATACATTGATTGCTGCCTTAACGTTTACCTATAATCGATTGAAAACATGCCGCGGTAATGTTAGAATACAATTTGATTCGAATTTCTAGCGATGGAAACTCTAAACAACTTTCGTACTATATTGAACTTTATCATTTGTAGCAAAGCTAAAATGGTTCCAAAACATCACACATGCGGTAACGGTTACTTTAAAATCGACACACGAATGTTGCGCCAACTGTGCTGTATCAAACACATGGTTTCTGTTCCAATTATGACACTTTCTCGATATCGCTTTTATACTTTATTGTGGAGAAAATCACAACAAATAATAATAAAAAGCAAATGCCGAAACTTAGTGTAAACATAGATTAAAATATAGACCAACAAAACTTTTTGTGAAAATAGATTAGGTATGCATATACTCGTAATAATAAACTTCCACGCCATCACTTTTCCAGATCCCAAACTAGGATATCCTGTGCTTTGGCAACAAAGCAAAGACATCACAAATATGTAAACACACCCAGAATTATGCCAGTGGTACAATTTTATGTTGGCCTCCAGTGGGAATCGATCCCACAAACCCAACGAACCCTCCAGCGCAGTAATCAGACGTGATACCGCTAGACCAACAAAGCAATCATTCTTTAAGTTTTGATCATATATTAATTTTCGAATATAATAAATTTCGAATCATAGAATTATATATTAATTTTGTCTCAAAGTTTACGTTTAGTTCATAAGTTATATTATGTTGCCGCTATTATTGCTTCTCTGATTCTCTAAGGTTTGCAGGAAGAAATTTCTTACTTAGACAAGGTCACCTTTGTACATTCATGTCATATGTTTCGTGAGCAATAACGTATATATATATATATATATATATATATATATATATATATATATATATATATATATATATATATATATATATATACACTTTTTTATTATTTATGCTTTTTTATTTAGTTTCGATTTTACGTTTTGTATATGTCTGTGTGGCGATAAATAAATGTATTTCTTCTTCACAACATACTCTTTCAAGAATAAATAACACAGAAGAATAAAACCATTTCGACAAGTCACTTTACTGTAAAAGAATGCCTGCAACTTATGTACTTGAGCTCTAACGCAGCCAGAGGGGATTTTGCAACCGCATCAAGTTACCAACAACTGGAATAGCCCTTTATTCAATTCCAACTCTTCTGTCGTGCAGAATAAGAGCCACAAAGAGATTTGCGTTTTGGATGGCTGCGCCGTTAGAAAGTTGTGAAAACTTCTCTTTCCAGCTCTGGGGTGGAGTTAGGGAAAAACCTGTTGGTTTTGGCAAAGACAATCCTTTGCGAGCTTTGGAATGAGTTCGAGAAGTTTTTCTTTGTATGAGAGGATTACTTGTTTTATAAGTATTCAATTATAAGCCTGGTCGGAATCTTTCGATCAAAAATGAAGTGGGTTACCCCGCTCTGAAGCGTTCGCGGCCTAGTGGATTGCATCCTGCATTTTATTCCTCCATGGGTACCGATTAGTAAATTTGTTTAGTCAAGGTTTAAATTTTTCTGTTGCATTTTCTTGGAAGCGCTCGTGGCCTAGTCTAACCACTAAATCCGAATCAATCACTAAGGTTAAGATGTTGCTTAGCACCTAACCGCGCCTGTTGTTACAGGCGCGGTTAGGTGCTGGATGGGTGACCATTACGTGACCACCGCTAACGGCATCATTTCCGAGCGCTTCCATGCTTTGCAAGGCACGCTAAGCCGTTGGTGCCAGCTGTCATGTAATGGCAGTCGTTAGGCTATGTTAGAGACCTTATGAGTGGCCTGATAACTTCTAAGTCGTAGCATAGGACGCCCTGTGACCAGGTAGAGCGACTAGAAGAGAAAAGGTGAAGATTGAGCTCAGTGGCCTGTCTTGGGTGAGGACTGTCCAACAGTTGACTGATTCTGATGATAAAGATGAAGCGGATAAACATACTTGATTTTGACGGGAAAGTTCAACCATTTTTCTCTCTGATTCACAGAGCTTTATCGATATTGTATGTCCCCACTGCTGGGGCACGAGTCTCTTCCTGCACCGCAGGAAGGTTAGGCCACACTCCACCACGGGGGCCAAGTCCGGGTTGATAGAGGATTGTAAGACAGTGGCGGGCCATACTGTCAGAAGTTACCAAGCCGCCCATAAGGCCTCTGACATGGCTTAACGACTGGCATTACATGACAGCCGGCACCAACGGCTTAACGTGCCTTGAGCTTTATAATGGTGAGTTATCCGCTTGCAAATCAATATTGTGTAGTGTTCACGAAGTTAAGTTAGTTATATTTAATTATACTGCAGACTGAAGCGCGAGAACATTTTTTGTAACAATATTATTTATTGTGTCTCCTTTACATTGTAAAGCAGACTCAAATATTTGCCTCCCCTGTACCTGCTACGGATTGACTGGTAGAAAATGGAATCAGCATTAAGTCCTCGTTCTGTAAATTATGATTTGTGCAGTAAAAAATAAATAACAAATCGCTTAAATAACGATTTAAGCTCACATTAGACAAAACTTTATGCGACACCGTGAAACAAACAAACAATAACTTTAGATCCTCCAACGGAACAACTGTCGCCGAGTTTCCTTACCACAAAAGCTGCACCCAACATCACTTATGTACAGTCGCCTAAGTCTCCATAAAGCCTAATTATTCGATTTTCGCTCTTATGACAAAATTTACAACCAGCCTGACTTTTTAGTCACTGTCCGTTTCTTCGACGCTTAGGAACAATTTTTTTAAATTGTTGAATTGATAGAAACATAGAGTATTCTTTATTGTCAACCAGGAATTAAAATATAATACACGGGATGAAATAAAATTAAAGTGCAGTTGACGGCCTTTTTCGTAATAGCTATTTGTTATACAAGAGTGCAAAGTTGCTTTTTAACCGCGTGTTCAATTTTGATGACCGAGCAAGCGAGGGAATCAAAAGAGCACGAGGTGAAAAATCTTTGCACTCGAGTGCAACACGTAACTTTTAATTCCACTTCAGCGAGGAAATGACTAAATGCAAAAAAAAAAACGTTTACAATCACAAGATAGGTACACTTTTATTTCAGTTTAGGTATTAATTACTACATTATGACAGGTAAGTATTACAGAATAATCTTTAAATTATAACAAAATAATACTAAGGTATAATTAAGAAAATTTTAAAGTAACGTTGCTGCAGTTATTTAAATTGAGTGTAATATTTTTTTAATTCACAAACTTAGTGCACACGATGTTCTACATTCAATTTACTTTATCCTCTAGAGAATAAAAACGGCTTTTCCACTCAGGTATTGAAGATTAAAAATACTCTTTCCGAAATGGTGGGATGAAAAAGTAATATGTTCCAGAAATTTATTGCCTACTATAAGTACAGTATTATTAAATACTCGTACTTATAGTTGTCACTGCTTGTCCTATATCAATCACCTTTTTAAGGGGCAGGGTGCTTACATCCTTATCATTAAGATCATATTGTGTTTACACTATTTTTATTTTTAATGCACTAACCCGTGCTAAGGAACAAATTTAAAAACCTATTTAGAGGCTAAAAATTTCACCCATGCCGGGATTCGAACCCGCAACCTCTGGCTATCCGTACCAGCGCTCTACCAATGAGCCAATGGGCGACTGGGCCGCCCAGTCGCCCATTGGCTCATTGGTAGAGCGCTGGTACGGATAGCCAGAGGTTGCGGGTTCGAATCCCGGCATGGGTGAAATGGGCGACTGGGCCGCCCAGTCGCCCATTGGCTCATTGGTAGAGCGCTGGTACGGATAGCCAGAGGTTGCGGGTTCGAATCCCGGCATGGGTGAAATTTTTAGCCTCTAAATAGGTTTTTAAATCATATTGTGTTGTAAAGTGTTTGTAAAATTATTTATCTGCGTATTCAAAATTTGTATCTTCTCTCCATAGAGATTTTGGCAATTTGATTGTTACACAATTTAAATGTAAAGCTTTCTTATCATAAAATCGGAAATCAATCAATTATTTCAACGCAAATTCGAGCCATATTTGTAGTGGAGAAAATCGATATCAACTTTTGTATGTCCCCGCTACTGGGGCACGGGTTAAATGCAAAGTGAACAACCACAGTGGATTGCTGTGTGGTGTTGGCCTAGAGAATAGCACCAACCCAATTATTTCCGCGGGTGTCGTAAAAGACCACTAAGGGACACAAACCTTGAGCAGCAGCGCCCCCTGCAGTACAATTTCACCGAACTACGATCACCAACCCGCATGCCCAGCGTGGGGATTATGGGCATTACCCCCCAATGATAGCACAACGTGGCGCTCTTTAGGGGAGGGCTATGTCCAGCAGTGGACATAGCCCTCCTGTTGTTGCTTAACCAAGTGATTGATTCCAATCACGTTCGCCTAGGCCACGAGCGCTTCCGCCTAGGCCACGAGCGCTTCACATTTGTGAAATCGCGGGTCCAAATCCCGGTATGTACCATCTAATTACACCTCAGTGTATCAGGTGCAGCTCTGGTTTGAAACCGAAAACCGAAAGAAACCAGCTGGTTTGCTGCATTTCGCTGAGTTGCAGCGTTGTTCTTCTGTGGCACTTATGTTCGTACGATTGTCTCAGCTTACTTACTTATATCTTAAAAAATATCTTACTAATATTTTTTGTGTTTTTCCGTAATTTTGTTTTATTTTTGTAATATTTTTATTCATGTTACAAACTTATCTCCCTTTATATGAACGTTAATGTTTTATTATTCTATTTTATTCAATTAAAGTTTAAATAGTCTTTTAGTATTTTTGGATAAATCCCGCAAAACCAAAATCTAACAGCCGCCATTATACAGGCTATGTGCTTAGTGTGGAGACCACTGTTAAAATGCATAACTGTGTACACATTTTATTAATAAATCTATTCTTATTCTTAAATAAATATTTTTCATGTTCACTTTCACGTGCTTTCAACTGTACACACGTAATGACGCGAGTTTGCCGTACAATTGTACATAATTTTGCCAACTCTCGAACTAGTTACGTAATACGAGATTACAGCGACGTGTTTCACAAATTTTCATCGAGTTCGTTAGTGTATTTCATGTGACGTGTGTAAAGGTGTGCACAGAGGGATGCTTCATTGTTATGAATTTTTTTTTATTTGTAATCGCTTGCGGCCTAGTGAAACGCTCGTGGCCTAGGCGAACCGAGTGATTGGAATCAATCACTTGAGTTAAGCAACAACAGGCAGATTGGGTGACCGTCCCGTGACTACCGCTAAAGGCATTTTTGCCGAGCGCTCCTGTGCTTTGCAAGGCACGTTAACCCGTTGGAGCCGGCTGTCATGTTAAGGCAGTCGTTAATACTTGTCAGAGGCCATATGGACTAAAGTTGATGTGCATAATTGGGCCTCATATAGTATCAAGACGTAATAATATATATGTCACAGTCAAAACTCTTAAACGGTCAAAACTAGTTTTGACTGCTAAAATCAGTCAAAAGTACTTTTATCCAAAGCTTATATTTGAAATACCAAATGGCAAAAACACCTAAAATGATGCATCGCTCAATCTGCGACAGCAAAAATATAGGTGCGACGAAGCGCGTAGCGTAGCGGAGCGCGAAGGAGCGTGTTAGGTTGAACATGTACCTAAGACCGAAAACCTAATCGACATTGTTGGATACATATTAGAATTTTATTTTATTTTTCTGCAGTCAAAACTAGTTTTGACTGCTAAAATCAGTCAAAACTAGTTTTGACCGTTTAAGAGTTTTGACTGTAACATCCACATGGATAAGGCATTATGTAATGTTTTTTTATACTATCACCAAGCAGTCCCGGTGAACTTCAAACCGCCACAGAATTCATTTATATGATTCTTGTAACCATGACAACAAATAAATGTTTAGACTTTGGCTTCACAAAAACTACGGTCACAATAAATTATTACCATGATTTTATTAAATGAAATTCGTAGTAATAATATTCCCACGGGAACAGCTTACCGGGATAAAATTTGGGTCTCACTTGAGATCTATGTCTATCTCTGTGCCAAGTTTGATGTAACTTCGTACAGTTGTTATTGCGTGATTGAGTAACAAACATCCAAACATATTCACAAACTTTCATATTACTAGCTGACCCCGCAAATATCATCGTATGCCTCGATTCAGATCTTTGTCTATCTCTATGCCAAGTTTCACGTAACTTCGTACAGCTGTTATTGCGTGATTGAGTAACAAACACCCTAAGATATTCACAATTTTACATTTATAATATTTGTAGGATTGTTACTATGTCTGCACCTTTAGGACATCCTGAAAGTGTTGCGAATGTGTGTTTAATTTAGTACTCGCATGAATTATTTATGCATATCTTTGAATGTCAATTAGATGTTACTTGGTTAAGGATTATCAATAAACTACGTTGCTTTGTTTGAGAAGGAGGATTGGAGGTTGATTTATGCATTAACATTAGAACAACCAAAACAGTTAAAAGGGATAAATATATAAGTTAATTGTAGTTATCGTTGGCGTGCTGTCTGGCTTTTTAAAAATAATTACAAATCTGATTTTGCACATGTTTTGAAAAGATAAGTCTGTGATCAATTTCTTTTACTTACACCTTTGGAATTAATTTCAACACCATCCCTTTACCAGTCACTGTTCTTCTCTTTGTCTAGTGAACCGTATTCTTTTGAGAGTATATTTTTTAAACTTTGTTGCGTATGGAAAAACAGATTCCATTCACTGATCTAGTACGGGCGCCTTAAAAGTAGAATAAACCATTTCAAAGTAAAATAAAACCAGAAGCAACAACCCGCAAAGTAGTTTTAGTGCTATAAACATGGCGCCATGTAGTGACTGTGTAGGTCACACAGATCGCGAATACCATAATAGTGAAACGGTTTTTATACGGATTTCACTCGTTTATTACATTTTTACAATTTTCCGACGTTTCAACACTTTTTCAGGTTATGGTCTCGGATGACTAAAGTTTAGTCGTGGTCTCGGATGACTAAAGTTTAGTCACCCCAGACCACGGCACCTGAAAAAGTGTCGAAACGTTGGAAAGTTGCAAAAATGTAATAAACGAGTGAAATCCGTATAAAAACAGCTTCAATTATGTCTAGTGCTCGTGTTAACCTTAGAAAATACTACTATAATATTGTTTTCCGTCTGATTAATGAAGTTTTTATATAGCTTATGATACCTGCACAACTATGATTAATCGTTTGAGATACTATTTGTCAAAATATAATGATTGATTATGAAGTTGTGAGCGAACATAGAATCGGATAAACTTACATACAACATAGGTACTAAATTGTGTCCTAAGGTTAACGCAAGATTTGAATTAAACAGAAAATTTGCTCGATGTCATATTTCCCCAAACTTTATGATTCAATAAAAAACTTACAATCAAAAGACTAAAAACTGAGTTTTTTTATTTAATGGAAAAGTTGCGTTAATTTTGGGATACCCGTTAGAAAGCGACATACCTCAACGTGTCGATCGTCGTAGGTGGCATGCAACTCCGGCCCCACCATCTCCAGGAGTTGCCTCCTCTCCTCCCGGAAGTCTGGAATGAAAAGCCGAACTCAGAACTCTATGACGACAATTAATATTTTAACCTGACACTCCTCCCTCAGGAGCGAGCATCACGTATGCACGAACCTATTTGTACACATCAGCAGCACTCTATGTAGTATCTTATATAAAGAAGCTATAACAATACCTAATTATAATATGTAAATGGCTCCAAAGATTTATATGGCATTTGATTGGATTAGAACCAGAAAATGAAAGCTCCTAGCAAGTTCCACTTTTAGGTGAACAAATCACTTGCAGTGAATGTTGAGAATGCACGTGCGTGTAGATTTTGAAATGGACACCTAGTTTTATTTATTAATTAAATTTTATTTAATCACAAGAAGCTCACAGCGCAAAACAATTTTGGTAGACCATTAATTAGACTTAACATAGGCCAATTACGAGCTTTTTCATACGGTTAGAATCACAATAGTACATTTGTTTCATGAGGATTTTACATAAAATAAATAAATGCATGGAATTTGGAAGAAAAACTAAGCTAAAACAAAATTTGGTAGGGACAATTATGCATTTCATAAATATTACTAATACTTGTTTGACTTGTAACGTTCATTAAGCCGCAGTATCTGCGCTACTTTGAATAAAACCTTTTCATTTCATTTCAATAATCTTCTTCTTCTTCTCCTTGGTCGGTACCTTCTCGACAAAGCGGTATTGGTTGTCATGAAGAGGCTTTATTGCAGGCTGATGTTGCCAGCCTCACGATGTGTTGCCATTTCTAGAAGAAGCTTTATAGTCCACAAAACAAGGAATCTGTTCTTTGGTTTGGAACCTGATACCGTAAGTTATTTTTGTCATTTCTTATCAGTGTTCTATTGATTTTTTTTTATTTATTGTACATATAGCAAAAACACAAATACAATCAAATGAGACAGTGACACACTTAAAATAGGCAGAGGCTGTACAACATGAGTTCAAAACAGTGTCAGACTTCTATCCCCTAAACTAGGCAAAACCTGTATCCTAGGGAATAGATTAATCCATCTAGTCATAATATTGCTATACTGCTCAATATTTTCCGTAATCCAACAACAGATAGCGCCTATGTCACTCAGTGCGGTACTCTCCGTCAACCGTGCTTCCGCTGACGTTTTTTCTCGTATTTTTCTCCACTTACCATTGTAGACGGAGGCTAAGAAGAGTTTGACAGCTCTAGGGCCGGGCCAGCGCGCGCAGTCGGCCGTATAGCCTTGTAGCGCGCGCAGCACGAGCGGCTCCGGCGCGCTCATGGCGCTCGCCCGTGCTCAGCCGGCCGCCGCCGCGCGCGCCATTCTGCGCACAAAAAGGAGTGTTAGCTATTGGACAGAGATATAAAAAAAAAATTGGTTTTTGACTTTATTTCAAACTAATAAGGTTTAATTTAAAGTGGTATCTGTTATACCACTGCTTGGTAAAGGGTTTAGTAAGAATTATATTTGTAAGCGAGAAAGAATACAGCAAAAGGAAATATCTTTAAATTAAAATATGTGTTAATATCTCCATGTATCTGTCACTATCGAAATAATTTTTTCCAAAGTTTAGGTTGTGCAAACGTCGGAAATTAAGGTAACCACGTTTTACCTAGTAAATAAGCTTTTACTGCTTTTCTTTGAATACTCTACAAGGTATTCTGGAAAAAACCTCTTACCGAGATAAACTCACCACTGCACACTTTAGTTTCTTATGTTCCGTACGGAGCAAAGTATAATTTAATTTAAGCCTTACATTCTTACAGCATACATTCAAAGGTGTACATAAAATTTTGTAAAGAAAAAATAATACAAATTGGGCGCCATAAATCAACCGTTGTGTAAACTCGTCTCCGACTTCAAAGTCGCGTGACGTCAGAACACAAGCCAGCAGAAAAAAATTCTCGCTCTTCGTATGCTTATTAATTATTTTCATACTCCCTCTTGCAGTTTTAAGCTATCTATTCTGTATGTAAACTACTAGTTTCCCGAAAAAAAATACACTGCTATTCACGGATCGTAGACTCAATTTGGGAACCTTTCTTCTCCATTGGTTATCAGTTCTGCGGCAGACGGCTTAGAGATGGTCTAAAAGGGTTTCACTACATAGCAACCATGTTTGCACAGCGTTCTACAACGCCATGAAAATCTGTTTAACGTTCGGCTGTGTCTCCCCAATACGGCCTAAATTAGCCTGTGAACCCAACTTAGTTAGGCCTGATACAGATTTTACGACCTGGCATACCCGGTAAGTATGGTCACTTTACATTAAGCCAGTTGCTAGATCTAGGGGCACTGGGGGCCGATTCTCACATATGCTAATTGAAAGCGTAGACGCAAATTATTTGAAGGCTTAGACGTTTGTTGCATAAAATAAGATAAGATAAGTCGACAGAGTCATTATACATTCATTTTCTCATTTGAATTGAATCTAGCATGGCGTTGTAAATACAGATTTTGGCTGTCGCTTGACTTTGTACGTAGAATTCCAGGTCAAAAGCCGTAGAGTCGTATATGACTTGAAGTGGAAATTGGCTCCCTGGATTGATTTTAAATCAAAGCTTGTCGATTGCAAACTAAAGGTGTTGTGAAAATGACGCAAGACGTGATAAACGTAGCTTAAGACCTATAAATAAAGAAATATGTTCAAGAAAGAAACTTGTTCCAAAAATCCAAACTGTAAAATAATATTTACAGTTTGGATTTTTTGCCTTACTTTAGGAACAATTTGGATATTTTGTATTTTTTATCGCAAACGACATGGGTGTCTTTAAAAGTAGAGTCAACCGGCATTTAACAGGTAAGCACGTAACATCGTAGACCCCGTCTTCGCTTACCATCAGGCGAGACTGGAGTCAAATATAACCTGTCCTACTTAAAACAAATATAATGGTTCTGCTATACCACTTTCGTATTATTACACTCATGCGTACTTCGACCACAAATAGTTTATTATAAGATTTGTGAATATTATATTTAAGAAAGACTCTAACCTGTGCACCGTCTTCTGCGTAAGAACGTTATTTTAGTGATCTGTCACAGTTTTGTTTTTTTACGGTTAGCAAATTTTATTGCTACTACAAATTCACAAATGTAAATAAATAAATTAATAAATGTACATAATATGTAAAAGCCAGTGACATGTTTGCATCCAATAAAAGTATAATTAATTGAATTACAAAAATTAATTTAAAAACCTATTTAGAGGCTAAAAATTTCACCCATGCCGGGATTCGAACCCGCAACCTCTGGCTATCCGTACCAGCGTTCTACCAACTGAGCCAATGGGCGACTCACGGCATCAGTGAAATTTCGAACCTCTTTACAATATTCTCTGTATTACGTACAGCACGGGTTAGTGCATTAAAAATAAAAATAGTGTAATTACAAAAATTAAATTTGTTAAATGCCGGAATTTGAGCCCACGATCTCTCGAACGTAATTTCGGCGGGCATTCTACAACAAGCAAGCCTACGCTAGCGATGTATATATACGAGCGGTGGTAAAAACGCTCGTATTTATTCGTCTCTGGCTTGCTTGCTTTATTAATTTCCAGATGGGGTGTGGCTCCTTAAAAATGTTTTAATAAACCTTTAATTGTATAATACGTATGCAGTAATCCAGAGTGACCACGAGACATTCTATGATATCTAAAAGCCTACGACTTTTCTACATGCGCCTAATAAATGTTAAACAATGTGTATTGGTTGGTTGTAATTATCAAAAACGGTTATAGTAAGATTTCTCGTAAATTTTGTGGCTGCCCAATAAAGATTTTTATCTATCCATTTATATATCTATAGTTCAGTTCGAGAAAATATAAGTAATCCGCAAGAGAAACTATTTTAATTTTTTTTTTTGCTTTTCATAAGTCTTCCACAGTGTAAAAACAGTCTAAGTTTAAGAAATTCATCCCCACTTGCAATAATATCTTAACGGAATCCCACTCTATTTAAGACTCTGGCAGACTTAGTAAAAATATTCTATTTACCAATAGCTTTAGAAATACTAGATCCAAGTACTAAATCCGTGTAAACGAGTCACCATGCAGGCCTCAGTACGTCGTCTCTCCGTATCTCGTAACTCAGTTTACGGCTCACCCGTAGAGATTTGTTTGCCATGAAACGAAGCATTAGCGCAGATTGGGGCCGAATTATCTATTCAGTACGATGCAGTGGGTGTTTCGTGGGGTTTTGATGTGACTATATACTTTGAACTTCGTACAGACTTTGAGACCGTAAGATCCGAAAGGTGCTTTTGCTTACGCTACCTACTCTTACTACGCGAAAAAAGTCGCCTTTCTACATGTTATTTCTTATAATAATAATAATAAATATAATAAATATTCATGGACAAATTACACGGCGTCGTTAGCCCCATACTAAGTAACTACAACTAAATGACTTGTGCTACAGGCGCTAATTCGACGCTACACCTAATACAATAAATACATAACTAAATAAATAGATAACATGCAAGACCCGAAACAAACTAGAAAAGTTCGACTCCTAGTTTGACCCGGCCGGGGATCAAACCCGAGACCTTCGGTTTTACAGTCAGCGTAGCAATCCGCTGCGCCACCAAGGCCGTCAATGTTTCGTGTCTACTGTTAAACCTTTCTCCATAAGATTGCGCAATCGACTTCGCAGTCTATACCACGTTATTTATCTATTCAAAGAGCCCAAAAACAGAGCCCACAGGTATAGGTCTCTTTTCTATCACGCCAGCCCATCTGGGCCTTTGCTAGTGCCGTCCAATGTTTCCCCAGTCCCAGTTTCCCAGTCGTCGGCTTACCGGGCTGATCTTCTGCCCACCGATTATCGAACCGTCTTTGGCTCACTAGCTTCCAGAGTCCACCAGCCGTCTTCCCGCCTAAATGCCCCGACCGTCTGAGTTTCCCTAAATAGTAACAAACATCCATCCATCCATACTTACAAACTTTCGCGTTCGTATTACTAGTAAGGATAAGGATAAATAAAGAAATGAAACATTAGAAATGTGAAATGTTTCACATGACGCAGAAGTCGGGCGCAATTTCCAAATGGAACTTAGCTAACTCCCGAATTCAAGGTAAGCTGCTTTACAAAGACCCCCAGGGATGACTGAGTACGAGGCTGGACTATTCTGGTTAGATCCAAGATATTAAAGCTTATGATAATCGAAAAATAAAGTAAAAATCTGTTTTACAGACGTAACAGTTAAATTTAATAAAGATGTAAAAAGTAGGTAGAAAATTAAGTATTTGTTTAAGAGTCTGATAACATATTGCATACCAAACAATATATGAAATAATAAGTGGCAATTTATAAAAACGTGTGGTAAAATTATACTTATAACTTTAGTTAGGTATAAATAAATTTAGTTATATTTACAAATAACTTGAGTTATAAACATAATTTTATACTTAAAAATATTTATTACCCTTACGCGTTTATTTGCTTTTTTATCTGAAACTTTAATTAAGACATAGCAATTTTTTCTCAAAGCGGACTACATTGATAGATTTATCAAACAATGCTAGAATGTCTAGCTTGAAAATCATTCATCCGGATTTTACAGCTGGGAGATTGATTGGGAGATGATAGATTGCCAATGGCGTTTAGTTACTATTTTTAATCAAATATAAATTGCTAATTAAATGCAATTGACTGGCACAGGTTTTATAGTGAGCCGTTTGACCAATATGAAATCTGTGTGAGCATCGAATTGAGCTACAAAACATTTTTAAGTACAAAAATTGTAAAAACCTATTTAGAGGCTAAAAATTTCACCCATGCCGGGATTCGAACCCGCAACCTCTGGCTATCCGTACCAGCGCTCTACCAATTGAGCCAATGGGCGACTCACGGCATCAGTGAAATTTCGAACCTCTTTACAATATTCTCTGTATTACGTACAGGCAGCGACATCTGACTTAAGCAAATTGCATTACTTACAGCCCCGACTACCTACTTTGCAGTTAGGTTTAACATCGGAACGATATCAATGTACCCACATGATTACACTATTTTTTTATTTTTAATGCACTAACCCGTGCTAAGGAACAAATTAAGTAATTGTAAGTAATGCAATTTGCTTAAGTCAGATGTCGCTGCCTGTACGTAATACAGAGAATATTGTAAAGAGGTTCGAAATTTCACTGATGGCGTGAGTCGCCCATTGGCTCAATTGGTAGAGCGCTGGTACGGATAGCCAGAGGTTGCGGGTTCGAATCCCGGCATGGGTGAAATTTTTAGCCTCTAAATAGGTTTTTAAATTTGTTCCTTAGCACGGGTTAGTGCATTAAAAATAAAAAA
This sequence comes from Yponomeuta sedellus, assembly GCA_934045075.1. Classification (NCBI taxonomy): domain Eukaryota; kingdom Metazoa; phylum Arthropoda; class Insecta; order Lepidoptera; family Yponomeutidae; genus Yponomeuta; species Yponomeuta sedellus. Next base: position 3,760,350 of record OW203726.1, on the reverse strand, counting down.
ATAGTGTAATCATGTGGGTACAGTGATATCGTTCCGATGTTAAACCTAACTGCAAAGTAGGTAGTCGGGGCTGTTATGTAAGTAATGCAATTTGCTTAAGTCAGATGTCGCTGCCTGTACGTAATACAGAGAATATTGTAAAGAGGTTCGAAATTTCACTGATGCCGTGAGTCGCCCATTGGCTCAATTGGTAGAGCGCTGGTACGGATAGCCAGAGGTTGCGGGTTCGAATCCCGGCATGGGTGAAATTTTTAGCCTCTAAATAGGTTTTTAAATTTGTTCCTTAGCACGGGTTAGTGCATTAAAAATAAAAAAAAAATAGTGTAATACAAAAATTGTATTAACGAAAACCGTGATGTGTAGAGTAAAATATTGCTCTTTGTTGCCTTGGTAATAAATATTTTCAAGTGTGTCTTTAGGTAGTACCACTATGTCAATAAAACTTTTCCGGTCTGTTTGGAAACTACTCATCGAGGAAGGAGGCCTATCTCCAGCAGTGGACTTCTAGTGGCTGAATTGAATTTTGGAATTGAATTGAAAAAATAAGTTTTGCACACAAAGGTATTCGTAAATATAGTCTGTTAGCTTTTAGAACATACCTCGGCTGATTATATGACAATATCATAACTCATAACTCTTCAAATTAGTGAAGAAAATTTTATACAGAGCAGGAAGTAGTATTACACTCATGTGCTTTCGGCGAAAACCGAAGCCCACTCTAGAGCCCGAGGTATATTCTAAAAGCTAACAGACTGTAGATTTTTTTAAGTAAAATTAACTTTTCTATTTGTATTCAGGCGATCTTAATACTAATAAGTTTTTTTCCAGCTAATCCAAATAAATCGTATAAATTAGCCGTTTTTTTGTAAATTCCCGAGGTGTATTGCCAATATCTATTTTCTTTCTAATTGTTTGGGGATAAATAAACAATTTATTAATCCAAAAATATGGACCACAAAGGAAGGGCCTTAGAACCCCTTTTGCCATGCCTGGCCGGCCAAAAAACAATCACACCCAATTAAGCGAATTTGAACCTTCGGGCTCATTCATTATGTATGAGCCAAGGGTCGAGAATTGCTTGTAAGCCTCACGTTTTGTAAAGCCTTGTACCTTGGAGGTACCTTTGGGCCAACGTGATGTTACTTATGCATAGATTATGAGGACTTTTTTCAGGAGAACATTAATAATTTATAAGATAATACATATTTATTTTTGTAGACATTGGTGACTTATAAAATAAGTGTTCCAGAAATGTTACGTAGGACTTAATACAAACCACCAATAAAATGGGTCCTTTGGGAAAATTGCGACACATTATTTTTCCTACTAAAGAATTTATGTAACTTACATTATTTTCGCAATTTCAGAGTTGTTACCGTACTAAAAGTTGGTTGTTCTAGTGTGGAGAAGAGCCCACAAGTCTTAACGGACTTTTCTGCACTACTCTTTAGGAATAAATGAAAGAACGTACTGTTATAACCCTAATTCGATCGATCGATATCAACCCTTGTATGTCCCCACTGTTGGGGCACGGGTCTCTTCCTGCATAACCCTAATTACCATGCAATAAATATTATGTTAGCATAGCAACACATCGAAGTAATATTCCATGCTGTAAAGCACAGCGTCAGCATTTCCCCGTGCATGGCGCATTTTCATCCTTTTGCAGCAATTTCAGTTAGAATCTGGCATTCGCGAAGAGCGGTCAACACCGCCATATTCCGTGTATTAAATAGTGTTAGTTATTTTGTAGTTTTTTTTAAGACAAACGCCAGACGCGTCCTAATAAACTAAAAATAATCTAAACAAGAATGAAAGAAAAATTGAACGAATGAATGAGTTATTGCCACAAACAAATTAGATAAAAATTACAGTGATTATAGAACAAGTGCGTGAATTGTCACGCTATTTCAGCGTTGTCTCTATTCGGAATGCAGGTAGGGCTTACCGCTAAAAGAACTATTAATTAGAAATTAATAAGTAGATAAATTAGTTCCAACTACTTGACAATATTGTAGAGTTTTAATTAAATAACGTTTACCTACATCAATGCAGGAAAGTGCTACATTATAGTGTTTCTAATAACGTTTGTAGGTAACAAATAATTATACCTAATTAGAATCGATTTAGCGATAGAATATTTATTAGATACATATACCTTATTAAGGACTTCTGTGGCGTAGCGGTAGCGCACCTATCTACTGTTGTAACGTAAACTCAATGAAAGGCATCCGATTCGAGACTGATATTTATTACTACAAAGAGGGTACAATTCAAAAACCTAATAACAATATTTATGTAGGTAGATACACGACATCCTTCTCTCCTAAATCATGGTACATCACCTGTTTACATGCTAGGTAATTTAAACTAGTTCAATCAAAATCAAACTACTATGTATTCAATGTATCACGCTCATGAATATAAAATATAGGTAAATGTGAACATACGTTGATAGATAATAATAAACAATTTGAAATGGCCAATGGCACCACAACTATATTAAAAATCTCTGATCAGCATAGGTATTCAAGAGGTGACTTAATGAAATCCCAGACGATCAAGTGGCCTGCGAATGCGTCTAGATCTGTTTCCAATATTAGGAACAAATGCAGGCGATTGCGTTGCAGAGTCGGTCTCGGGTTGGATTGCTAATCCAATGTGCTTTGCACGCGTGGGTTCGAATCCCATCCTCGTCGCCAATGTTGTAACGTAAACTCAATGAAAGACATCCGTTTCGAGACTGATATTTATTACTACAAAGAGGGTACAATACAAAAACCTAATAACAATATTAATGTAGGTAGATACACAACACCTACCATACAAGAGGTCCCGGGTTTGAATTTGTACCTGTATGTAAATGTTAATAACCTCCTGCGGTTGACTGGTAGAAAATGCTTATGGCATTAAGTTCGCCGCATTGTACAATTTTATGGTGCAATAAAGTATTAATAATAATAATAATAATAACTCCTAAATGTTTAACGCCTTTGTAAAGTTAATTTAAAAAGGAATGACAAAATAATGTATGTCATAGATAGAAAAAGAACTCTTTATTGCACAACGAGGAAAAGAATATAATCATGCTTTCTTAAATCTTGTAGATATTAAAATGAAATTTTAGTAATACATCACATAAATGAAGATTTACTGGACGATTAAAGTACAAGAGATACATATTATCACAAACCAGCGACGAATGGACTCAATATTAAAAAATACGTTCTACCTTAACGTTTAAATTATTTCTGTGAAAATTTTACTGTTCACGAATATTGTTATTGATGTCTTCAGATCGATTTGTATTGGAGAAAAAGACAGCTAAAAAACCTCTACTCTGAGCATCTTTTCTCAAATCGTCTTTAAATCTAATACATAGATTGATTAAATCTTAATATTGGCCTTTTTGCATCTACTTAATGAGATGATTTATACAGCGTCCAGTGGTATCTTCACTCACACTAGATGGGTGAAGGGACCACTCCGACGCTGTAGTGCCTGGGTCATGGTTTTTATAGATGGTGTAGGCTTGCCCAGCACCTATACCATCCTGACAGCCTAGTCGGCCTAGCCCACAGGAAAGACTAGTCAATACGTGCGGAGCCAACCAAGCTGCGGGTTTCCTCACGATTTTTTCCTTCACCGTTAGCGTGTGGTATTGCGACTACAAATTCGCAAATGTACGTAACTTTGAAATTAAACAAAGTCATTGGTACATGCCCGCACTCGGGATCGAACCTGGGGTCTCGCTTGCCAGTCTATGGTTCTTACCACTGAGCTACCACTGCTCTTCTTATACTATACATATTAGGTATCATTTGTACCATGTTTTCACCCAAGTTTCAGTTAGGCACTAAAATTTGTACCTAGTATCTGTGCTAGTATGTAAAGGTTGAGTACTAACATCGTATTTAATCCCATCGTTTACGCTTCAGTAAATGGTAGCTGAGAGGAAGCTAAAGGTTCGGATAGGACTAATTTCGACAAAAAATAATGCTTCAAATCTCCTTTCACTTAATACAAACTGCAGTCTTTTTCAGGCAGGACATACGACCGTTAGTTTTATTTGATTGGATTTTTTTAATTGGTAATGATATGGTCTTTTTTTGTTTAAGGTATTATTTTGACCGCTAAAGTTCAAAACAATTGTTTTTGTTCTTCATTATGGTTAGAAAATCTCTTTTACATCATGCGTACAAACAAAATAATTACTAAAAAAATAAGCCGCTCCGGGATATAACCGACGAAAGGTTCCTCAGTATTTTTACTGAGTATTAACTGAGTACTCAGTACCTCGCTACACTCCAAGGGAATTTCTTTGCATAAGATTTGCCGCCACATAGTCCTCCACCAACCCGAACTTGGCCCTCGTGGTGGAGTAAGGCCTAACCTTCCTGCGATGCAGGAAGAGACCCGTGCCCCAGTAGCGGGGGCATACAAGGCTTGGTCAGTCGATCGAAGATAGGCCACGGAGCGGCAGTCATAGCCGCGATCCCTCAAGTCCTATCTCCTACTTCTTGCGTTAAGAATCTGTCGACATGAGTGGAAACCAAGACAGCCGCTCTTGAAATGGATTTATTTACACTAATTAGCTAACGCCCCGGGTGTTTGTCTAGTGCTGATTGCTCCCTACGGTAGCGGAATTCTCTAAAGTAGCAATCAGACACTGAAGTTTACTTGAAGAGCAGCGCGAACTCTCCACCGCTAAATAAATTGTTTCAAACTCTCCACCGCTAAATAAATTGTTTCGAACTCTCCACCGCTAAATAAATTGTTTCGAACTCTCCACCGCTAAATAAATTGTTTCAAACTCTCCACCGCTAAATAAATTGTTTCGAACTCTCCACCGCTAAATAAATTGTTTCAAACTCTCCACCGCTAAATAAATTGTTTCGAACTCTCCACCGCTAAATAAATTGTTTCAAACTCTCCACCGCTAAATAAATTGTTTCGAACTCTCCACCGCTAAATAAATTGTTTCAAACTCTCCACCGCTAAATAAATTGTTTCAAACTCTCCACCGCTAAATAAATTGTTTCAAACTCTCCACCGCTAAATAAATTGTTTCTTACTTATTGTTATATTGCGATTTATCTTATTTTATTTGTTGAAGTTACAAAGACTGAGTTACCCATAAACCTCATCATCCACCCATTATGTCCTTATCGAGGGGCACGGGTCTCTTCCCTAAGGAAGGTATAGGCCATACTTCACCACGGGGGCAAAGTCCGGATTGGTGGAGGCTTGCAAGACTAGTGGGTGGTCTTGATGTCAGAAGTTTTCAAGCCGCCCTAAAGCCGCTGAGTTGGCTTAACGACTGCCATCTATCGACGGCATCCGCCACCAACGTGCCTTGTTAAGCGCGAACCCGCTAGGAAAAATGCCACTAGCATTAGTCATAGACGGTCACCCATCCATGGACTTCAGTGCCCTATGTTGCATAACCTTCGTGATCGTTTAAGATCTGACTGCCTGACTGCCCCGGCTGCCTGAGAAGGCAACCGGGGCTACGAGTAATTCCGAACACATTTTATTTGTGTTTTCTTATGTGTCATTTGCTGTATTGTGTTTTTCTTGGGCAATAAAGTATAAGTTAATAATCCTAAGTACGTTGTTCGTTATACTATTTTTATTTTTAATGCACTAACCCGTGCTAAGGAACAAATTTAAAAACCTATTTAGAGGCTAAAAATTTCACCCATGCCGGGATTCGAACCCGCAACCTCTGGCTAACCGTGCCAGCGCTCTACCAATTGAGCCAATGGGTCAAAATAGGTTTTTAAATTTGTTCCTTAGCACGGGTTAGTGCATTAAAAATAAAATTAGTATAATCATGTGGGTACAGTGATATCGTTCCGATGTTAAAACCTAACTGCAAAGTAGGTAGTCGGGGCTGTAAGTAATGCAATTTGCTTAAGTCAGATGTCGCTGCCTGTACGTAATACAGAGAATAGTGTAAAGAGGTTCGAAATTTCACTGATGCCGTGAGTCGCCCATTGGCTCAATTGGTAGAGCGCTGGCACGGATAGCCAGAGGTTGCGGGTTCGAACCCTGGCATGGGTGAAATTTTTAGCCTCTAAATAGGTTTTTAAACGTTGTTCGTTGTTCCCGAAGTTTGCCGAAGCGCATTATTTCCATCGTTTAAATGTACTTCCACTCCGAAATGGATGTAATCGAGTGAACAGAGATCATAATGGATTCCATTTACTTGGTATTAATGTTCCGAGTATGTAGGAGATCGGATGTTGAGATATGGGCCTTGATTAACGGCCAGTGTCGATGTATCGATGTATCCATAGGGATGTAGAATAGATACGATAAATATATATTTATATATATATATATATAAGTAGGTAGGTAGGTAGGAAGGTAGGCAGGTCGACAGGTAGGTAGGTAGGTAGACAAATAATTTGTGCTTTGAGACTCACACATAATGTAGAAGTATATTTCTGAAAATAAAGAGAATACTCACAGAACAAAATGTAGTTGTAATTATTAACTCGAAGCGCCCGTGACCTAGCGGAACCGAGTGATTGGAATCAATTACTAAGGTTAAGCAACAACAGGTGAGTCAGGTGCTGGTTGGGCTACCATCACGTGACTACCGCTAGTGGCATTTTTTTCGAGCGCCTCCGTGCTTCGCCAGGCACGTTAAGCCGTCGGTGCCGGCCATGTAATGGCAGTCGTTACGCCATATCAGAGGCTTAATAACTCCTGACAGCCCGCCACTATCTTACAATACACCACCAACCCGGACTTGGCCCCCGTAGTGGAGTATGGCTTAGCTTTGCTACGATGCAGGAAGATATCCGTACCCTATGGACATACAAGGGTTGATATCGAAATACAGCAGCTGCCCAGTTTAAGCAGTGAGGTAGTGGCATTCGAGTGACATACGTTGTTTGGTTATTTTATTTACAAACGACATGCCGGATTGAAATAAAAGTGCTTAAATCTAGCTTACATCTGATAATAGCAAAATAAAATAGAAGTTATAGCCTCATAAGAACATTCATAGAAGCTATTCTCAGTGCTATAATTTCTTTTTGATAAGTTTACTTCTAAATAAATATTCATGGACATGTTACACAGATCTCGTTAGCTCTATACAAAGTACAACATGGTACAACTAAATGACTTGTGTTATAGGTGCTAACTCGACGATAGATTTAATACAATAAATACGTAGATAACATCCAAGACCCCAGACAAACTAGAAAAGTTCGTTTCCTAGTTTGACCCAGCCGGGGATCAAAACCGCTGTATCACCGAGGCCGTCAAATTTTAAATTCTAATTCTAAACACGTGCAAACGTCGATTTAGTGTCCTCTTAACGTATTAGCAAAGTTTCATTTCTATCCTGTATGTCGTTTGTAAATAAAATCCAAACTACGCTTGTCTTGTAGACTTTTAGTCCGGGTGTTGTTATATCGGAAGAATCCGACCAGGATTCGCTTACGGGTATAAGGACCACTATTTGGTCGTCTCGTAGCTATAATAGTATTAAAAGCTTGAACAAATGTTCTTCATAAAATTTCATCGTTTTTATTCGTTCGAATCAGAAAATTAAATGACATACATATTCACCAAAAAACGTTGCCAAGCAACTAGAAAAGGTCGATGAAAAAATATAAATCTACTTGCAACAAAAAGACTCTATATACTCATGCATGGTAGTCGTGCACACTCTCCCCTTTCGAGATTTGGATTTGTAAAGCACGTATAAATTACTTTCAGTATTTTCTGTTGTTGCATTTCCGAGGAAATAGTAAAAATACGCTGATGACGTCACCCGTGGCTTTCAGTGAATACGCCTTTGCCAAGATAAAAAAATGGTCCAGGCAATACTAGAATGACATTTGTGACTAATGTTTTCCTTCGAAGGAAAACATATCTGTGAGCCTCGTTGTTTCGTCACATCCGGTAAAAATATTCTAACCTTTAAAATAAAAGAAATATATTAAGAAATATTATGCGTCTATCTATCTATCTATCCAGCCCATGAATGAAGCCCACTGCTGGGTATAGGCCTCTTCCATTTCACGCCAACTCTCCCGGTCTCTCAATCTCTCCATATTATGCGTATTTCATAAAATAAAGAAAAACCATATCATCATCAACCCATTATGTTTCCACCGAGGGGCACGGGTCACTTCCCAGATGAAGGTGTAGGCCATACAAAATAAAAAAATACGTGTCTCCTATCTTTGTAATCTTTTAAATAATCAAAATAACATCGCTAGTTAGTATTTGTGATGAAAAGAAGTCAATAGCTCCTTGAAGAGCGGCCTTGAGTTTCACCGGGCCATTCTGAAACACACTGTTTTAAATTTTCTGTGCGGCTGAAGCACGGCAAGGAAATAAGGATTGCTGCCTTCAAGACAAAATAATGGACTGTTAACCTGCTAAGTCCTCTATCTCGAGAAGGCATTAAACAAGGGCTTTCGAGGTCGTAGTGGACGTAAAACTACCTCTCAGCAAGCTCGTAACTACCGAGAGAGGCAGTAATTTATCGAGATTCGTTTGCAAATGTTTCTGCGCCCGTTGGGCTGCTAAGCGCACTATAAATCTTACGGTACCTAGCTGCTGAAACGGTCGCTCTAGAGGTGTCTTGCAGAAGAGAGCGATCAGATTCATTTATAAGCTAGGCAGTAGAGATTCGTTAAGAGATTTCTTTAAAGAAACTAACATCCTGACAGTTGTCAGTCAGTATATCTATGAACATATTATGTACGTCAGGAAAAATATCAGTAACTTTAAAACTTTGGGTAGCCAACACAATGTAAATACTAGAAATAAACATAAACTCTCGTTCGCACTATTTAGGCTGGCAAAGGTTAATAACTACATCCTTCATGGGGCATTGTAAACGCTTCTATAATAAAATCCCTGAAGATATATTAAGCTTGCCTGAAACGCGGTTCAAAAAATGTGTCAAGTACACTTTTTGCCAAATGGGCTACTATATCATAAAGGATTAGTTAGATGACAATAATGTCTGGAATTACAGCCAGTAAAATGCATGAGTTCTATGTTTTAAAATAATTATGTAAACTCTGTTAATTAAGGACTTTGAAAACACTAAGTTTGGAGTTTTTTTGTCCATTTTTTCTCCAAAATTATCTAGATTTTCAAATAGACACCTAGGTTGAATTGTTACGTTCATTAAGCTGCAGCTTCTGCGCTACTTTGAATAAAACCTTTTCATTTCATTTCATTGAGTGAAAAGGAGTGACCTTCGTTTTGTCGGAGGCCGTGGGTTCTATTCCCGCCGGATATTTGTATAAATGTCCTCAGTCTGGGCGTGTTTCTATGTGTCTTATGTCCTTGCCTGGTTTTCATAGCACATGGTATGCTAATTTGGGGCCCGCCTGGTTAGTACGATGGCACGAGTCACGGGGTTTGTACAGTCTATTTATTCTTACTTGTCCAATTTAGTAAACAAGATTCTAACCTTAAAATTGAGATTAGATGCATAAACTAGACATTTTCTCGCTAATTCATGAACTATCATGAACTATGTTTATAAAATTGGCAGCGTGTTACCTAAAAGAGTGTTCCAAGTTACTTCATTTATGGAAATATGGCGGTTTTGGACTAAAAAGTTACAGTTTATGGGTAGAATCTTGTTTACTAAATTGGACAAGTAAGAATAAATAGACTGTAGCGATAAAATGTTTCTATTTCACAACTGGCTGACCCAGCGAACTTCGTACCGCCTAACAGTCGATTCTTTGATTATTTTTTTAATTTCTCCTCCGTAAGTACCATCCTCGTAATTCAAGGAATATCCAAAACGAATTATTAGCGAAATCGGTTCAGCTGTTCTCGAGATTTTCACTTCTTCACATTCTTTTTATATTTAAGCATATACATGTGTGCGAATTTATTATATCTAATTACATTTATCTTTATCTCAATATAATTATTAGACCTAGTTATTTATTTGTGTATAATTTTATTTGTATATTATTGTAGCTTATTCTATCAAGTAGTCTATCAAGTATTTAAGTATCTTTTTCATCCTGTATTTATAATATTTTTTCTATTCATATGGGTATTATTCTATATAACATATAAGTATTCTACTCTATACAGTATTATTAATTCTTTAGAATTGTTATTGCCCATGATTATAATTATCGCACCGCAGTCTGTGACGCTCGTAGGGTAGCACATGGCACTGACTGAAAATCAGCGCTGAAGGCTTGTCCATCAGCATATTGCTGAGTCAGCTGCCATTTATAGCAGCAGTGACACGCCGTGACCTTTCGTTTTTCTTCGTTTTTTTTTTGTTCATGTTATGTTTAGTAATATGTTTTAAGATTGTTACTGTGGCGTGTGAACTGTTTTCTATAATATTTTTTTTTCTTCTTCTAGATTTGCGCTTACATTCAGCGATTAATTTTTATATTATAGATTAAACATTAATGACAATTACTGGAAAGTCACGAGATCAGACTTATAAAACGCGCAAATAGCGTCCTCGTAGTACCCAGGCAGGAGAGTGTGGTTCAGTTCCTAATTACACCAATAGTAAAGTCATTAGAATACTTCAGCACGTGTTACTATTGTTCATTGTAAGTATCCCAGTAATTCAAAGCAACGTTCTGGAAAGCACTTCACTATCGGTTTTACCCGGTAGTGACCGGTCTCGAGCGCCGGAAAAGTGTGCAGCCGATCCTTCGGGGTAACTGTATTGTTCCCAAGACCTATTTTCTCTGGAATTGTTAATGACTCGCAATGCTCATATACATTGTAAGTGTCTTCTTCTTCAGGATATAGATAGAGATAGAGGACACTTTATTGTACATAAAAATGGAAATTACATAATATTATGTAGTCCACTGCTGGACAAAGCCCTCCCCTAATGAGCGCCATAGCACCATGTTTTCAGCTTGCCGCATCCAGCATCTGCCTGCAGTTTTTCGCAGATCGTCATCCCACCTATAGGTGGGATGACGATCTGCGAAAAACGACCCCTCCACCTATAGTCGGGGTCCTACACTACTTTTGCCGAGTCGCGATCTCCACTCAAGAACACGTTTACTCCAACGGTTGTCGGTTTTTCGCGAGATGTAGCCAGCCCACTGGTACTTTAGCTCGCTAATTCTCTGAGCTATGACGAAAGTGTCTAAGTTTTAATTATTCTAATCTCTACATAAACGTGGATTGGTTGGAAGAAAATAATAATAATATTGGCCTTTTTGAATCTACTTAATGAGATGATTTATACAGCGTCCAGTGGTATCTTCACTCACACTAGATGGGTGAAGGGACCACACTCCGACGCTGTAGTGCCTGGGACATGGTTTTATAGATGGTGTAGGCTTGCCCAGCACCTATACCAATCTGACAGCTTAGTCAGCCTAGCCCACAGGAAAGACTAGTCAATACGTGCGGAGCCAACCAAGCCGCGGGTTTCCTCACGATGTCTTCCTTCACGTTAGCGTGTGGTATTGCGACTACAAATTCATAAATGTACGTAACTTTGAAATTGATAAAAGTCATTGGTACATGCCTGCTCTCGATATCGAACCTGGGGCTCTCGCTTGCCAGTCCATGGTTCTACCCACTGAGCTACTACCGCTTCTGGAAGAAAATACTGTCTAGTAATAAAGTTTGTTTTAGTGCAATAAAGGATTTTTTATTTATTCATTCATTCTACCGGTATCTAATTTCGTTATTGTCTTCGTCAATGGTTGCCTGGATGAAATTGCTACTAGTAAGAATTCCGACAATTGTTTTATATAATTTCTGTTGCTGTAATTTCTGTATACAATAAAGAGTAGTCTATCTAGTCATTCATTCATTCCTTCACTAACTGTACTCGTCTCTTTGACAAAAACATTGCAAGCAAGTATTAATACGTGCAGAAATACGCATTTTTATAAACTTAGCTGTAAAATATGCCAGATTTAGGATTGGATTAAAAACGCATGCTGTAAATACTGCATCGAGTCGTTTCTGTGAGTATCATCGTCAACCTACTCTCTACAAGCTCTGCGCCTAGCATTCACACAGGTTTCGATACTGCAATGCGATATACCGTGTTCATTTTACCCTGAGCCAAAACGAATTTCCATTCGCAGGGTCCCTCTTTCTACCTTTCAATTTTCCACGCAGATGACGAACAATTACGTCCTACGTAACAGGACTCCTGTAGATGCCGAGTTGTTGAAAACTTTTGCCATTGACACCAATATTCCCGTCAACCCAGACCTCCGCATGAAATTTCACATAAACTTAAGGATGTCCTAAACGTCCTGACCTGATTTTGAAAATAACAATACTTTTATATTGTTATTTGCACAGTTTGAACTGAAGAGGCCAATCATGTTCGATTTTTATTTTATAATCCCTTGGTCACGTATTTTGATTAAAATAGGCAGCCCACGTTCTAAAAACCAGAACTTCCGAAAATAACAGTGCTAAGTAATTTTTGCACTGTTATTTAGTTAAAAGTGAATGCCAGTAATTGTAAAATACATAAAAGTTTGACAGATTGTTTGTCCAAAATCGTCCGGAACTATTTTTCAATTGATTTGGCATGTTTTTCTATGCCGCGACTGCATTTATAAAAACTGAATATAAAAAATGCAAAATATTTTATTTAAAAGAAAAAAGATTCCACACAATGTTTTACGTTAGTTACCACACTATTATTATTATTATTATTAATACGTTTATTGCACATAAGTAAAAAAATACAATGGCAATGTGGCGGACTTAATGCTATAAGCATTTTCTACCAGTCAACCACAGATGGTGCAAGAGATTAAATGGTAGGCATTCGAAACAAAACGGAAGAGATACTTAGTTAAAACTAGATAAGCTGACAAGTACTCAATAAGTAGGTACATATAATATATAAGTAAGTAAATATACACTATATTCTTATAATAGAATACACACTGGATGTAAATCTTTTATTTTGTATGTAATTTTTTTGTATAATGTTAAAATTGCTTTTCACGTTGCATTCTTTCGTACACGTAGGAAGTACAGCAGCAAGTATTATAAAGCATTGGACGTCATGTCAAACACATTCTCTGAAATCAACACTATTTAATATTTTCTGGGTTTCTAAATAAAAATAAATTTTCGTCAAGTCCACAGCTCTCCATGTCGCCCCGAGCGAACATTTTCTATCGCATTTCGTGAATAATTCAAAACATTACCGCCCAAATTATACGTTACAGCCCACCGACTCCTATTTCGTACGTACTGAGGGCAGTTTTTATTCGCTTTAGGTATTTGGTTGGACTTACATATGAATGTGAACGGTAACGCTAAAAGTTAAACGGAAATAGGTTTTCCGGAGAGAACGTCGATGCGACGATATTTTTGTTCCGTTTGAAAGCACAGAGAGCACTCATTTTGATATGGCTAAAGTTGCAATTGTTTAGCTTATACAAGCATGTCTCACGGCATGCGCCTTCTCTCGGAGAAAGACAAATAGCGAGCATGGAAAACAGGTGGCAAGTATATTTGGGCTTAAAAACCATGCGTACCCACCGCTAATTGACTGCGGATTTCAAGCGATCATTTACCTAATGTAATGGAATATTGTCAGTCAGTCGTCAGGCTATACTATTCCACTGCTGGACATAGCCCTCCCCTAAAGAGCGCCACGTTGTGCTATCATACGAGTAGGGGGTAATGCCCATAATCCCCACGCTGGGCATGCGGGTTGGGGATCGCATTTCGGTGCAATCGTATGGAATATTGACTTTAATATAATTTTAGACAATACTATCACTTAGCTTGGTCCGGATGCCCTGTGCTGTGGTAACCAGGTGAAGATATCACAAACATATAACATACCTAGACTGAGGCCATTTGTACAAATTAAGTACGCTATTCTCTAGTTGGTATCGAACCCACGACCTCTGAGTTGGTAGTCAAGCGTGTCAACCGCTATCAACATGAGTCACACATAACACAAAATGTAACAGTTATTACTAGTTACATTTTGTGTTATGCAACGTTTTATTGAATTAAAACAAAACGATGAAGCGCTCGTGGCCTAGTCGAACCGAGTAATTGGAATCAATCGCTCAAGTTAAGCTACAACAGGCGCGGTCAGGTGCTTGATGGGTGACCGCCCCGTTACTACCGCTATTGGCATTTTTCCGAGCGCTTCCTTGCTTCGCAAGGCACCTTTAGCCGTGGGTGCCGGCTGTCATGTAATGGCAGTCGTTAAGCCATGTCAGAGGCCTTATTGGCGGCTTGATAACTTCTGACAGTAAGACCCGCCAAGATAATTGATATCCCGGTAAGCTGTTCCCATGGGAATATTATTACTATGAATATTATTTAATAATAGAAGCGCTCGTGGCCTAAACGAACCGAGTGATTGGAATCAATCACTTGGTTAAGCAACAAGAGGCGAGGTCAGGTATGGGATGGGTGAGCGTCCCGTGACGACCGCTAGTGCAATTTTTCCGAGCGCTTCCGTGCTTCGCAAGGCATGTTAAGCCGTTGGTGCCGGCTGTCACATAATGGCAGTCGTTAAGCCATGTCAGAGGCCTTATGGGCGGCTTGATAACTTCTGACAGTAAGGCTCGCCACTATCTTACAAATCTCCACAAACCCGGACCGTGGTGGAGTTTGGCCTAACCTTCCTGCGATGCAGGAAGAGACCCGTGCCCCAGCAGTGGGGACATACGGGGTTGTAACCGCAATCGCAAAACAAAACTTGGAATTCGTTATTCGTGTTTTAGTTAGCGACTTCGTCTGTGCAGGATTTGTTTTTGAGTAGCTTATATTAGCGTGGCATAAAAAAGAAATAGCATTAAGGCCTGCGCTGACGTGTGACGTGTGTGTGCGAAAAGTACCCCGTACAAAAAGTCCCTCAAGTTACCGAGGACATCAAGAGACCGGACTGGACAAAAGTTCGGTATTTTCTTTTGTAACGCCTTTTTCGCTAACGCGACGTAAAAACCAACTCGTAGCGTATACGTTTGCTTTCTAACATTAGTTTGTAATATATTCATAGGCAATTACATTACAAATTTAAGACATATTAAACGTCGGAAAATTGTAAAAAATATAATAAACGAGTGAAATCCGTACTGAAACAGTTTTAATTATGTCTAGTACTCGTGTTAACCTAAGAAAATACTAAGACATAATAACTTAGAATAATTATACTATTTTTATTTTTAATGCACTAACCCGTGCTAACCTCTGTCACGGATAGCCAGAGGTTGCGGGTTCGAATCCCGGCATGATTGAAATTTTTAGCCTCTAAATAGGTTTTTAAACTTAGAATAATCTAAGTAAATTAAATCTTAATCATTTATGTGTAGGTTGTTAGGTAGGTACAGTGACAACTGTCAACGGTAACAACCTGGTAGCTCCTTAAAGGATCACTAGGTTGTCTGTCCATCCGTTCGTCTGTCCAGACCCTTTATCTTGGGAGCGCGTGGAGGTATAGAATTGAAATTAAAACAATATACGTATACAGGTATACAGTCCCTTGAAGCGGTAAAAAAATCAAACTTCTAAGTAAACGTAATATACAGATACGGCCGTTTATGCGGAAAAAATGAACATAAATTTTAACACTCAAGGAAATCGAAATTCAAAGGCCACTTTCCGTTGAACCATTACTATGAAATTTCGCAAGCAAAATCATATTTTACTACAAGTATCTACTGAGAAAAATCTGAAGCTATACATTTGTAATTAAATCGTAACACAATATACTCTTTCTTCTTGTTCTTCTTCAGGCTATATTAGCCCAGAGCACACATAGCAAGAGACTATTTGAAGTTCGGGAAAAATACTGTAAGACTTGTTTTGTGAACAAGCTATTTATAATACATAAGGGCCTAAATATTTATAGGCCCGAGCTAGCCAGAATTAAACTTGTCTAGTGTTTTTTTTTCACTTAATATAGGTACGATTATGGACCAAAGTCTAGTTTAGTTTAGCAGACTCTGTGTAATCCATTACCAGTCCTAAGTGATCGATGTTTCTGTCAAAGAAAACATTTTATATTACATCTCACTTTGCTACGCGAGGAGAAACTAAGTCGAGAATATCATTTTGGGTAAGTAGCTAGCGCTTTTTTATGTTATTTCTGAAAACTTTATAAGTTTGAAATTGAAATAAAAAAAATTTTTTTGGAATTAGTGTTTTATTTGTATTTAATTAGGTAGTATTTTTTCACCAAATTTGTGTGTATGTATGTGGCAGTGGCATTCAAAGTCAAGATGAAAGTTAAAAAAATAAATTGACTGTAAAAATTAAATGTTTACTTAACGAACGTGATATCTGTTAGTTTCACAATTAATAGATTATTGTGAAGACGAAACTGACAAAGACACTCAACATTTATTCTTTTCAAAACAGATTTTAACTTAATTCACAGAGTTTTCAACTTAAAGTTCCATTACACTAGATTAAATCGTCCCCGTTAACATTATTTAATACCAGACATCCAGACAAATGAAAAGGGTTACATGAGGCTCTAATTTATTTTTTATCCATGATATGTTGTTTGAAATTAAAACCAAAAACGTTTATTTCGAAATCGCCTCGTTGTCGCGAGTCACCCTTTTAATACATTATTTCAGGCCTTCCATTAAAGAATTAGTTATCAACCCTTATGTCCCCACTGCTGGCGCACGGGTCTCTTAATGCATTGCAGGAAGGTTAGGCCATACTGGCACCGCGGGGGCCAAGTCCGGGTTGGTGGAGGATTGTAAGACAGTGGCGGGCCTTACTGTCAGAAGTTATCTAGCCGCCTCTGAGACCATTATATGACGGACGGCACCAACGGCTTAGCGTGCCTTGCGAAGCACAGAAGCGCTCGGCAAAATGCCACTAGCGGTAGTCACGGGACGGTCACCCATCCTGCACCTGACCACGCCTGTTGTTGCTTAACTCAAGTGATTGATTCCAATCACTCGGTTCGCCTAGGCCACGAGCGCTTCATTTATACGCTACATAAAATAATAAATACTAGCTGACATGGCAAACGTTGTTTTGCCATATTAGATAGATAGATAGAATATTTTTTATTGTACACAGAAATTATGTACAGTAACAGATATTGTATAAAATATAGCACAAATGGCGGCCTTATTACTAAAAGCAATTTAGACAAATAGTCAACCTACGAGCCAATCTCAGACCTACCAAATATTATTATTATTAATTTCTCAATACTTTTTTATATCATTAACACAAAAAAATCATAAATATCGGTAAAGACGTTTCGGAGGAGTTCGATGAAACACAGTGATATGAAATTTTCGTCTTCTTCTTCTTTTTCAGGCTATATTAGTCCACTGCTGGACATAGCCCTCCCCTAATAAGCGCCTTAGCGCCCTGTCTTCAGCTTGCCGCATCCAGCATCTGCCGGCAGTTTTTCGCAGATCGTCATCCCATCTGGCCGGAGGGCATCCTACACTACGTTTGCCGAGTCGCGGTCTCCACTAGAGAACACGAGAGAAATTTGAAGAAATCAAGAAATTTTTATATTAGACATATTTAATGTGCGAGCGAGTGGAATACCGTAGAGATTACTTAAGCTATTGTCTGTCTATATCCCTTTCCTATTGTCCTTAGCCAAGTGAGAGCGCGGCCATTAGGATAATGGTAAGCGGGGGGCGGGGCTCCGGAACGCACCTGTAGCTCCACCGTGGCGTGCACGCTATCGATCGGGCGAGTGGCTGAGCTGCCGGTAGGCGCTTCGACGAAATACCGTGCGTTTTACAACTACTGTAAGATAGTAGTTGTCGTCGCCCGCTAGTTGTACTATTTTATATCATAAACACAAAAACACATAAATATCGGTAAAGACGTTTCGGAGGAGTTCGATGTCAAACGCAAGATATGAAATTTTCATCCTCTTCTTCTTCTTCTTCAGGCTTTATTAGTACAATGCTGGACATAGCCCTCCCCTAAAGAGCGCCACGTTGTGCTATCATAGGGGGTAATGTCCATAATCCCCACGCCGGGCATGCGGGTTGGGGATCGCAGTTCGGTGGAATTATACTGCAGGGGGCGCTGCTGCCTACCCCCTGGTTTGTGTCCTTAGTCGCCTTTTACTACACCCGCGGGAAGAATTGGGATGGTGCTATTCTCTAGGCCGACACCACACAGCAAAAGCACAGCAGCAGCTGTAAGATAGTAGGAATTGTATAAATACAAATCAAATTAAAAAAAACAACGTAAACCTCTTACACGTCTGGGACGGTCTGCCGGGTCGTCGTGAGCCTCCGGCGTGTTTCCAGTCGAGAGCCACCTTCAGGATGTGGTGATGGGTTCTTCGAATTGTGTATCCCGGTCAACGTCATTTGCGTTCCCTGATGTCTTGGGCTACGGGTTTTTGTTTTGTGATCTGTCACAGTTCGGCATTTGAGATGGTGTTAGGCCAGTGTCTTCGTAAGGACTTCTCAAACAGTTGTCTCTGTCTGATGTCTGATCTCTCTTAGACGAAGGAGAAGGACGAAACTTGTTCATATTCCCCTAAAATCATCCCAAATTGACTCTCACGGCCTTACTAATAAATAAGTCATACACTCTGAATAACTATTTGATGTATGTCAATTTAAACTGGTTTAGTCGCATTTAGCGTACAAATAACCAAAGTACAAACCTCGCTTAACGGATGTATATACAGCTCATAACCTTTATTATTAAGGCCGTTAGTGTTTTACAGAAAAAGAGAGC
This sequence comes from Yponomeuta sedellus, assembly GCA_934045075.1. Classification (NCBI taxonomy): domain Eukaryota; kingdom Metazoa; phylum Arthropoda; class Insecta; order Lepidoptera; family Yponomeutidae; genus Yponomeuta; species Yponomeuta sedellus. The sequence goes on along the minus strand of OW203726.1, from coordinate 3,741,657 downwards.
TAGGCCAGATCACAATTCGACATATAAGATGCCGCTTTTTTAATAAATTTAGTAGCATCCCAGACGTGCACTTTGATTTTGCGCATCATTATGGAAAAAAATATATTGAAAAATTTTCTGTCAAGCACATAAGTAATATTATTGTAATATGCCTATAGTCACTTTTAATTAACAGCATTATAACTTACTACATTATAAGGATTTTAAGTGACTACTAAGTCATAAATAGCAATTGTACACAGCAATTTCAATTTTATTTTTCATTATGTAGAATAAATATCCTACAGGGCACAGGCCTTCTCTCAGAGAAAGAATATGAGCCTAATTATTACGCGTGCCCACCGTGGATTGGGAATTTTAAGCGCTGAAATATTTAAACACCTCAGGCACTTAAATTTCTTATAATAATTTACTTTTTATAAGAAATATATTTGTATAAGAAATAGGAATACACTAAATGTAAATCTTCTTCTTCTTCTTCAGGCTATATTATATAGTCCACTGCTGGACATAGCCCTCCCCTAATGAGCGCCATAGCGCCCTGTCTTCAGCTTGCCGCATCCAGCATCTGCCGGCAGTTTTGTGTAAAGTAAATAAATATAAAAAAAATGTGAGACATTTTTCACTCGCTCTTGCTAGAACTTGCTGTTAGTGAGGTAGGCATTCTTATCGTAGGTGCTTACGATGCTAAATGTCAGCTCGACTGAACCAAAAGGTAGGTAAGTAATTAACGTTCGTACCCGCACCTCAATCGCGTTAGCGATCAACAATGTCCTTTGATGCTAGGGTTGCCAACTTTGTGAATTATACGTAACGTTACCCTGTCAAATATTTATGTAAATACTAGCCCTGGAAGCGCTTGTGGTCTAGTCGAACTAAGTTACAATCAATCACTTGAGTTAGGCAATAACAGACGCGGTCAGTTGCACGATGGGTGAACGTGCCGTGACTACCGCTTTAGTAGCATTTTTCCGAGTGCTTCCGTGGTTCGCAAGGCACGGCTGTCATGTTATGGCCGTCGTGAAGCCGTGTCTGAAATTGTATGTCCCTACTGCACAAGTCTCTACCTGCATAGCAGGAAGGTAAGGCCATACTCCACCACGGGGTCCAAGTCCGGGTTGTGGAGGATTGTAAGACAGTGGGGCGCCTTACTGTCTGAAGTTATCAAGCCGCTCATAAGGCCTCTGACCTGGCTTAACGGCTGCCATTACATGACAGCCTTGCGAAGCACAGAAGCGTTCGAAAAAATGCCACTAATGGCAGTCACGGGGCGGTCGCTCATCCTACACTTGACCGCGCCTGTTGTTGCTTAACTCAAGTGATTGATTTCAATCACTCGGTTTAACTAGGCCACGACCGCTTCTCTAGATTTTTAGATCTAGAAAGTTTCACACATTTTTCGTAGTGACAAAGCATAATCCGCCGAAAAAATATTGACAACCCTATTCAAAGCACCTATTGCGGAATTAGGTTAGAGGTCTATTGTGTGCAAGCCTTCGCTTCGCCATACATCTTCCTGCCATGTGTTGTGGTCTTATGACAATTGGTATAGAGGTGATTATTGCGAGTTTCTACTCTACCGCTAAGCGTTAGAGGATGTACATTGTACATAGCAAGATGCGAAATATCAAGTCAATACCTTTCGAATGCAGCGTTGGACGTTTGCTAGCTTTTAGGAAACTTTCAAGCGAATGGAAGTCAGAAGCCGCGACTTCCTTCTTAATTTCTGTGGAGCTACAACCCTTTGTGGGTCTTGGCTTCCTCTACAATCTTTTTCCACGTGTCTGGGGCCCTGGACTTTCTCTTTCAGTCCGTGTATTTACACCGACGGTCTCGGTGGCGCAGCGGTTTGACACGCTGACTGTAAAACCGAAGGTCTCGGGTTCGATCCCCGGCCAGTTCAAACTAGGGAACGAACTTTTCTAGTTAGTCTCGGGTCTTGGATGTTATCGTTGTATTTATTGTATTAAATCCATCGACGAGCTAGCACCTATAACACAAGTCATTTAGTTGTACTTAGTATAGGGCTAACGAGATCTGTGTAATATGTCCATAAATATTTATCGTTCTAAGGTCTTCTTCAATACAGTCAAACCAACGTTTTCTGCGTCTGCCTCTTGATCTGTTTTCTTGCGGCGTTCACCAGGTTAATCTTCGCTCTGTTCTTCGGCATTCTGCCCAAAATTCCGGACAGCATAGCGACTATCATAGGAGTCACTTTTTTGAAGAAGCAAAAAATAAAGTGGGTGTAATATGTAAGGGTGTCAGGAATATGCAAAAGACAAGTGTCACCGATGGTGGCTTAATGAACTCTAACCTACATTGTATGAAGCATATGGAGTTAGACTACGTTGCAAATTGGAGCCGAAATTCCGCTCACATGTTGAACCTGGAGAAGTACCTTAAATATAAAGTTGTGCATTCATTATACAACCATCCTTACCCACCGTAGATAAAAAAAAACTTCTTCACAACACAATCACTTTTCCTGGTCCCAAAGTAGGACACCCTGCGCTATGGTTACCATAAGGACATCACAAACATGGCTCACACCCAGACTGAGGCCCTTCGATATCAACCCTTGCTGTCCCCACTGCTGGGGCACGGGTCTCTTCCTGCATCGTAGGAAGGTTCGGCCATATTCCACCACGGGCCTAAGTCCGGATTGACTGAGGCCCTTAGTACAAATACATAGGCTGCTACTTATGTATGCGGAATCTGGGATTCCAATAATTTTAAACGCAATGTCTGACCTCCATGGTCAAATTCGTTCTTTTTTTTAAATACTGGCCGGTAATATTTTTCTCTTATATATGTTAGTGTTTTGTTTTTGTTGGGCTTAAAATGTCATATCGCTGAAAAAATGGAACTCACTCGTGAAAATATTCGTGCTATGATTTATTACGATTTTCGACGTGGTTTAACGCGGAAATGTAGTGGGAATCGAGGCCACAACCTGCAGCGTGGTAATCAGACGTATTACCAGTCAACCATCGAGGCATTCACAAAGCCGAAGATCGAAGAAGAGATCAAAGGCCTAGCAAGCTGGCAAACATCCTCCCTTAGGGTGCTTACATAAGGAAACAGGTTTTTCGGTCCCGATAAGTCAGTACGGGTCGGTATTGGTAGGTACCGGTCATACCACATAGGTAATAGAAACAGGTAAATCTGTCCTTTGTGACCATCATGTCTTCGAGTTCGTCAGACGATGAGTTTTTTCTACTCGCAAGTGTTTAAATCTGTTTCTGTATTTAAGCACCCTTAGTCATGTTTGCCGATTTTTGGTCTCCGCTCGAGAATATGTTTACCCAAATTCTTTTCGATTTTATCCAGATGGTAGTATAAATTCATTCCTTTTCATACTACTTCAGAGACACGGGTGTGCAGTCCCGCGCCGTTTTAATTTCGCAAATGCCCCAAAACGGCATCGCTACGCCAAAATGGCGCTGAAACTCGCAATTTCATCGCCGTCACGCGTGTCAGCGCTCACTTAGTCACGCCATTCGTGACAGGCACCAAGGTAGCCACATAATGGATACCTGTTACCTCTAGTTATATGCTAATTCATATTTGGTGCCCTAAATACGGGGCGTTGCGACTAAGCGAACCGATTCCGGGTCTACGAGTAACTACCAACCTAGGTAGTACGAGGGCATGAGTCAGGCGTTTTGTGGCGATAGAACTTCAAAATTCGATGATAAATTTTAAAAACCTATTTAGAGGATAAAAATACGTAATACAGAGAGTATTGTAAAGAGGGTCGAAATTTCACTGATGCCGGTAGTCGCCCATTAGCTCAGTTGGACAGAGAGCTGGCACGGATAGCCAGAGGTTGCGGGTTCGAGTCCCGGCGTGGGTGGAATTTTTAACCTCTAAATAGGTTTTTAAAATTGTCCTTAGCACGGGTTAGTGCATTAAAAAGAATGTAATCCATGATAAATGTAGTGGAAAGTCCTGATTTCTGATATTCAAAATGCGCAGTTCGAGTTTCTTCTTAACCTTTTATTCCTTTGATCGATCCTGCGGCTCAAGTTTCTGGTACGTGTAACCAGAAACGTGAGCCGCAGGATCGATTGCCAGTGCGGGCCTGTACCAATGACTTTTTCTTACCTATGTTTATGTGTGAGGTATCAATACCACTCGCTATTGGTGAAGGAAAACATCATGAGAAAACATGAGTGTCTAAGGGACCTCAACGTTTGAAATCGCCAAACTGTGGTGGGCACGCGCAGTAATTAGTCGACACTCTCTCCCTATGGGCGTTTGTCCACCGCCGCCGTCACCGTCACGTCACCGAGAACGAAATAACGGCGCCGAAGTAGCGGTACATACATTTACTTAGGCCGCGTGTCCACCGCACATCCGTCACCCGAGCGCCGTCATCCCGGCCGCCGAAATTGCGAGTAGGTCGGCGTGACCGCTAGAACGTGGCGGGCCACGTTCTAGATTTTGACGGGCTGATGTGCCGGCAATACAAAACACGTATGAACTTGTCCATACACTGCCGTCGCCGTCGCACCGTACACGAGCTCAGTTATTATTTTGTCTGTCATCAATTATATCATTGTAATAAAAATGGCCAAAAAATTAAAATACGATATTTATTCATTAATAGAAGGTATAGAAAGTAAAGAATGTTTGGAACAGTTGGAACAACCTAAACCATCGTCGTCACGTCACGTTGGTCGCGGTGGACAAACGATCGCCGTCACATCATTTTAAACTCGGCCCGAAATAATATCGTTCTCGGTGACGTGACGGTGATGGCGGCGGTGGACAAACAGCCTATGTCCTGCAGTGGGTCAAGTGTTAACATTCGGACAAGATTAACTCGAAAATTTTATGCGCAATTTCTGAAACACATCTTTTAAAAATTAATTTACACCAAATTTTGTTCTTTTGTTGGTGATCCATTGGGATTTCACAAACAAAGCTTCTTCTGATACTAATATACTTTTTCTTTACACTACGATCTTTATGGTGATCTGTCAGGATCGTGGCAAGGGCAGAACCTGGTCTCTACCCCTCTGGGATACAGAGTTATGTTTTATAATGATTTTTTTGCTCTACTATTTGCTCTAATCATTATATTCGTAAATTGATGAATTTTCTGAAAAACAGTTTTTAAATAGATGTTACAAACAATGGAAATATCCCTTAGCAGCGTGTACACCGGAAATTTGCAAAAAGTTACCAAAGTCGAAAAATAGTGAGACGGACATAGTCTGCATTGAACATGCTAGAAACGGTAGTATATTAAATGGGTCTAATCGCGATTATTTATTACGTAAAACGTAATTGCATAATCGCGATTGGACCCGTTTAATATAACATAACTATGTATGAGTATCATTAAAAAATACTATGCTAGAAACGGTTCGGGGTTACTTAAGTACTATAAGTCGAAATGCACCTCCTAAGGTAATACGGTTTTTGATAGCTTTTAATAAATTAAAGCGAGGTTTTCATTTTAATATTAAACAAAGACTTAGTGTACATAGTATTTCTTTGTGCACTACATTAGTAAAGGCAGAATATTTCACTGTCACTTTTTTTATAAAGAATATATTTCAAATAAACCTTTATATATTTCACATTCATCCGTAAGACACAAAGGGTGGTTGTTTTAGACTAGGTATCAGAAGGAGCCAACCTAAACCTTTGAATTATGTAGTGGGAAACTTTTTAAGGTGCTCCGACCAGGTGGGATGACGATCTGCGAAAAACTGCCGGCAGATTCTGGATGCGGCAAGCTGAAGACCGGGCGCTATGGCGCTCATTAGCGGAGGGCTATGTCCAGCAGTGGACTACATAATATAGCCTGAAGAAGAAGAAACTTTTCAAGGACATATACAAAGCAATTACTTAATGGTCTAATCTGTAACTATGTGACCTGCGTCAGAGTGGTCCCTTCACTCACATAGTATGAGTAAAGGTTCCAATGGACGCTGTATAAATCATCATCTCATTATGTAGATGCAAGTTTTTTTATTCGATAAGATAATAATATTCTTTATTTTTATACCGAAAAATCGTTTCAGAAACAGCATATACAGGAGAGATATAATTGGCGGCCTTACTGCTAATACCATTTTCTTTCAGGAAACCTCAAATCTGACAATTTGAAAACCTATTTATAGGCTAAAATTCCACCCATGAAGGGATTTGAGCCCGCGACCTCCAGCTATCCGTGCCAGCGCTCTTTCCAACTGAGCTAATGGGTGACTCACCGGCATCAGTGAAATTTAGAAACACTTTGCAATAGTCTCTGTATTACGTACAGGCAGCAACATCTGGCTGAAGTAATTTGCATCACTTGCAGCCCCGCGTACCTATTTTGCAGTTAGGTTTTACATCGGAATGATATCGCTGTACCCACATGATTTTTTAATTATTTTTAATGCACTAACCCGTGCTAAGGAAAATCCGGGTTGGTGGAGAATCGTAAGACAGTAGCAGGCCTTACCGTAAAAAGTTGTCAAGCCGCCCATAAGGCCCCTGACATGGCTTAGCGACTGCCATTACATGACAGCCGGCACCAACGGCTTAAGGTGCTCTCCATTGAATGAGCCTTACAATATCTCGTAACAATGGGCGGAGGCCCATAGCTTTACACCGTCCAATTCACTGAAAAGTTAACGCCTCAGAAAACATGTCTACCTTCTTTTTCACAGGACGGCTGTTCGGTCTGGAAAAATACTGTTGAATATTTATGAAAACAGTTTTTTCTCGTTCATTCCTGGAAAATAATGTTTCTTTAGTAGTCTTAAGTGACGCATTTTGTAGAATCAAAGTAGGTAACGGTGTTTTTCTCTTTTTAGGTAAACACTACACTGACTTAGATATTCAAATCTATCTATTACAAATTCATGTACCCAAATCAAGTTTGTTCGTGATTCTGGACAGCTTCGATCAGCAAATTTTTATTTCATAAATAACTACAGCGTGACTTCGAACTCAGTTCAAAAACGTTAAGGCGATATTTTAAACATATAAAAAAAAAGTATTGTATGGAATCAGTTACTTTGCGGAAACCCATAAGACTCGGTGCTGGTGTGACCGTATCTTGCTGCTGCTTGAAAAAGTGGGAGGGAGGGCGGTGCATTAACTAACCGCTTGGTCCTTGTGGGATTTTTGGCGGAATTTAGCAAAGAAATTTTCACATTTTAATGCTAAAAAATATGTAAACTATGGTTTCAAAATAAAAACTCTTCGACAAGCGTGTAATTATTTATGCAGACAGACGTTTATACATTTAAAAACCTGTAGAGGCTAAAAATTTCACCCATGCCGGGATTCGAACCCGCAACCTCTGGCTATCCGTGCCAGCGCTCTACCAATTGAGCCAATGGGCGACTCACGGCATCAGTGAAATTTCGAACCTCTTTACACTATTCTCTGTATTACGTACAGGCAGCGACATCTGACTTAAGCAAATTGCATCACTTACAGCCCCGACTACCTACTTTGCTGTTAGGTTTTAACATCGGAACGATATCACTGTACCCACATGATTATACTATTTTTATTTTTAATGCACTAACCCGTGCTAAGGAACAAATTTAAAACCTACTTATTCTATTTACCGGCATGGGTGAAATTTTTAGCCTCTAAATAGGTTTTTGAATTTTTTTCCATAGCACGGGTTAGTGCATTGAAAATAAAAATAGTATAGACGTTTATACATTCAACGTTATTAAAAAACATGATTTTTTTAAGTCATGTACATTTTACACTATTTTTATTTTTAATGCACTAACCCGTGCTAAGGAACAAATTTAAAAACCTATTTAGAGGCTAAAAATTTCACAATTGAGCCAATGGGCGACAATTGGTAGAGCGCTGGTACGGATAGCCAGAGGTTGCGGGTTCGAATCCCAGCATGGGTGAAATTTTTAGCCTCTAAATAGGTTTTTAAATCATGTACATTTGTAAAATTATAGCACTCGTAGCAATACCGCTCGACACGGCGTTATGGCGCTCATTAGGGGAGGGCTATGTCCAGCAGTGAACTACATAATGTAGCCTGAAGACAGACAGACGGCTCATTAGCGGTGAAGGAAAACATCGTAAGGTAACCTCAGTTTCTGAGCTGTCCACTTACCTCAGCGCTTGAAGTTGCCAATCTGCGGTAGGCACGCGAAGTATGGACACGTATAGGCTGCATTTTTATAATATTCAAATTACGCTCGTGGCCTAGTCGAACCGAGTGATTGGAATCAATCACTCGAGTTAACCAACGACAGGCGCGGTCAGGTGCTGGATGGGTGCCCGTCCCGTTACAACCGATAGTGGCATTTTTCCGAGCGCTCCGTGCTTTTTTTTTAAATTTATTTATTTAAGGCAAATAAGTGTAGTGAAATTAAACAAACCAAAATCACAAAAATCTGGTAGTTTTATGCGCGATTTTCGGAGTACACTCGTTAAGCCGTAGGTGCCGGCTGTCATGTTATGGCAGTCGTTAAGCCATGTCAGAGGCCTTATGGGCGGCTTGATAACTTCTGACAGTAAGGCCCGCCACTGTCTTACAAACCTCCACCAACCCGGACTTGGTCCCCATGGTGGAGTATGGCCTAACCTTCCTGCACGCAGGCAGAGACCCGTGCCCCAGCAGTGGGGACATACAGGGTTGCAATCGAATCGAATCGATTAAAATTACTACATGAAATAATGGAAGAAATAAAGACATTTATTGGAACAAATTAACACACCACAGGAAAAGGGGCAGGGCAAGCTCAGAGCGCATATTCTGTGGCATGTCATTGTTACCACAAAGGGCATCTGACTCAGCATTGTGTTGAGGGTGTGAGCCCCCAGCGCTGGTTTTCAGTCAGTGCCCTCGGTGTATATTACGAGCTGGTGCGTAACAATTTACAAATAGGGACATAGGGGCGAGTCTCCATTAAAGTTGTACAATAGTCACAATGGTATGGTAATAGTGGTCCCATTGACACTATTACCAGTCTAGTGAACAATCACAATGGTATATATAACCCGTCTAACTCATTTAAAAAACCTATTCAGAGGTTAAAAATTTCACCCATGCCGGGATTCGAACCCGCAACCTCTGGCTATCCGTACCAGCGCTCTACCAATTGAGCCAATGGGCGACTCACGTCATCAGTGAAATTTCGAACCTCTTTACAATATTCTCTGTATTACGTACAGGCAGCGACATCTGACTTAAGCAAATTGCATTACTTACAGCCCCGACTACCTACTTTGCAGTTAGGTTTAACATCGGAACGATATCACTGTACCCACATGATTACACTATTTTTATTTTTAATGCACTAACCCGTGCTAAGGAACAAATTTAAAAAATTTAAAAATTTGTAAAGAGGTTCGAAATTTCACTGATGACGTGAGTCGCCCATTGGCTCAATTGGTAGAGCGCTGGTACGGATAGCCAGAGGTTGCGGGTTCGAATCCCGGCATGGGTGAAATTTTTAACCTCTGAATAGGTTTTTTAAATTTGTTCCTTAGCACGGGTTAGTGCATTAAAAATAAAAATAGTGTAACCGTCTAACTCAACTAGACACGTCGCGCGATTCGATCTTCGTCGCGAGAAATTAATATTGTGTAAGCAAGGACGTGACATTGGGTGTAAGACACAAACTTCGAAAGGGGCAGAAGCGCTCGTACCCTAGTGGATCTAAGTTGGAATCACTTAAGGAACAACAGGCCCGGTCAGGTGCTGGATGAGTGAGCATCCCGTGACGACCACTATTGGCATTTTCCCACCGTTTCCGCGCTTCGCAAGGGACGTTAAGAGGTTGGTGTCGGCTATTATTTAAAGCCATGTCAGAATTGTCAGAGGCTTTATGAGCGGCTTGATAACTTTCGACAGTAAGGCCCGCTACTGTCTTACAATCTTCCAACAACTCGGACTTGGCCCCCGTCGTGGTGTATGGCCTAACCTTCCTGCGATGCAGGAAGCTCCAGTAGTGGGGAAGTACAGATGGTTGATATCATTATACAAGGTGTATTTGATCAATCAACAGAGCAATGCACATAAAAACTTTTCTAGAATGTCGTCGTCGTCGTCAGGCTGTACTTGTCCACAGCTGGACATAGCCCTCCCCTAATGAGCGCTATAGCGCCCTGTATTCAGCTAGAATGTATCACGTAATATTCTGAAAACTGCAATCGATTTTAATGCAGTTTCAGCTAAACGCGGAACAATCGAGGACAAACATAAATAGATAGATAGATAAATAGAATATTCTTTATTGCATGTACACCAGGAATTACATAAGAGACATAAAAAACAACAGTACCGTACAAGTGGCGACCATATTACTAAAAGTAATCTTGTTGTAATTTAAGTTGTAAAGTAATTTTCCGTCAATGGTTGTCTGGAAGACATCCATAGACGGAAAATAACAAACGGAAACTGAATAACAGGTAGTCGGATATAGATACTAAAATACAAGTTAAAACTGAGAACCTTTTTTTGAAGTCGGGTTAAAGACAGTACATTCTACCTACACCAAGCCTCGCAATTTTGACATCATCGGTATCTAGATCTATTCAGCTATGGCGGCGCAAAGAGAAAAACACTCACGTAATACAGAAATCTCCGTAGCTTAGGGCTTAGGTGGACCGTGATTTTCATTAAAAAAGCTCGAAATTATTCCCCTGTTTCAGGATTTTCGCCCCTCCGTCTCAGACTATAAAGGCTGCGCGTTGTGTGCGGATTATAGGGACTTAGAAACATTATCTCCTTAAAGCTGGAGGATTATACCTGTCTCATCGCGGCGGTGGGACCGTCTCACTCAACTCGTGGACGTCAAAGATAAAGTTGGGAAAGTAAGCCTTTCCCGAGTCGTTTTGTATTTTATTTAGGCCTTTTGCTGACCACGGAGTGTGTGCTTTCTATTTACTTTCAGGTTTAATTCACCCTGCTTAAACACAAAACGGTCGAAGTGGGCCACATTTTGTGAGCTTTATGTATTTGTTTTTATCTTTGGTGTTATTTGAGTAAGAGTAGGTATTTTACTTGATGAAAATGTGATATTTAATTGCTGTCAAAATGGCAACTGTCTGCAATTCTGCCAAAGACACGTCTTGATATGAAATTAGCAATTTTTTTATAAACTAAATTTTGATTTCTTTGTGACGACTTTGAACTATGTAGGTATTGTGAACTAAATGAATACTTTATCAACAGCAACTTTGAAAAAATATTCAAGCAACAATGATATCAAGTAAAGGTATGAAACGGAATTGGGGTCACATTTTTAAAACTATATTGCGAATATGAGTGGAAGGGCTGTAAGGGACGTCCCAGGCGGACATACATCGACCAAACAGGGGATGTATTAGCAAAGGGGAACATACAAAGTACTCGGAAAAGGCGTGCGTGCATGCAACGACTTATGAACCAATTATGAAGCGAAGGTGATCTGTCAGTATCGTGGCAGTGGCAGTCCCTGCTCTCTCCCTACCCCTGCCGGATACAGGCGTGAGGTTATTTATGTATTATTAAAACTAAGTACGTCCTTAAAAACTCGAGTATTTGTACTGTAACTTCACCAATGGACGTAACTTTGTCATAGGTACATGCCGGGGCTTGAAGCTCCGACCTCCCGATTGAGAAACCGGTGATCTCCATCCAATCTGCTATCCCTACTCTAAAGATTAGTTATTTTCTTACAAAAGCATGTGTATTAATCGTAACGTAAATTAGGCACGTGCCTAACAGCGCATGAAGAAGTTTTGAAACGAAATCTTATGAGTAAGTGTAACTTGTATAAAATAAAATAAACGAAAAACAGTTCTTGTTTGTCTGTCGATATAGATCTCTTATAAATTGTATCGAATAACGCACACGAAAGACTAAAAGTACCCTGTACAAAAAGTCCCTCAAGTTACCGAGAACATCAAGAGACCGGGCTGGACAAAAGTTGGGTGTTTTCTTTTAAGACGCCTTTTCTTTTTCAACTTCATGTAAATTACAACACAATGTAATCTCAGAATATTTGCTTCCATAGCGTACGCTTCATTCAATTTCCGGGGAACAACATGACCGCACACCGAAGGCATTGAGTCTGCAACAAGTACTCGGAGGACACTTCAGATTTTACGATTCAGGGACTTTTGTCCTTTGGGGACATGCGTACATGCGGAGATTTGAACCCACGACTTTCCGAAAAGGAAGCCGTCGTTCTACCACTCTGCTACCACCGCTCTAATTTGTAGTTAATGATTATAGTAATTTTCCGCGTCGGCCGTTGCGTGACGGGGCGGAACAATCGGCGGGAGGATTATGTGATTACGATGGCTATGAGGTTTACTAGTGCGCCATCAGTGAAGGAATATGTTCTTTTTAGAAACGCTTTTTTAACTAGTTGGTTCAGTAGTTTTTACTTAATAGATTGATAGATCCCGGCTGGAAACAAAAATAAAATTAGTCCAGGTCTTGGATATTTACATGTTTGTGATGTCGTTGTTTCTGGTTCCCACGACACAAGGTATCCTAGTGTGGGGCCAGAAGCAATGTATGTGCCTGTACGTAAATGTTATGATTAGGTTAGGTTGGATAGATAGGGAACTCCTTCCGATATCAACACTTCCCAACTGCTGGGGTCTCTTCCTGCACGAGTCTCTTCCTGTATCGCAGGAAGGTTACGCCATACTCCACCACGGGGGCCAAGTTCGAGTTGGTGGAGGATCGTAAGACACGGGCGCGCCTTACTGTCAGAAGTTATCAAGCCGCCCATAAGGCCTCTGACGTGGCTTAACGACTGTCATTACATGACAGCAGGCACCAAAGCCTTAACGTGCCTTGTGAAGTACGGAAGAGCTCGAAAAAAAATTATTAGCGGTTGTCACGGGACGGACACCCATCCTGCACCTGAACGCACCTGTTGTTGCTTAACGCAAGTGATTGCTTCCAATTACTCGGTTCTGGTAAACCAAGTGTACAGACAACGAAACTTGGGAGAGGTTACTTAAGTTAAAAGAGTTTTAGTTTATAAAAACAGTTTTTAGCTTGAAATTGGCAACCCGCGGTGGGCACGTGTGTTAATTAAGCCCATGCTCTCTTAGAGAAGACTGTGCCCAGCAGAAAGACGTAGACAGGCTATATAAAAAAGTTTCTTTAAATATGTTAGCCAAATAGAAAATATTTGACTCTATTGATGGGGTCGAATGTGCATTAATAACCATTGTCATTCAACTTACATACTTAATTCGACGGCTCCCCCTGTACATCGTGCGACAATGTACTACGTGTAATTATAAACTCTGAACAATAGGAAAAGCATTGTACAGCAATATCTGATACAGAAAAGTCGGAAGTGAATTATTGGAAAACGATAAAAGTTAATAAAATTCATTAGAAAAAAAACATTCCACTACGATATTCAAAGCAACAAGTGTAGTCTCTGGAGAGTGTATAGAACAATGCAAGCTGTTCGAATGAGTCTTTATGCCACACCTGGCAATAAAGTGGCTTTTTCCTCAAGCTGCGCGTACGGAAAAAGCCGCTTTCTGGCCAAGTGTAGACATAAAAAGATGTAACAACACGGGAGGTAATACAGAAAGCTCTCGATCGCATATTTACGTCCCTCGCTTGCAGCTCGGGCCGCAAACTTCTGCGATCTCGGCCTTTGTATTACCACCCTAGTTGAGTAATGTACTATTTTAATACAGTTGCTCAAAAAGTGGCGTATTGCAGTGCGGTATGTGAGCTATTACACACTCGTGCTTTTTTTTTACCTTTCCCACACTCGTGCGTTCTCTTTCCCAACTGTCAAAATAATGTCTATTAAAAAGAAAAACCAACCATGAAGTTTTACTAAAAAAAATCATAGAAGTTTTTTTGATTCATGCAAGTACGTATATTTCTATTAATAATAATAAGAAGCTATTAATTAGTTTCAATATCAGATTTAATGATTTGATTGAATATAGTTAGGTTAGGTGTAATTTCATTTCATCTAATTAAATTTAATTTTCATTTCATATCATTAAAAAAATCCTACTGAAGACTGGCTGTATGGGCATAGTTCCCTTTGCCTACCAGAATGGGTGAAGAAAAAAAAATCTCTGCTTATATTCTATTTTACTCTTTGTTATATTCTTTTACGTTTGGCGCCATTTTCCAAGTAATTTTTCTTTATTAAATTGCTTATTTTTTTCGCAACTGTATTAAAAATAGTTGTTCAGTACACGTGCGGAACCGTCATTGCAACTTGTTCCGACTGTCAACCCTCGCCTTCGGCTGCGCCTCGGCTCGGGTAGACATTGGTCGGAACTCTTTGCAATGACAGCCTTTCCGCACTTGTAATGATATATACTATTTTTATGTGGCCCACATACCTACGTCCAGCAAGGTACTGACTTGCTCTCAGAGGGAGTGTATGTGCTTAATTATCATGCGTGCCCACCGCGGATTGGCAATTTCAATCGCCGAGGTACGTGAACACTTCAGAACACTTATTTTGCTGTAAGTATTCATTAATTTCCTTTCATTTATATGTAGGTACATCACCTGTTTATTATCCTTATAACACACTTGTTATATAAGTCACTATTTATGTAAGAATGTGTTTATATTTATTTATAGTATTCAAGTATGATTTAAGTAAGTTCATTGATACGTATACGTATGTTTATTAATATTACTATTTTTACCGACTACCCGTATCTATTTCTCCTTCGGCAAACTCTCCGATTTGAGGTTGCCTGGAAGAAATAGCTTTTAGCAATACAAATATATTTATTTTCTCCAGTACCTACACAATGCACTTAAAATTAGTAACTCATTATTATTACAATGTTACATTATGTAGTAGGAGACAGGAGTCCAAAATAGGTTTACCCCGTGCTATGGATCTCCTGGCTTCCACTTCTCCAAAACCGAGGATACTATCTCTAATGTATACAGTTTAAGTGTGCAATGGATAACATTAACTCAAGTTTAAGTACAAGTATATTATAACCCAAATCAATATAAAGTTTCTCAAATTACATTAACTTGCCTGCTCTTTATAAAGTTTATAAGGAATAGGTACCTGGTAACTAAAACCTCTGACCTCTACTCAGCCCTACGACCTAAATCTTGGGTTCGGGTTTCAGCCACTGAGCAAAGGGTGTGAGCAAACGGTATATGTGTGTGTGTGTTTGTTACGAAAAGTGCATGTAACAACGGTATATGTATGTATGCTTTGCAAAGATCTTGATACATCATTAGCCTAATAGCTTTTCAGTTTCTTCATAATTAAGGGACAACAGCCATGACGTGAGTTGTCTTTTACATTGATATCCAGTCATATAATAATTTTTATTTACCTTATTAGCCTCATTATAAATCCTACCGCTCAAATAGTAATAGAATCTTCGCGCAAATGTCGTTCTGACTGAATTCATCTGACAAACGGCGTGTTTCCGTCTTGAATTGTCCTTGTCCTGATCCTCAACATATACTTGTAAGCGATGTTGTCACATAAAACTACTCAGCAGAAACAGCTGTCGGACAGTTAGAACTTTTACCTCCCGGTAAAGAATTTCTGTTGGATATAATCTCGGCTTGCGAAAGCTTATTTTTAGAATCAATCTTTGCGCTCTTTCTAACTTCAACAAGTGAGTCTTGGCAGCTCCTCCCCACGAGGAGACACAGTAGGAAAGTACAGATTGACATAGGGCAGTATACACATCCCTGACCAGTACATCACTAGCAACATTCCGTAGCTGCTTAAAAACATACGATAATTTTCTTACTTTCTGCGATAAATAGTTTATATGTTCAATAAAGTTTAAGTTTTTGTCTATAATAACTCCCAAATATTTTACATAATTTGCAGGTTCAATGGAAGGGCATGTACTGTCATTAGAGAAGCATGTGTGAGCAATTATTTTATTAAGTTTAGGGGCATCATGTTTAGTATTTCTCAACGAAAATTGTATGTATTTAGTTTTAGTTGCATTTAAAGTAAGATAGTTATCAGCTAACCAGTGGCATACTACGTTGAATCCGCTCTGTGCTAAATTAAATACTTCATCCCAAGTATCTGCATAAAATGTCAATGCGATAAGATTGACATTTTATGCAGATACTTGGGATAAGATACAATTGGCGGCAATAAGGCCGCCAATCGTATCTTATCTTCTGTATCTGCTGTTTCTGTATCAATTTTCCGGTATACAATAAATAATATTCTTATATTTTCTTATTTTATACTCAGGTTTCCTTTAGATGTTTTTCTTCTCCGTCACCGAGTGGCATGGCTACTACAACTACGTATTCTAAGACGTTCCTCGAAGTTTCCCTCCACTCCACTATTGCTCAACCGAGGAAAACAGTATTTTAAAACGTATAAAATTTCCTCCCATCGAGCAAGTTTCTCACTCGAGTCGAGGAATCAACAGCTGTCAAAGCTATGGTGCCTCGGAACTACCTGAATGTCTCCTCGAGAAAGAAAAACTTCTGTCTGTCAAACCTTAGCAATGACATCGCCATTGTCACCATAAAAAACCAAATTCTCACTCGAGCTACATAAACCACAGATTATATGGATTGTACTCACTCGAGTACAATGGCTCCGGCTATGTCCAGCAGTGGACTAGTATAGCCTGACGACGACGACGACTCGAGTACACTCCAAATACTGACTGGTAAAACCTAACTCAAGGAAATGCCTCCACCTCTTCTCAACTCCACCTCCATTGAGTATTGAGTCGAGGAGACTTTGAGGAACGTCTTGGAATACGGGTGTTAGACAACAAAGTACATACTAGGCATCGAATCCACGACTTCCCGAATGGAAATTCCCGAATTCTACCGCTGAGATGCCAAGGGTTCGAATCCCGGCTGGGGACAAAGAAAACCCCCAGGTCTTGGATGTTTACATGGTTGTGATGTCGCTGTTTCTGGTTCCCACGACACAGGGTATCCTATATAGTGTGGGGTCAGAAACAATGTACGTACCTGTATGTAAATGTTATGTTATATTAATGGGTCTTTTCAATTTTAATCGCTCAAATGGGTATGTTTTTCAGCCACCTCCTGCGGTAGACAGGAAGACCTGAGTTTTCATTCTGTTAGTGCATTACACTACAATGACAGATAAATAGTCGGGTCATGTGAACTGTTTTTATACCATTGGTGCTTAGAAGTTTTGATACGAGTGCGGGCTTAGAATTAAAGCAGCAATGCAATTGAATAGCCACGTTCAAGTGTCATTGTACTATAATGCATTAACAAAATCTAGGGCTTTTTCTATTGAAATGAGAAAGTGGTCAGCCATACATGAAACATGAAAAGAAATACAATTTTTGACTTCGACCAAGCATTCATGCTAGGATTTTGTGAAAATAAATAAGTAAAAGACAGCCATTATTCGGCGCGGCTTTCCTGCAATCTCCAGATTCATGGCGATATAAAAGCCTCGCTTGCTTCGTCCAGGCGCAATCATTATTTTTCGGACCCCCGCCATAAATTACCCATGAACTCATCAAGCTTGCTGGCTAACAATCGTTTGTCGACTAAGAAACGTTTGATACCGAGATGAAACGTTGACATCTCGGTATTTCGTAGAAGCAGATATAACCTCTTCTACGTTTGCACAAATTAAGAATCTGTTTAGTTTTGCTTAGTTGAAGAGTTTTAGCAGAAATCATACTATGGTTTTTGTATCGAGTCATGTCATATGAATGGAAACTCACACTTTGTAGGATCTTAGTGGAAATGGAATGAAAAAGGTTTTATTCAAAATACACAGAATCGGCGGCTTAATGAACGTTACAAGTCAAACAAGGTGTCCATTTCAAAATCTGGATCATTTTGGACAAAGACATGGACAAAAAAATGGATGACGTACTTCCAAAAACCATTTGTTTTATGACCGAACACTGTTCGCGTGCATCTGGGCATTGCAGGGAAAACAGTGTTTGGGACTACGCCGATTCTTCTCGTCATCCATACCGCAATGTTTGAAAACGAAAGTTTTCAATTAGTGCGTCCTACCTGTGATGATGACCTACGGAGCCGAGACATGGACACTCACGAAAGGGCTGGTCCACCAGTTCAAAGTCGCTCAGCGAGCTATGAAGAGAGCTTTGCTCGGGAGTATCTTTGAAGGATAGGATTCATAATGAATGCATCTAACAGAGAACCAAAGTTATCGACATAGCTCAGAGAATTAGCGAGCTGAAATGGTAGTGGGCTGGCTATATCTTGCGAAGAACCGACAACCATTAGAGTAGACGTGTTCTTGAGTAAAGACCGCGACTCGGCAAACGTAGTTTAGGACGCCCTCCAACCGGTGGGATAATGATCTGCGAAAAACTGCCGGCAGGTGCTGGAAGCGGCAAGCTGAAGGCAGGGCGCTATGGCGCTCATTAGGGGAGGGCTATGTCCAGCAGTGGACTAATATAGCCTGAAGAAGAAGAAGAGATAACAAACCTTAAGATAATCCACCGCAATCCTGGCTGATTGCAGTTGCATGACGTACGGTTCCGGTTTCGTATGCTCTGGTCCTTTTTTTCGCTTTGAAAATTCATTAACAAATTCATTAATTGTGTATAACATTATATTAATCTGTAGGTTTATTCAATCACAGTCGAGGCCTATGATATTGGGTCAATGGTAGTGCAAGCAATATATTATTTTCGAGAGATGGTATCACGCGGCTTCGTGATAAATATAGAATGTGGCTGAAGACAGAATTGTTAGAGAGCCTTAATATTGATAATTAATCATCGGAAAACTGAAATAGAAGTCAATCTATTTCAGTGTTCGTGTAGTGAATTATTAATTGATAAATCAATATCATGTTGATTTCTATACGTGGTGAAGATAAAGAAAGATAGACAAAATATTATTATTAAGCCCGCGGAAAGGTATATTTCAACCAAATAAATTCGCTTGTTGCTCAATTCAGAAAAAAACTTCTGGCAGGCATTTTGTGCTATTCCATTCAGCGTTGATGCTGCTTTGGTCTCGAAGTAAGACTTCATGTTAAGGGCCAATGAGTGAGAAAAACGTCGCCCACCATCATGTTGAAAAGGTAGGTACAGCAACGTGGAAAGCTAAAAAAACTCACGGTACATTTTTAATTAGAGAGCGCTGTTAGCAAACTTCGGCCGAGCGTTTAAATAAACAACGTAGATTTTAATGCTGGAACTGGTGGAAAATAACTATGGTATTATTGTACACTTTTAGTCCGGATCTACTTACGGGTGTTGTTATATCGGAAGAGTCCGACCAGGGAATCAATTCTCACTACATTAGCAAATAAGTCGTATACGACTCTAAGGCTTATTTATGACTTGGAATTCTACGGAAAAAATCCAAAATATGTATTCTGAACGCCATGCTAGATTGAGTTCGAATGAGAAAATGAACGACTAATAACTCTGTCGTCTTATCTTATCTAATTTTTATGCGATAGATATCTAAACCTTCGAAAATTTTGCGTCTACGCTTTCAATTCGCATTGGTGAGAATCGGCCCCCTGGTTTCGCTCCGATACGAGCAACCGACGACGCGAGCTCCGTCTCTGCTCACCTTGATTAAGCTCTGCGAATCAGAGCAAAACCTAGTCGGACTCTTTCGATATAACAACACCCGTAAGTAGATCCGGACAAAAAGTCTACAATGTGTTGTGCTTACGAAAGTTTTAGTTCAAAAATATGGTATAATTATTATTATACCATAATTATTATTATATGAGGTACCAGTAAATATTATACAACTGGCAGGCTGCGGCTCAATTTGGTGCTTACTGATTCTTGGCTAAATATGAGACGTTTTTGCATTTTTAAAGACTTTTATTTCACGAATACAAATTGTATAGATTATACTCTTTTTAATGCACTAACCCGTGCTAAGGACAATTTTAAAAACCTATTTAGAGGCTAAAAAATACGTAATACAGATTATTGTAAAGAGGTTAGAAATTTCACTGATGTCGGTGGTCGCACATTAGGTCAGTTGGGAGAGCGCTGGCACGGTCAGCCAGAGGTCGCGGGTTCAAGTCCCGGCATGGGTGGAATTTCTAGCCTCTGAATAGGTTTTTAACAATTATACTTTAACATTGTTCCGTGCTTCGCAAGGCACGTTAAGCTGTTGGTGCCAGCTGTCATGGCAGTCGTTAAGCCATGCCCGAAGCCTTACAGGCGGCTTGATAACTTCTGACAGTAAGACCCGCAACTGTCTTACAACTTTTTTTTTTGTAGACTTTTAGTCCGGATTTGTTATGGGTGTTTTTATATCGGAAAAGTCCGACCAGGTTTCGCTCCGATTCGCAGAGCTTAATCATGGTGAGCAGAAACGGAGCCTGCGTCGTCGGTTGCTCGTCTCACACTACGGGAAAGCGCGCGGCGCGCCCGCGCCGAGATAGGTGGGGCGGGTGCCGACACTGGCTGCGGGGGATTCCCGCTGGCTTGCGCCGCAGCGCCTACTGCTTTCCCGTCGTCAATGTCACTAGGCATGATGGCACGGACACAGCTCACGACATCTTCGTTCTTGCAGTGTCAATTTCGATATTCACTATCACTGCACTTTCGTAGAACCGGTTTACAGGCCGACGGAAAAGCCCATCCACTGTCTCTATTGAAAATCGGGTGGCGACTTATTTCAATAGCCTCGCGCATTTTTCGTGGACTAAAAGTCTACAATGTGTTGTACTTACGAAAGTTTTAGTTCAAAAACTTTTTTTTTACTCTTGAACTTTTTTTTTAATTTGCGCGCACCCCTTTCTTACGTCACATTGTTAAAACTGTTTTATACGTTTAGTCATTCTTCGGTGGGATGAAAAGTTACGTGTTGCACTCGAGTGCAAAGATTTATCACCTCGTGCACGTTTGACTCCCTCGCTAAAGCTGTTGATCGACGGGCGAGAAAGATCGCGGTTTTATGGCTCGTCGGTAAATCTCGCCGGCGTATCATTGCAAAACCGTGGTGTCAAATACCGCCAACCTGGCTCGCGGCACGTCGTCATACTATATTTTTTACTCGGCTCGATAGTCGATCAGCGCCAACGAGCCGCGAGCCAAGTTTATCGGTATTTAAAACCGCGGTCTTACTCGCCCGTCGATCACCCACTTTACGCTCAGGGAGCCAATTCTCACTTCATTAGCAAATAAGTCGTAGAGGCGTATGATTTGAATTCTACATAAAAATTCGAACGAAAGCCAAAATCTGTAAGCTGGACGCCATACGACATTGAATTCGAATGAGAAAATATGACTTTGTCGAGATATCTGTGAATCAAAGGTTCGTTTTCTCGATTGTAAAATGAAAGTTAGTCAAATTTTATAATATCTACAAACTCACTTTCAAATTATACATTTAGCAGCAAAATATTAAATTGTGTGTTATTTTATAAACTTAAAAATCTTTGCAATCAGTTTTTTTTTAGTTTTCTTAGTTCTAAAACGAGCACTTTTTATATTTAGTTAAGTGAGGACCTCAATAAGAATGATAAGTGCTCGTTTTTACATCACACTACAGAAGGAAGAAACAAGTTAAACCGCTGAAATAAGGCCGCGTATTGCGCGAGATTTTCATTCGTTCCTCATTTCTGTAATTTCCGAATTTATACGGAATAAGCGTTCGGGTTAGTGCAATTAGTACTGGAAATCATTGTGACATTACATTATGACATGAAAATGAAATGAAAAGTTTTTATTCAAAGTAGCGCCGATCCTGCGGCTTGATGAACGTTACAAATCAAATTAGGTGTCCATTTCAAAATCTAGATAATTTTGGAGAAAAATTGGACAAAAATCTCCAAACTTAGTGTTTTCAAACTCCTTAATTAAAATAGTTCACATAATTAATATAAAACATAGAACTCATGCATTGTATTGGCTTTAATTCCAGACATCATTGTCATCTAAATAATCCTTTATGTTATAGTAGCCCTTTTGGCACTAAGCATGCTTAACATATTTTTTGAACCGCGTTTCAGGCAAGCTTAATATATCTTCAGGAATTTTATCATAGAAGCGTAGACAATGCCCCATGAAGGATGTACGCATACATTATTGTACGTGGGCTTCATATTGTCTGTTACAAATTTATAAATGTGTAGAAAACATTAGAGTAATAATTGTAAACGCTGCCTTGTTGATTAATACAGCATTTCATAGGAATTCACGATGAAACCAAACTAAAAAGGCTTTTCAATCAATTTCTCGAAGCTGTTGGCTTGTTCTTCTTTTTAAAGGTCTCTTTCATCATAGTTATATATGTATTTCCTGTGGGCTAGGCCGACTAAGCTGTCAGGATGGTATAGGTGCTGGGTAAGCCCACACCATCTATAAAACCATGTCCCAGGCACTACAGCGTTGGAGTGGTCCCTTCAACTATCTAGTGTGAGTGAAGATACCACTGGAAGCTGTATAAATCATCCCATTAAGTAGATGCAAAAAAGGCCGATTATTAATTATTATTATATGTATTAAACGGGTATAATCGCGATTATTTATTAGGTAAATCGTAACGCTTCTGCAGCGTCACAGTTGCCGTGGTCACGGGTAGAATGAAGTGGCTGTTTAATGTGTATCGCGAATCGTTAAGAAATACTCTTTGATAATATTTGTTAGAATTCATTATATGGTATGGAAATCTTGACAAGGCACTAAATTCTAATCCTGTTAGTTAGTAAAATTTAGGCCCACTGGCCTTGAAACCGTACGCGTTAAAATGTAAATTCTACGGTTCCGATAGCCGTAGGGTTTCAAGGATTGTTATCTACCGTGTTTTGACATGGACATCGGAATTATGTATGGAAGCCATACCTACTTTTTTTTTTTGTTTTTAATGAAAAATCCGGATTGGTGGAGGCTTGCAAGACTAGTGGCTGGTCTTACTGTTAGAACTTTTCAAGGCACCCTTGGCCTCAGGTGGTGGAGTATGGCGTATACCTCCCTCAGGAAGAGACCCGTGCCTCTCGGTAGGTACATAATGGGTTGATGATGATGAATGAAAAATCTAGGTTTTTAAAAAATACTTAACTGAACTAAATATTTAAAAAATAATATTCTAAAATAAAAATATTTTAGAAATTGCGTATTTTGGTTGATTGATTGTAGATTTTTATTCAAACAAAATTAAAAAAATATAGAAGTTGGTTTCTGACAAAATGCATACATAGGCTGCTACTTACGTATGCGGAATCTGGGATTCCAATAATTTTAAACGCAATGTCTGACCTCCATGGTCAAATTCGTTCTTTTTTTAAATACTGGACGCTAATATTTTTCTCTTATATACGATAGTGTTTTATTTTTGTTGGGTTTAAAATGTCATATCGCTGAAAAAATTGAACTCACTCGTGAAAATATTCGTGCTATGATTCATTACGATTTTCGACGTTTTTTAACGCAACAACAGTGCGTAGATCAATTAACTTCGACTTTTGGTGGTGAAGCTCCATCAAAAACAACTGTGTATCACTGGTTTAGTGAGTTTAATCGCGGGCGCAGTAAGCTCACGGACGAAGTTAAAGAAGGTCGCCCGAAATCGGTGGTTGTGCCACAAAATATTGAAGCTGTGGGAAAACTAATAATGCAAGACCGCCATGTTACGTATCGCGAGATAGAGGTGACGATTATTGATGATTTCTTATGATGCGCCGAATTAATCCACTATAATGTAGTCATCTTGCTTCTAACCTCGTACAGCAAAGAAAATATGGTAATATCGTTGTACTTATTAAGCTTGGCTTAATAATAAGGCGCGCTTGTCCTGATGAGACATTGTCTTCGAGCCAAATTAACAAAATAAACAATTCCAAAGCCTCAAATTCTTACGTAGACGGCGCCCCGCCGTCTAATGTAAAGTTGGAATTGAATTACGGCGTCCCGGTAGCGAAATTTCTAGCGTAATTAAATTAACACGTAGAGTTTAATTCCATCAATTTAATTTAATAATTTTCTAGTGCAATTTAGCCGAATATGAATAATTAATTGAAGGTAACATTTCATCTAATTCATCTGCTGTGTGTTGTCGGCCTAGAGAATAGCACCAACCCAAATTCTTCCCGCGGGTGTCGTAAAAGGCGACTAAGGGACACAAACCGGGGGGTTGGCAGCAGCGCCCCTGCAGTACAATCCCACCAAACTGCGATCCCCAACCCGCATGCCCAGCGTGGGGATTATGGACATTACCCCCCAATGATGGCACAACTTTGCGCTATGGCGCTCATTAGGGGAGGGCTATGTCCAGCAGTGGACTAATATGGCCTGAAGAAGAAGAAGAGAACGTTTAATTTGTTGCTGACATGGATTTTAAATTATTTCCGATATAGGTAGGCCTGGGTTGTTCGATGGCACGTGTCACGCGTGTCGTGGCGATAAATATCAGAATTTGACAATAAGATAGATAGAGAACACTTTATTGCACAACCAGAAAAATATTACAACCATGATTCTTAAATCTAAGTTACGTTATACAATTGGCGGTCTTATCGCTAAGAGCGATCTCTTCCAGACCACCTTTGGATGGAGAGGATTGCATGAATGATATAGTCGGTACGTGGTGCGTGTAAATAAATAGTTAAATCGAAAATATATTGATAACAAACAGCAAGGGAGTGCGAGAATATAATTACTTATTACTTATTATTACCTACGATATAATGTAGGTACATATATTTAAATAATAATATACATAGATACCTAAAAATAAATACATATACTTAAGCAACTTATACTCAAATAATAATAATATACATAAATACCTCAAAATAAATAAAAATAAAATACTGGAATGTCGCGATATTTAAAACGCGCGGCTACGTCATCGCGGTCATCTTATTGCCGAGACTGTTGTAATAATGGTAACTTCTAGGTACCAGCTTGTACGGTCGTACAGGTTTGTCTGTCTGTTCGTCAGCAGCGGAGCGTTGTCGTCCGCTACGTTTGGAAGTCTGTCGTGAACTGTTTCGTAGTCTCTTGTTCGGTCTGGTCAGTCATTCTAATTTCGAAGTCGTTTCAAAAGAGAATCAGCCAGTCTTACGTCAGGTCAGCCTGTCAGCAAGGAGGCGTTGGTCGCCCCAACATCCCCACCTGCCATGGTCTCAAAACAAAGTACCATATGGTAATAGGTAAGAATATCAACATGTATTTACATGTATTAATTGACAAAAATTTTGAGGTCTGCCATTTCTCGAGATCTAACGGTTAAATCGGGTCATCTTTCTCCCTCCAAATGGTTGAGATTGAGGATGGCTGACTACTACGTTATGAACGAGTGCTGTTCGCGTGTCTGGCCGCAGCACTTACGTTTTCCTTACTATCGTGGGACATTTGACTAGTGCTTTGGCATTTAGGGTTGTTAATGGCAATCATAAAACCTTGTTAGGTATACGTATAGGTGCCACTGATGTATTTGGTTTAAGATGACATGAGAAAAGATGGTCAGAGTATTCCGCTGCCTTTTTCTTCACTACAATACTGCCCAAAGGCAGCGGCCTACATTTTACATTGACGCTCAGCAAACAGAATGACGAATTATTTACGTTGAAATAAATTGATTTGATTGATTGATACGCTTGACTACTGAAACATAGGTCGTGGGTTCGATTCCGACTGGAAGCCGCCGTACTAAATCAGTTTACAGTGGCTCTAGTCTCGGTGCATTTCTATGGTTGTAATGTCCTTGCCTGGTTATCATAGCACAGGGTATCCTAGTTTGGGACCAGCATGGGTAGCACGACGGTATAACTCACGCGTTTTGTGGCGCTTAAGTTTCAGAATTTGACAATTAATGTAGAGGAACTTTCCTCTTTTCACGCTATTCATGATGGCTGCACTCCAACTTCACGCTATTGACATTTAAAACACGCGACTAGAGTCATCTTACTACCCAGGCTAGTCAACTGATTGCGATGTGTGGAAGTTAGTTATTTGAGCGCTGAGAGCTTACTCTCTCGGCACAACGCTGATTCAGCTGCCTTTTGTGGCAATTTAGATACACCACAGGCTAAACCTATGTCTTTTTTTTTGTTTCATTTTTTGTGTATTTCGTTTATTTCTATTCTTCTTCTTCAGGCTATACTATGTAGTCCATTGCTGGACATAGCCTTCCCCTAATGAGCGCCCTAGCGCCCTGTCTTCAGCTTGCCGCATCCAGCATCTTTATTCCTATCATGTACATTTTTTCGGTTATTTTCCTTCTGTGATGTGTCTTGTTGGTAAAATGAATGTATGTTTTCCTTTCTTTCTCTTTCTATTTGATTGGTGGACTGTTGACATTTCGTGACATTGCCAATGTGTGGACTTCCTATTGGTCGCCTGTGGTAGGGCTGTGAAAAGTGTCGGCTAATCGGCCACCGGCTAAATTTTAATTTAATAACTCTCGCGCCGGCGCTCGCAGTGCGGGTTTACGTGCAGTGTGCGTAATTTTAGCCAAACAAAACGGCCAAAATTAGCTCGGGCCGGCAGATTACTGTTTACCTTGCCTTGCCTGCGAGATAATAAAAATGCACGACGGAATGTGATGCGAAGGTGTGCGGGCGTGCCTGATAAGTCTGCCCTGTAACTATATTAAATTAAAAGATATTGACAAGATCCCGCAAATTATAAAATCCCCTTCATCCCAGTTTTTTTAAAATAAGATTACGATTATGGTATGCAATTAAGTGTGCCTATCTGTAAATAAATATAATTGTCTGGAAGAAATTGCTATCAGCAATAAGGCCGCCCATTATACCTCTTCGTTTGAAAATGTTGTCTGTAATTATTTTTAGCTGTCTACTCAGTCTAGAATTCTCACTGGGGACTGCAGAATTTGATTTTTCCAAACTAGGTTAGGCAGAAAATGACGTGACGGTGACCCAGTCAGACGAAGTCAGGTTTATTTACTTGTTTGTGATGTCATTGCCCGGTTATCACAGCCTAGGGTATCCTAGTCCAGGTCCAGTCCATCGATTGCGTTGTATGGAAATGAAATGAATTTTTTTTATTCAAAGTAGCGCAGAAACTCCTACGACGGCCGCGGTGGCGCATCGGTTTGGCACGCCGACTGTAAAACCGAAGGTCTCGGGTTCGATCCCCGGCCGGGTCAAACTAGGAAACAATAACACAAGTCATTTAGTTGTAGGGCTAACGAGATCTGTATAATATGTCCATGAATATTTACTATTATTATTATTAACTGTGGCTTAATGAACATTATAATTCAAACTAGGTGTCCATTTGGACAAAAAAGCTCCAAACTTAGTCTTTTCGAAGTCGTTCATTAACAGAGTTTACATAATTAGGTAATATAAAACATAGAACTCATGCAGTGAACTGGCTCCAGACATCATTGTCATCTAAATAATCCTTTATGTTATAGTAGCCCTTTTGGCACAAAGTGTACTTTACACATTTTTTGAACCGCGTTTCAGGCAAGCTTAATGTATCTTCAGGGATTTTATTATAGAACCGTATACAATGCCCCATGAAGGACGTATTAACCTTTGCCGGCCTAAATAGTGGGAACAAAAGATTATGTTTATTTCTAGTATTTACATTGTGTTGCCCCCTATGATAGCACAACGTGGCGCTCTTTAGGGGAGGGCTATGTCCAGCAGTGGACTAGTATAGCCTGACGACGACGACGACGACGATGACATTGTGTTGGTTACCTAAACTTTTAAAGTTACTGGAAGTCGACCTCTACGACCTCTTTTTTGGCAGTCAAGCGTGTTAACCTCTAGACCAGCGAGGCAGTCGGAGTGGGGATTTACCCACTAACACCCTATACGTGGGTACATTCACGTAACACGGTTGAGTGGCCAGGCGATGCGGGCCTCAGGTGCTTAAGCAAGCGGCGGTAATTCGATTTTCAGGCCGAGTGCCGCCGCGAAATGGAACCTGGCGGAGGCTTGCCATGAGTACAGATCTTACTCTACATGTCTGCATGAGTTCATACAGTCTCAAAAGACAGATCATAAAATTAACTGAAATAAAATCGAAACGCCGTGGCCAAGTCCAGTCGTGTGAGTGGAATCAATCACTTGTGTTAAGCAACAATTACAGGCGCGGTCAGGTAGGATGGGTTACCGCCCCTTGACTACCGCAAGTTGCATTTTTTTCGGGCGCTTACGTGCTTTGCAACGCACACTAAGCCTTTTTTGCCAGTTGTCATGTAATGGCATTCGTTAAGAGGCATTATGGGCGGCTTGATAACTTCTAACAGTAAGACCTGCCACTGTCTTACAATCCTCTACCAACCTGTTGTGGAGGATTCTAAGATTGCCTACCGTTCTTGCGATACAGGAAAAGACCCTTGCCCCAGCAGCGGACACATACAAGGTTTGATATCGAAAATTAACTAATGGACAACTTAATACATTTTACATAATAATAGCTGGCCTCACAAACGATTTTTAAACGATTATGGACAAACCATATCCATTAGCATACGAGCTTTCCTTATACCTACCAACCACACTAAAAACAACAGTTAGGCCGTTTCCGAGAAGTTTGATAACAAACATTAATAACGACATTTTTATGTTTTAGAAGACTTTGTGATGTAGGTACATGAATAAAAGGTTCTATTATTGCCCTATTTATGGCAGATATTAAAAAAAGTGTTTCAGATTATGCTAATATCATTTGTGAATGCTATTGTAAGTACTACAATAACAAAATAAAAATTCAAAATTGAGAATTTTTAACTTCAGCTTACCGTTTAGCGCTTAGCTTATTAAAAACTGTTTTCACGTTTTGCGTTATTTCAATAACACGTTTTACTTAGTTAATTTTAAATGAATTTTCAATATTTAAGTGTGAATTTTAGTTGGTTTAAAAGACATAGCTAAACAAACGTGCCCTAACAATAGCTAAAGAATCTAAGCTAGCTATATTTTTTTTAAAAAGATGCTTCCACAATAAATATGTCGGCAGTAACGGTAATCTATTAGAATCAATAGAAGCGGGCCACAGCGGTGAGTGCATGCCGCGGTTCTGTGGGTCATTGCTCTAATACACAGAGAGATGGTAGTAATTATTTTTGCATTTTATATCATTTAATTTTTTTTTTTTACGTCTGTGCATGATAACAGTAGTTTAACGTATATTTTACAGCCTGATTTTATTAACAGCCAAAAAGATATTAATTTCAGTAATAGTAAAAGCTTTAAGACGGCAAGATATGTTACAGGTATGGTGTTGTGACCAAGTAAAATTGAACCCATATTCCAAGTTTAATGTAATAATAATGTTCTATAATTAACTGTAATATTGTAAGTAGACGGCATTTTTAAATACTAATAACGTTACCGCAGGTTTGTAAACCACCCAGATTTCAGCCTGTATGAACCTACAAGTATTTGAAATAGCCAGAGGTCGCGAGTTCAAGTCCCGGCATGGGTGGAATTTTTAGCCTCTAAATAGGTTTTTAAAATTGTCCTTAGCACTGGTTAGTGCAATAAAAAGAATATAATCATGTGAATACAGCGACATCATTCCGATGTAAAAACCTAACTGCAAAGTAGGTACTCGGGGCTGCAAGTGATGCAAATTACTTTTAAATAATACAAAGAATATTGTGAAGAGGTTCGAAATTTTTTGCTGATGCCGGTACTTGCCCATTAGCTCAGTTGGGAGAGCGCTGGCTCGGTTGGTCAGGGGTCGTGGGTTCGAGTCCCCTGGGTGGATTTTTTTGCCTCTAAATAGGTATTTACAGTATTTGAAACTCAACGACTCATGGTTCTCACTCCAATACGTACGAGTTACGCCGTCATGTCTTGCCTTTTACGCTCGCTGCACGCAAAATGGGGCTCTATAACGTCACGATTAGAGTCAAAGTGGCAACTTGAGCGGCGGGATGAGGCTTGATTGACGTTACCTGCAAGAGAGAAGGCATTTCAGTATTTGGTCTTTGAAGTCGGTTTTTTTGACCAGACGATAGGTATCGTCACATGTAAATATGGGGTTAAGTTGTATACAAGTCAGGTGCAGGATGGATGACCGTCTCGTGACTACCGCTAATGGCATTTTTCCGAGCGCTTCCGTGCTTCGCAAGGCACGTTAAGCCGTTGGTGCCGGCTGTCACATAATGGCAGTCGTTAAGCCATGTCAGAGGCCTTATGGGCGGCTTGATAACTTTTGACAGTAAGGCCCGCCACTGTCTTACAATCTTCCACCAACCCGGACTTGGCCCCCGTGGTGGAGCATGGCCTAACCTTGGTAGGCAGAGACCCGTGCCCCAGCAGTGGGGACATACAAGGGTTGATAACGATAGACTGCCTCCATCTGCTGTGCAAATCACCTAGCCTATAAATTTTGAAGCACTTGTGTCTGGCAGCGGTAAGATAGATTGATAGATAGGTAAGCCCGCAGATCTTTGCTCAAACGTGGCTCAAACACTCATTGATATCCCCACTATGCGGAGATAAGACGGAAAGCCCGTATTACAGCAAATTGACGTTAATTGGAGACCGGCGACGGTACGCATAGCTCAGAATAGGATGTTTGCTTTGATAATTTACTAGTGTTACCAAATGAAATTTGTTTCAAAAGAATCAGTGGTAACGCAACTGTTCTTGCTTCTTAGCAAGAAGTTCTGAGTAATTCCGCTCTCTTACTATGAAGAAGACAATATCTTAAAGCTACCTGGAGACGCTCGGTCCACAGCGACGCAGCAACCTTATCGTCGTATCTTGTCGGTCCATTAGCTACTAGAGGAGCATGGGCCTCAACCACAGATTTTCGCTTATGATGGTGGTTCGCGGCAGCTTCCAATTTGGACCAGCTATTGCCGATCGACTTGGCCTCTATGGTTTATTGATCTCTTCCGCCCCCTCTTTCGGCCTAAAAACTTGAATTGAAGGTTCAAAAACGACTGCTATGATATCATGACATCGATATCAACCCTTATATAACCCACTGCTGGGGCACGGGTCTCTTCCTGCATCGCAGGATTGTAGGCCATACTCCACCACGGGGGCCAAGTCCGGGTTGGTGAAGGATTGTAAGACAGTGGCGGGCCTTACTATCAGAAGTTATCAAGCCGCCTATAAGGCCTCTGACATGGCTTAACGACTGCCATTACATGACCGTCGGCACCAACAGCTTAAAATTCCTTGCAAAGCCCGGAAGCGCTCAGATCATGTCATTTTTATGACATATTCTCTGATTTGCAAAGTTTAAAAGGAGTATCTTGTCCGCCCTTTGAAACTTATACATATTTTGTTTTTATTCTTAAATAATCTCTGGAGTAGAGTTACTTACAAACTTAGTTATAAACCAGTGTAACCAATATTTATGCATTAAGTCCGCAAGCAACTTAACGCTAACGGTGCATGTTGTGGCTGCGTGTAATTGAGATATTTAGCCCCATTTTAGTTATGGTCTATTATGAATATATTGGTGTATATTATAGACTTTTAGTCCGGATTTACTTACGGGTGTTGTTATATCGGAAAAGTCCGACCAGGTTTCGCTCCGATTCGCAGAGCTTAATCATGGTGAGCAGAGACGGAGCTCGCGTCGTCGGTTGCTTGTCTTGGTGTATATTATGTTGGTAAGCCTAATAAAACAATATATTTTCAGGACTCGATACCCCTGATGAGGAAAAACGGGAGCTGATGATGAACCGGCAGCCGTTAGCTGTAGAT
This sequence comes from Yponomeuta sedellus, assembly GCA_934045075.1. Lineage (NCBI taxonomy): Eukaryota > Metazoa > Arthropoda > Insecta > Lepidoptera > Yponomeutidae > Yponomeuta > Yponomeuta sedellus. Next base: position 3,710,086 of record OW203726.1, on the reverse strand, counting down.
TAACAGATTCTTACAGCCTTACTAATAAACTTGGTGTAAGTATTGTATATGCAGTGTTTTGTCTCTTTTCTTCCAACTGAAAATTACATTCAAATGACGTGAACAAAACACTGTGTAACTAAACCAGGTTTATACGGTGTTTATTAGTAAGAGCCTTAAAGTATAATAAACCGGGAGGCAGGACGCGATAATCTGGTAAACGTTAAGTCTTAGTATATTAAACGTTAAATATTACTATTCTTAATTATAGGCCTATAAGTCTTACTATGTCTTACTTTTGACGGCCTCGGTGGCGCAGCGGTTTGGCACGCTGTTGTAAAACCGAAGGACTCGGGTTCGATCCCCGGCCGGGTCAAACTAGGAAACGTACTTTTCTAGTTTGTCTCGGGTCTTCGATGTTCTTTATGTATTTATTGTATTAAATCTATCGTTGAGTTAGCACCTATAACACAAGTCATTTAGTTGTACTTAGTATAGGGCTAATGAGATCTGTGTAATATGTCTATCAATATTTATTATTTATTTATTACTATCGAAATGTTATCTCTCTGTATGCAGATGAAAATCTAGGTCTGGCTTGTGTACCGCTGCGTTGTGTATGACAGATTGCAATCATTTAACCAAACAATCTAGCCATAAAACAAGGCACCATCCCTTATCTCTTTTATTTGTTTGCCGATAGAACGAGACACCATAAATCCCACTTGACAAAGCAAATCGACATCGCCCAGAAGGTTCGAGTTCAGTGAAGGCGCTCAATTTAAACCGGATGGGTTTCATCATTATCATAAAAATTAACCCATTATGTCCCCACCTAGGGGCACGGGTCTCTTATCTAAGAAAGGTTGGAACGTTGGATATCTTTTATAATAATAATAAACACTGGAACGACTTCAGGTGTTTTTTATTTGTAGAATAGTAGTAGGTAATATAATGAAACAGAAAAACTGGATAAAAACGAATAAGCAGGTAAAATAGTCAGATCTGGTCGAAGGGTAAAGTAATAGTGATGAAAAATGAGGGAAATCGAATAATGTGTGACGTAATTTAAATATTTGAAAATGATAGATAGAAAAAGAAATAAAAATGTTGAGAAAAGGTTTGCACCGTTACAAGGTATGGGCCATATTCCACCACGGGGACCAAGTCCGGAAGGGTAACATTTCATCCCGTAACGCGGGGTTACCTCAATCGATCAACTCGTCTTAGCTCCCGAAGGCACGCTACTTCTTTTTTTCTTAAGCCACCTTCTCTTGCCGCTGCCAGTAATCTGCCTCAGACCTTCGATCCAGCGTGCTGATGGGAGTCCTATCTAGTTTGCAACTGTTCTAGCGCATTCCTGAATCAATTGCGCCCCAAATTGTGTCTCATCGCAATTATTTCAGTTGAAGAGAACTCTCTGGTGGAATTGGCGTGCAAATTGTCTCGTTATCGGTCGAGCGCTGGAAAGTAAAATAAAAAATGGTGCTTCATAGTTTTTAAGAGGATGTCGGCGTTAATCACGAGTCTCTTTATAAATTTAGGGCTTTTATTTTACACCAGCACACAATAGCAAATACAATAACGATGATAAACAGTTTTTTATTCATCTGAGGTTATAGCGTCTCTTTATACCAAAAATCTCACAAGCACGTCCTGCTGTCACAGCCGTAGCGGAGAGAAGAACTATTGACCGAGTTACAGAGTGAATGATTGATTTGAATGAGTGAGCAGTCAATCGATGGAAATCCATCGTGCCCGTGAGTGAACTATAATTACAATGTTGCCACAGTTTGTTTGAGATAGCGTTTGTAGGAAAAGGTAGTGGGTAGAGGACTGCAGGTTAAAGACGATGAAATACTTTGTGTACCCGAGATATAAAAACTACTGAAAAATATTATCGAGCGAGGAGATCATAAAAAAGCATTCTGTTTAGTGTTTTTACAATTAAATCTGTACATTATTTAGAACGTCATACAGAGAACAGTGTAAAGAGGTTCGAAATTTCACTGATGCCGGTGAGTCACCCATTAGCTCAGTTGGAAAGAGCGCTGGCACGGATAGCCAGAGGTCGCGGGTTTGAATCCTGGCATGGGTGGAATTTTCAGCCTCTAAATAGGTTTTTGAAATTGTCCTTAGCACGGGTTAGTGCATTAAAAATAATATAACCAATGATTTTGTTTTCTAATTTACGTACATTTCTGAACTTATAGCTGCTCGCTAATCACTCGATAATTGTAAAGGAAATCATCATGATGGAATCTGAGTGTCTGAAGTCTTCACATGCCTCAGCGTTTGAAATTGTCAATCTGCGGTGGGCACGCGAGGTGTAGTATGGCCTATATCTTCCGTGGGGAAGAGACCCGTGCCTCTCTGTGGGGACATAATGCGTTGATGATGATTGTACACACAAAAAAATTAAAAAAATGTATTAATATGTATATATTGTTTCCAATAATTTATTATAAAATATGGTGCTGATGATGATAATGTCAATCAAGTAAAAATATACAAGTCGCCTTTACTAGTCGACCAAGTTAGGCGACTTTAGATTCACAAGTTTTGGGAATTAAGACCCGATAACACTTTCAGTGCGCCACAGTCGCATCGCAACACTTCTATTTCATGTCTTTCACGATTATGGTAATATTATCTAGTGTTCAAATGATTTGGGCAAACATTTGCTCAAATCATTTGAACACTTTACATCCGCTCATGTTGATCATTGAACAAGGACAGTACGTGTGTTTTCACCGTGTTATTGTTCTGGTGGACATATATACATTTATGTAAAGTTGACGAAATTTACCCACGTGAACTGTTATAGATAATGCATCCACGTTGGGTTCCTTATTTCATTCCAAAAATTCTTTGTTCGAAATACGGTTTTGCCTAGGAATAATACTACGAACGATTGACTGTTCGACGCCTTATTTAATCGAATGTTTATACACCGACTGCTTGTTGGTTCGATGCCTCGTTACATCGAAAACTTTACTGCGATGCTTTTTAATGCGACGGTTAATTTTATTGAATGTTAATGTACCGATTAATGTTAATTCGGTGCCTTGTTACATCATTATCATCTAGTGCTGATTTTTTTGTAAAAGTACTTACAAAATAATAATAATTAATAATAAATATTCATGGACATACTACACAGATCTCGCAAGCCCTATACTAAGTACAACTAAATGACTTGTGTTACAGGTGCTAACTCGACGATAGATTTAATACAATAAATACATAGATAACATCCAAGACCCGAGACAAGCTAGAAAAGTTCGTTTTCTAGTTTGACCCGGCCGGGGTCAAACTCGAACCCGAGACCTTCGGTTGCACAGTAAGCGTGCTAAACCGCTGCGCCACCGAGGCCGTCAAAGAAGTTTTGATGCTTAAATCCTTTTAATTTTCCATTGGCATACTCGAGAGATTTTCTTCGCAACATGATGTCGTGAGGAATGTTTATTCATCAAGAAATTCGGTGATCATTTAAATTATGTGTTTTATCTTGTAGAGACCAAAAATACTATCATACTAACACTCGGTAAAACATTTTTTGAAGCAACGAAGCATTGAAAAAAACGAGCATCTTTAATAAAATTATTATTATATATATATATATATATATATATATATATATATATATATATATATATATATATATATATATATATATATATATATTTATTCACTGAAAACAATGCAAAATTACAACATCATTAGTTTGCCAAACTGCTAATGCAGTTTATCGGCAAGCTCTTGGTAACAGTTCTTTGTAACTTACTAAATTAACATTACCTTCTACACAACTAAAATTATCGATAATATTTTATGTCTACAAACTACTTAACTCAAAACGCTTAAACAAACTTTTAAATTGTGCTTTTCTGAGGTGCTTATTACATAATTAATCTGGGAGGTTTTTGTAAATTGCAGGTACCAAACAATTACCGGTGCATTATCCACCATTATAACATAACATCTTACATGCACACATAAATGCACATATTATGCACCGGTGTAAAATTTTTTGAAGGAACAAGGCATCGGCAAAACGTTTTCGAAGTAACAAGGCACCGAACAACAAAAACATCGGTTAAAAAAGGCGTCGAACAATCAATCGTTCGAAGTATAATTCGTAGGTGAACCGTATTTCGAACAAAGAATTTTCGGAGTGCCTGTAAGTGCCTGAACACTTCACTAGGCAAACCCGAGCTCAAGTGATCAGATGAATAAATGGAGTCGGTTTCATGTTTTATTGAAACATTTTTATGAAACGAAATTTCATAAACCAATTTAGAGGCGTAAAATTCCACCCATGTCGGGTTTCGAGCTCGCAACCTCTGGCTTACCGTGCCAGTGCTCTTTCCAACTGAGCTAATGGGCACTGGAATAGCCAGAGGTCGCGGATAGCCAGAGGTCGCGGGTTTGAATCCCGGCATTGGCGGAATTTTTAGCCTCTAAATAGGTTTTTAAAATTGTCCTTAGCACGGGTTAGTGCATTAAAAAGAATATGAACGAATTTCTGTTATAACTTTCGATCTTTAGTAAATTTTACATGTGTTTGGTTAAATTTAGTTAATTTATAGACTTATGGTGTGTATGTGTGTGTGTGTGTGTATGTGTGTATGTATCTGTATGTTTGCATGCGTGAAAGTGTTTGTGTGAGTGTGTCTTTTTGTATTTATTACACTTATTATAATAGGTCGATTAATAAAACTTGCACTAAAACCTTTTCTAGAATCTCTCAAACACTTTTCTGAAGACCTCAATTAAATCGGTTCACGCAAACGCTGGATAATCGCGGCCATACATGCTTACAAATATTCAGGTCAAACTTAGAAATTAGTTTGTTTTAAGCCGTTTTAAAATACTTCTACACCATTACAGGTTTAAGGATATTTTTTTACTGAAATCTTCACACCCGCACGTTGCCATATGCATATATAATTCTATGAATTAGTAATAAAATGTAAATGTTCATATGGTTTCAACTGTACACACGACTCTCCATAGTAGGCTAACTGGCAATCTAAATTGAACTCTATGCCTTAATAAGAAGGTCGGTCTTATATGTAAGGATTCTGATGAGTGACGTATGCACATTGTATACGCATGGAGATGCGACGGCTGGGTACTTATTAGCAAATCTTTTGTTCACATAGACAAGTAGGTTATTTCTATTGATGATGAGATAACGCTTGCTGTTAGTTTTATCTAGTTTATTTGTTGAAGCTGTCTGAACGGGGTTATCTGTTAAATGGGCAATTCCTGATACGTGCAATAAATTTTACTTTGAGTATACCACATTTTCTTTCCACATTCTACATTTTTTTCTCAATTAATAATGTTTTTGAGACATCTTTATTAAATTTGCAGTTTACGAGCACTCCCAATATCGCAGCCTCTGTTAAATCATCGTCATTCATTGAAGATAATCCATTATTTTTAATATATAGATATTATGGTGTAAACACGTAAACGTTGCTCAGAATATCGTCAGTGTTTACGTCATGCGCAATATTGCACGCGCATTATGTGACTGTGTAATATAATCTTGGCATTACATCCAATCTAGCATTATCTAGAATCCAACTCTACCGTGTCGGCCTCGATTTGCCACACAGGCTCCAATGTGCAACGCCCAGCGCTCGTAGCATGACAAGGCGCGACTCCGTTTCTGTTTGTCACGCTCTTAAGTTACGTTTAAACGACGCGAGGTAGCACGATCCTACGCAAACCAAGCCGTCCGTGAAGATGCGGCTCGGCTAAATACGAACGCAAGCCTGCTCGTTTTAACGACACAGGGTAGCACGATCCTACGCGAGCCGAGCCGTCCGTGGAGATGCGGCTCGCCTAAATACGAACGCAAGCCTGCTCGTTTAAACGACGCGGGGTAGCACGATCCTACGCGAACCGAGCCGTCCGTGGAGATGCGGCTCGGCTAAATACGAACGCAAGCCTGCTCATTTAAACGACGCAGGGTAGCACGATCCGACGCGAGCCGAGCCGTCCGTGGAGATGCGGCTCGCCTAGATCGAACCCAAGCCTGCTCGTTTAAACGACGCGGGGTAGCACGATCCTACGCGAGCCGAGCAGTCCGTGGAGATGCGGCTCGGCTAAATACGAACGCAAGCCTGCTCGTTTAAATGACCCAGGGTAGCACGATCCTACGCGAGCCGAGCCGTCCGTGGAGATGCGGCTCACCTAAATCGAACGCAAGCCTGCTCGTTTAAACGACGCGGGGTAGCACGATCCTACGCGAGCCGAGCCCTCCGGCTACATCGCGCTGTTCAACCGCGCTCTTCGTCGCGCGGTCTGTATCATCTGTTTAGATGATACACAAGCCGAGCCGAAGATTTGATCCGTGTCGAAAAAACCGACAAGCGATGGATCGTGTGAACTTTGCCGAGCCGTGCCGAGCGTAATTGTTTAAACAGCACCTGGCGCGCTGAATCATGAGCGGATCCAGACTCGGCCTCGCGTCTTTGCGCGCCGTTTAAACGCGCCTTTATGCGCGACATCTCAACTGAGGTAGGTAATGCGCTCGATTTGGCAGTGTGCACCTCAAAATATGTTAACAGATGATTTTGCGAGCTTTTACTACATTATAGGTACTACAGGAGTACAAAGTTAATAAATTATGTATTCTTATCATACACACTATTAAAATTAAGTTTCTTGTAAGAAACCTAATCCGACGAGTTCAATCCGACGATCTGAAAGCCTTGGCTTTGTTTTCACAGCGTTGTCTTCTCCTGCCCTAGACAAATGATGACTTTCACCGAGTCTACGGTTGTCATAGGAATAATAGACAAGGATGGATAAGGACAATGTTAGCCCATACTCCACACTCTATATATATATATATATATATATATATATATATATATATATATATATATATATATATATATATATATATACCAACACATTTAGCGATCCATTTTTAGGGTTCCGTACCTCAAAAGGAAAAAACGGAACCCTTATAGGATCACTTTGTTGTCCGTCTGTCCGTCCGTCCGTCCGTCTGTCAAGACCCTTTTTCTCAGGAACGCGTGGAGGTATGAAGCTGAAATTTATATCAATTACTCAAGTCTACTGTTCCTTGAAGCTGTGAAAAAATCAAACTTCTAAGCCAACGCAATCAAAAGATACAGCCGTTTATGCCGCAAATTTTCGACACTTGCAAGGGAATCAAAACCTACAAGGTGCTTCCCGTGAACTCAGAATCTTGAAATTTGGTACGAAGCAACGTCTTATAGCATAGATAAAGGAAAAATTACGAAAACCATAAATTTTTAGTTACATCACAAAATGTATTTTTTTTTAATAATTTTAAACTTACTACCCATTTCCTTATAAACGCGTAAAGGTATTAAATTGAAATTCATACTAAATACTCAGGTCTATAATACCTTTAAGCTGTAACAAAATCTAACTTCTATGTCAACGCAATCAAAAGAAACAGCAATTTAAGCTGCATATTTTGAAACTCGCAAGTACTCGCAAGGGAATCAAAACCTAAAGGGTACTTCCAGTCGACCTAGAATCTTGAAATTTGGCATGAAGCAACGTTTTAGCACACATAAAGGAAAAATTCCGAAAACCTTAAATTTTTAGTTACATTACAAAATATATATTTTTTAATAAATATAAACTTATTACTTTTCGCAAGTCTGCTGCAAGGCTAGTATAAGTGTTTCAGTTATATTATAGATAAATGATATGTGTTAATATAAAATAAAGGATTACTTAAACGATAAAGAGATCTTTGTCTTAAATTTATGCTCCTCCATCTTTCCCCATTGTAATGTTATGAATTTCATTTTGCAATAAAAATACCGTAGTTATGACTCGATTGTCGTAATGAACGAACTTTGTAAACCTTGCAGGTTTGTACGGAACCCTCGGTGCGCGAGTCTGACTCGCACTTGGCCGGTTTTTATTATATGTGTGTGTGTTGGTAAGCGCAAATCTCAAGAGCAGTTGAAATCTTAATTCTTTTTTTAGATTCCTTGAAGTACGAGGGGGGTTCTTACAAAAATAAAAAGAAATTAAAGAATTGACTGTTAGGCCATACGAAGTTCCCTGGGTCAGCTAGTGGTACATATAAAAGGAAAGGCAATATACAGTTTTTTTTTTAAATAAAACGGTGCAAAGTAGTAAGTAGTAAAATATATTATAAATATATATGTGTATGTGTGTATATATAGATATATCTGCCTGCCTGTCTGCCTTTCTGTCTATCTATCTATTGCACTAAAACAGTCCCCTGCCGGACAGGTCTATCTAAATTATGAGGTACAGTGTAAGATTTCCATTTTCGTTCCACTAAAAACCCTCCATAACCTAAAGTTTTGTATAAAAGCCCCATAAAATTACATCAGAGCACAGATTAGACTGTCAAGGTGTTTGTTTTTTGCCCGACTGTGGTGAAGATCAAAGAAGGGTAGTGTGTAGAACTCGTATGTTTGTATGACCGGTATGTAAGGTTGCCTAAAAAGATCACTTTTAGTCCGCCGTCTGTAATCTTAGGTTAAGAAATATCTGTGTGATTTCCATTTTTATGTACAATAAATGGTTCTCTATATATTTATGTCCGGTATTCTTTTCTCATAACTCTTAATTCAATCGTCATATTTTGACCTATAAAATCTCAATAAATTAGTCGTACTTGCACAAGTGTCACAGGCTATATGAAATTAGAACAGAATAGATCAAATCAGAGCAGAACAGTACATAAAAAAACAGAACAGAATGGAATAGAATAGATACAGTTTATTTATAACACACAAAAGCACATTAGCATTGAACCTTACGCTTAAGCTTTTGAAGGAGACGGATACGCTTTCATACATTCTTGGGCCTGGGTGTAAAAAGAAGGAAGTGATGTCAATTTAGAGCTTATATGTCGTCAAACTATCTCTGAAAATTCTGCGGATTTTGGCAATCTGAGAGCAGAGCTATAAGAGATTTAGTAAAAGTGAGGTTATGCTACAAGCTGACAATGAAACTTACCTATACTAAACTTATCCGTGTCCATACAAGTTTAAGCAAGATCGTAAGTCCGTAGAAAGAAAGCACTGGTCGGAGAATTATAATAACAAAACGCACTAAACGATACGAAACGAATGATCATAGATTGAGCCAGGGAGCTGTCACGCCTGTCACTGTTAGCACAGAAAGAGATTGAAAATACAGTTGAAAAATACGGGTAATAAATTGATCTGTAAGCGAGAGCTAATTAAAGATTTATTTTCACCAAGTAAATATTTTAATTATTTTAAACTTGTAAGTTATAATGTATTTATTTACTTTAATTCAATCAATCATCTGGTACAAGTGTGTTTATTTAATACATTCACACTAATCGATTAAGGTAATCGATATCCTATTTTATTAGGGACATAAACTTATTATTAAGATTTCTCGTCTTCCAGATTGTGAATTGAGATCATTCTTTATATTTTAAAATAGAAAAATATAACGTATTTTAACCATATCTCAACTATTTACAAGCGGGCCCAGAAATCCTCGTCTCTTTTGTACCAACATGCTTATGTTAACAATGGATACTTTTTGTGTTTGGCAAAAAATGTAGTTAAATTAAATGTAGTTAGTTAAAAACGGAAATAAGAAGCCGAGCCTTAACTCAACAGTAGGGTACTTGGTTATATGTTATTTTCTGAATTGTCTTTCCTGGAATCGAAGATCTTTGCGTAAATCAACATTCTGTTGAGAAAAATAAATATCAGACATGGTTACCCGACACACAAGTAGGCTGTCTCCGAGCTCAACCCTTTTGCCGCCACATGGTGTTTCAGGATAATGTCAGAAGTGATTTATGTCTACACAAATTGGACCTTAAAGTGAGACAGATGCTATAGCTGTCTCGCTGCCCTCGAACAAAATGTGAGAGAAATAAATAATGTTACAGTTCAGAACTACGTGGCTGGACTTTGAAAGTACAGTCTGTTAACTTTTAGAATATACCTCGGGCTCTAGAGTAGGCCTCGGTTTTCGCCGAAAGCACACGAGTGTAATACTACTTCCTGCACCGTATAAAAGTTTTCTTATTAAGTTTATTTAATTAAGAGTCATGTTAGTTCCAAATATTCATATTACACGAATATATCCGATTCTATCCGGTAGTAGCCGAGGTATATTCTAAAAGACGGTCTGTAGTGTCGCAGCTAGCCTTGAAGAGGCGGGAGACATAAATTAAAACAGTCAGGTAGAACAATAATGAATTTAATAATATAAACCTAGCTATTACATAAGGTACTAGCTAGTCGTGTGGTTCAGCCCTACACACTGGTTACGGTCTCTCTCTAATTATCACCACGGTCAGGTACTCTCCTGAGCCATCCGGGAACAGTAGAATGTCCTCTCGAGGCGGCGACCAAGCTTAGGTGGAGTAGTCCCAGTGGTCACGGGAATAGAACGCCGTGTCCTCAGTCTTGGCCGGATCAGAACACCTCGCCTTGCTTGCTCGTGGCCCAGTAGGGACCGCGGTGGATTGTGGCTGGATCTTGGACCCCAAAAAGTGTGGGGGACGGGAACACAATATCTTTGTAATATAATAAACTTCGAATGTTTATTAGGGAACAGTGTAACAAGTTATAATATAATAAACTGACGCCGGCCGTTAGCGACGGTGAGCTGGCGATGCAACAGAGCTAGGCACGCGCAGGCTCGCCGATGGTCCAGTGACAATTGGCATGGAAGTGGGAGCGCGGTCGAGTCGAGAGCCGTGTCACCGGCTGCTCGCGCGCAAGACCAGTAAAGTTGTTTTAGGGGCCTGAGTGCTTAGTGCGAGTTTGACAGATCCAATCGAATAACTTTACTACCGCGTTAATCGAGCATCGAGTAGTGAGTATGAGTAAGTTAACCGTTCGAACTGGCAAAACGCTGTCACAGTACAACTCGCACTCGCGTTTATTCGTGTTTTGGCTGGTAAACGTGTTCACTTCTCAACGTAAACCATTACAACTCGCACTCAGCAATTTTAATTTCCATACTTGTCGCTAGGTGGCGCTTCCTCGATGCCATAGAAATATGAGTTTACGTTAACGCGATCGAGTAGTTAAAAAACTCGCACTAAGCACTCAGCCGTGCGAAAAAACTAACGAACCCTTTCCGCAAAGGCTCCCATTAGCATGTAGTGTAGAATAAATATTTTAATTCAGTGCTTGTAAATATTGGTTTCCTAGTTGTAAGTAACTTGTTTGTTAATATAAAAAAGTTATACTTAACGCATATAATTATTTAAGAACTATAACGTTGTTCTAAAATAAATAACGTTACAGTAGCTAGGTTGCGGGCTAAAACACATTCTTGGCACCATTGAGGTAGGTAAAGTCACTTTTGTTCCTGACATAGAGGTGAGTATAATTTTTATTTTATTTTCTGGGAAAGCGGAAGATTAAAAATACCCGTAATTGGCTTGTGAGGTGATCTGTCAGGATCTTTGCTTATGGTAGTCCCTGGTCTCTGCCTACCCCTCCGGGACACAGGCGTGAGGTTATGCTATGTATTATTTTCTGGTGTGTACAACAAAAAGATCTTCGTATTAAACTTGACATATTAAAATTTCTTTAATTTCCCGGTTTGGCATAGCCCTCCCCCCCACCTTTTCCCGTCACCCATTGGTTGGCTAGAATAAAATACTGATTAGTATTAAGCCCGCCTATTGTTTCATATTTACTTCTTGCAATAAAGAATTTTAATAATAATAATAATCTTATAGGGCAAACTTAACCAAACAGGGGATGTATTAGCAAAGGGGAAGATAGAAAGTACCCGGAACCGGCGTGCGTGCATGCAACGACTTATGAACGTTGATGAAGCGACGGTGATCTGTCAGGATCGTTGCAAGTGGCAGTCCCTGGCGTGAGGTTCTGTATGTATGTATGTATGTATGTATGTATGTATGTATGTGTGTGTGTGTGTGAGGGTGTGTGTGTGTGTGTGTATGTATGTATGTATGTATGTATGTATGTATGTATGTATGTATGTATGTATGTATGTATGTATGTATGTATGTATGTATGTATGTATGTATGTATGTATGTATGTATGTATGTATGTATGTATGTATGTATGTGTATGTACGTACGTACTTATGTATGTATGGCTGTAGCGAATGTAAAAAGAAATTGTTGGGGATAAGGCGACTCACTTGACACTTCTTCGGCTGCCTCGTGGTAAATAGGTATCAGGTCGACGACGGGGCCGCGGCATAGGGGTGCAATATCAGCATGTGTCGCCCAACTGCAGGGTCCATAGGGGTAGTTCTTTTCGCACCCTCCAATGGATGAAAGAGGGAGGCTCACGAGCAGTAAAACGTGAAAACACAGAACACACAGTGGTCGACCGGCGCACCCGCGGGTAGGTATCACGTACGTCTATACGGCACAAAGGTCCATAGGCGATTGTGGGATTCGCAATCTGCGAATCGCAGCGCGGCACACAAGGTATGCCGCCAAAAATGAAAGGATCATCGCTTACCCATTAGAAACCAAACTACTTGAAAACAGGAAAGGCACACATTCAAACCTGCGTTGTCTTGTAGGAAAATAAAGAAAAACTAATAATATGGGACGCGACTGAACAAGAAAATCAGTTATCTAGGTCTTGTGTTGCGACACGATAGGTGCCGACTTTTTAAAGTTATAATGATGGGCAACATTGAGGGAATGGGGAGTGTTAAGAAAAGAAGAAAGTCAGAAAGAAGTGGCTCAGAGTACATTCACATCAGGGAATGGACGTACGTAGCCGGTGTTGAAGATCTGTTTTGCGTGGCAAGAAACAAAGAAGAATACGGGTTGCTGACGGCCACCCTCCATTAGTGCACAGGCACAGGAAGAAATGGACAAAGCGAATGTAAGAAGGTTGCAATCAGCTGCAACTTTATACCGAGCTTTATATCAGTCAAATTCATAACTTCGTCTGAAAATTCTGACCACGAATATAATTACATTCCATAATTACCAAGGCGATCAAAAAATGGCCACCCAACAGAATAAAACAACAAACTCGCGACTAAATAAGCCCAAAGTAATCAGTCAAGCGCGAAACGACCCAACCGGGACCACTCCGATCGGATCCCGGCTAATTATAAAAGTTTTTAGGATTAAAATATGCAAATGACAGAAGATCCACTCGCTAAGTATCGGCGCCCCTTTGGCCGTTTCGAGGAAACTAGTACCTATGTAAGGAATCTTATAAAGTGATGCAAACATGATAATTTTATTGAATCGCCGTGGCATGACGGATAGTGTGAGTGGTTATTTTAAATGTTAACCTCCTAAGTCCTGGCCTTGAAAAAAAACAATGTTATTCGATTGAATTTTTTTACCGTCACGCGGGATTTAAGAGAAAGATAAATGATCATTGTTTAACTATTATAATATGCCAATAAAAAGTGAGTACCAACGTAATTTTCATATAAGCCTAACTTTCCTGCGATGCAGGCAGAGACCCGTGATGTCCCAGCAGTGGGGACGTACAAGGGTTGATATCGGTATCGAATCTGTGCATATCTTTATTAAAATAAAAGTTACATAAACTTTAATCTGTCTATCTTCATAAAACCGTAAAGTCTAGCTTTTCCTTTTCCGTGAATTAGCAGAAAGAAAATAAATTATAAATTTTATTAGAGTTATTAAACCGACTCATTTAAAAACATACTAGATAAACATTTAACAAGTGCATGGAAAAGATATACATGCGTCAGCTTAAAGTTATTTGTGTATTAACTAATAATAATATTAATAAAAGTCATAGAATCTTACGATATTGGTAGCAAGTATGTAGCAACATGTTTAAAATGATTTGGGACAAGGATGGTCCGAGTGAATTTGCTTTTTCGTTGCCGCTTTCTCCACTACGAAATTGGCCCGAAGGCAGCGCCAAACATTGCATACTGACGTTCAGCAAACCTAATGTAGGTACTTTTATTCGTTGAAATACATTTCTGATTGCCGAATTACTACGTAACTTTACCAGTGTTACGTAATTCGTGACCTCTGATCTGAGTGTCACTGCTGTACTTGAAATTTTCGAGCTTCGACGAAGATTGATGTAAACTTTAAAGTGCTGCAGAGAATGCAGAGTATAAACTGCTGCAACATTTGCAATATTAGACTGCCTTATTGGTCTAGCCGTTAAGGCGCTTGCTATCAAGACAGAGGTCATGGGTATGATTCCCACTGGACTCAGTCTAGGTGCAATGGCACGTTTTTGACATCTCTACCTGTTTACCATAGTACAGGCTAACAGTGTATGTATCTCCAGGGGTTTTATTATAGAAACGTGTACATGAAAACATTGTTTTAGTAAGATTTAGATTTCCCAGGAAATAAAGTGGAGGTTGCAAGCAATTTTTTTATGCAACGGCCCGCCAACGCCACAATAAATGTATAAAACTACATTTTATGTCGTTGCGATATGTGAAATAAATTCAATGTGAAATCGTCCATTTGTATAGGACCGAGTATAGTTATCAGTTAGTTAGCTAGACCTGAGATTTCCACACACCATTATACGCAGCAAACGCTGAGGTATGTTAACACTTCGGACACTAGGATTTCCTCACGATGTCTTCCTTCACAAATACCGAGAATTCTGCAGCCCAGTGGTAATTCTAGACTGAGTCTATTATGTTACTTGATTTGTAACAAATCGCGTCAGTCAAACAGAAATGCAACGATGCATTTCTGTTTGCGATGTTCTTGCTCGGTTACCATAGCACTGATTAACCTAGACCAGGGTCTAGATTCTGCTAATGCATTGTGGTACAATGACAACTGCATGAACATGGCGATTTAATTTCGTTGCTGCTTCAACTCTACGCGCGCACGTACAGTACATCGAACCTTCTAGGCGTCAATGGTATGAAAAAACACCCCCAAGTGACAAGATCATGCATCTATCATGGTACTATAATGCACTAACAGAATCGAGGCCCAAGACAAGTGATTGTGTTGTGTGGAAGTAATTATTGCTATTACTTCGAAAGAGGTGCTGTCCCTCATATCAGTCTTTTTTTAGGCCTACTTAACCCGTTTCGAGGGATACTTAGGGCGAGATAAATAGTCGCTTCTAAGAACGAGTCTTAGCGAAAGCACTTGCTTAAGAATCGATTTGTCTATCATAGACAGTACTTTGGCACTATCTAAGTCGCGAAACCCGGACTAATTCTTAGCATTGGCCTAAGAACATGCTTAGCTAAGCAAACATATATTTTAGTAAAGCATTGATACTTAGCTAAGTTAGCCTCAAGTAATGCTTAGGGAAGTATGAGTACGGACTTGGGCTAAGCAACAACTATTTATCTCGCCCTTAGTTAGACCTGATATTTCCGCACTTAGCCTCATAGTTGGGTCATTGTAAAGAACAAACGCTGAGGTATGTTAACACTTCAGGCTCTTGGGTTTACTCACGATGTCTTCCTTCTCGGTTAGCGAGTGGTACTGCTACCATACCTTCACAAATGCACATAACATAGAAAACAGTCCTTGGTACATGCAGAGTTTCGAAAGCTGGTATTCTACCGCTTCGCTACCACCGCTTGGAGACCGAGCTTAACAGGATGATAATCTGTGTTTAATAATAAACTTCGGTCATGGTTAGAGGTGGGAAATGTTCTTCGCATGGCGATTGACGGCCTTATGTCTGCGTTCAATTATTCACCCTCATCCACAAATATAGGCTTGGCTTAGCGTGAATTATTATTTCAATAAAGATTGGTTACATATATCAATCAGGTAGATATTTAAGGTGATTCAAAGAACAAGTTAGCATTATTCCGGTTCGGACTATATATTTTGTATAAAAAGTTCCTTACAAGGAAGCAAGTGACTGAGTAACGTGAGTGAGTGAGCGATTAGTGAGTGTGTAGAAGACAAAATAAGTGAGTAAGTGAGAATACTCAATGGACTCTCTTAATAATCCCTGTCTTAAGTTCAAAACTTAAGTATATTTTCTTACATTTTGTAAATATGAGGATTTTATAAATATGGACCGCAAGTGCATTTAGGCCCTTATTTTAATTTAACTCCAAAAGGCAATCGCGTATTTAATAAAGCTACACGAGACTAATTTGTTCAATAAATGCCCAACGAAGCGTGGATCAGTACAATAACGCGATAATAAACGCAGCATGAAAATAAATGAAAGTTGCACTCGAAAATTGAACTTGTGTAATTTATAAAAAACACCATTCCAAAGTTCAGTGGAGGAACGTTTAATCCTCAAATGCACTTTAAATAGTGCAAATAAATCATGGTTTCTCTAATACACTCCGTGACAGTTTAAATAATCCATGATGACACACTTAAGCTGAATCTGAGGAGTGCTTTAAAAATATAATTTTTATGAAAATATCACTTTCTAAGTATTCATGTTATTCATTCGGTATATTGATAAGTTTTTTTTTGTTTCAACTTATACGATGCGATTTTATTAAATTATGATAATTTATTGACTAGGTATAACTCTCTTCGGGCACTCCCCGCACTAATATCCACATAACCCAAGGTTAGCTGGAAGAAAATACTCATTAGTATTAAGCTCGCCTTTGTACAAATATGCTTATTGTGCAATAAAGAATTTTCTAATCTAATCTAATGAATAAGACTAAAGATACCGAAAAAATATATCGCTGTTATAATTGAATCCATTTTGCGATGTAGAGTTCCGTTTAGCAGGGACATGTGGCTCCTCCCCACTCCCGGCTAAACCGTTATTTGTAGAAACACGAATCAAATTCAGGGAATTAGAACATATAATATAAAAACTAACTTAGCTAGAATTTTAGTTAGGTGCAGGTTAAGCCACTATCCAGAAAGTGGTATAAATCGCCATAAATATACATGTACGTGTAAATATAATTGTGGAGTAGAAGTTAACGTATCTATTATTTTACACTCAGGACATACACACATACAAACACATACTACAAGGTCAAGTAGAGACCAGGGAATGGCACTTGCCACAATCCTAACAGATCACTTTCGCTTCATTAACGTTCGTTAGTTATCGCACGCACGCAGGCCTGTTTAGGGTACTTTTTATCTTGCCCTTTACTAATAAATACACTATTTGGTCGAAGTATGTCCCTCACTGGCTCTTTTTAAAAATTAGTAAAACTGATTCTTCTTCTTCTTCAGGCTATATTAGTCCACTGCTGGACATAGCCCTCCCCTAATGAGCGCAAGGTAGTGCCATCAATAGGGGGTAGTGCCCATAATCCGCACGCTGGGCATGCGGGTTGAGGGTCGCAGTTTGGTAGAATTGTACTGCAGGGGGCGCTGCTGCCCACCCTCCCGTTTGAGTCCCTTAGTCGCCTTTTACGACACCCGCGGGAAGAATTTGGGTTGGTGCTATTCTCTAGGCCGACGCCACACAGCATTAACTGATTATTATCTCCCAAACTTAATTTTATTCATAAAATTATTAACACTTTTCTGATATAAAAACTCAAAACTAAGATTTATAGTGCTACAAAGTTATCCGACCCGGTGCAGGTGTCAAACTTTGTACGGAAACGTCAAGTGTACTATGAGAAATGTGACGCTGTCACCGGGTCAGATAAGTTTGTAGCACTCTACTGGCCTCATGGGCGGCTTGATAACTTCTGACAGTAATCCTCCACCAACCCGGACTTGGCTCCCGTGGTGGAGTATGGCCTAACCTTCCTGCGATTGGATGCAGGAAGAGACCCGTGCCCCAGCAGTGGGGACATACATGGATTGATAACGATATCTAAATCTAATACACTCCTCAGTGACAGTTTGAATAATTTATGATAGCACACTTACACCGAATCTGAGGAGTTTTTTAAAAATCTCGTTTTTATGAATAAGACTAAACTGTTGTAAGTGAATCCATTTCGCGATGTAGAGTTCTGTTTAGCTGGGAGATGTGGCTGTGGCAGAAAACAGAGTCTGTAATTATCAAAGCGCACGTATGTCATACGACGTTTTATAACATGTTTGCGAGGAAATAAATAGAACTCGGACTTTCTTGAACGAATAAATCTTTAACCACTTTTTAAAGCAGTGTGAAAAAATTGAACAATTTGTAAAATTTATTTTGTTAAATGTTGATCACTTTTCTGACATAAAAACTCTTTCCTAACTTTGAAAAAAGTACCGTTCGTTTTTGACGGAGCATCTTGATAAACCTTGCGTTTTACCTTATTAAAAAGAAACTCGTGCATCTTACATTATATTAACGCATAAGGACGTAATGAGGTACAATACGATATTTTAATTGGTGAAACAAGAGATCCTTTACGAGCAAATGTGTTATAAAGTTTAATTACGTTAACGTGCTTCGCAAGGCACGTTAAGCCGTTGGTGCCGGCTGTCATATAATGGCAGTCGTTATGCCATATCAGAGGCCTTATGGGCGGCTTGATAACTTCTGACAGTGAGGCCCGCCACTGTCTCACAATCCTCCACCAACCCGGACTTGGCCCCCGTGGTGGAGTATGGCCTAACCTTCCTGCGACGCAGGAAGAAACCCGTGCCCCAGCAGTGGGGACATATAAGGGTTGATAACGTATAACGTTAACGTAACAGGGATTTCCTGCAATGATAGCTTTCAGTTTGTTGACAAAATAAACAAAAAGAATTGTTAAATCTTTTTCGAAGGCCACAACTTACGTAAACTTACATTAATGTTCACATACTTACATTAATGTTCACTCCAGTTCTTTTAAATGTCTCGTCAATTACTAAATTGTTTTATTGGCGAGTAAGTCCTTTTGTGTGGTGTCGGCCTAGAGAATAGCACAAACTCAAATTCTTCCCGCGGGTGTCGTAAAAGGCGACTAAGGGACACAAACCGGGGGGTGGGCAGCAGCGCCCCCTGCAGTACAATTCCACCAAACTGCGATCCCCAACCCGCATGCCCAGCGTGGGGATTATGGGCATCACCCCCCAATGATGGCACAACCTTGCGCTATGGCGCTCATTGGGGGAGGGCTGTGTTCAGCAATGGACTAATATAGCCTGAGGAAGAAGAAGAAGTCCTTTTGTCTGATAGATATGAGTTTTTCACACTCCTTTTATAAAGTGAAGCTTTCGCGCCTCGCTGGTTTATGGAAATGTTACGTTGACATCGATACAGCATTTGTTACGCCCGAGTGAGCCGCTTGCATATCTAACGTTATAGGAAAAAGACAACGGAGCAACGCGATATATTGCGCAAACATCCAGGACGAATACTCATTTTTCATCTCAACACTTTATTGAATAACTTTCAAGGAAGAACACACAACATTATAGATACAAATACAAATATATTTTTTTTCTCCAGTACCTACACAATGCACTTCAAATTAGTAACTCATTATTATTACAATGTTACATTATGTAGTAGGAGACAGGAGTCCAAAATAAGTTTACCCCGTGCTATGGATCTCCTGGCTTCCACTTCTCCAAAACCGAGGACACTGTCTCTAATGTATAAAGTTTAAGTGTGCAATGGATAACATTAACTCAAGTTTAAGTACAAGTATATTATAACCCAAATCAATATAAGTTTCTCAAATTACATTAACTTGCCTACTCTTTATAAAGTTTATAAGTAATAGGTACCTGGTAACTAAAACCTGTGACCTCTACTCAGCCCTAGATACATAGAGAAAACTTTGTTGTATATATTTTTATGTAGCTTATAAACGTACCGCTGCTGGACACAGACCTTCTCTTAGCGAGAGAGTATGGGCTTATTTCCCACGCGTGCCCTCCTTCTTCTTCAGGCTATGTTAGTCCACTGCTGGACATATCCCTCCCCTAATGAGCGCCATAGCGCAACGTTGTGCCATCATTGGGGGATAATTCCCATAATCCCCACGCTGGGCATGCGGGTTGGGGATCGCAGTTTGGTGGAATTGTACTGCAGGGGGCGCTGCTGCCCACCCCCTGGTTTGTGTCCCTTAGTCGCCTTTTACGACACCCGCGGGAAGAATTTGGGTTGGTGCTATTCTCTAGGCCGACACCACACAGCACGCCCATGCCCCCCGCAGATTGTCCATAAAAATAGAAATTACCTCAGATCATGATCTGAGGAAATTACACAGATATTTCCTGACCTAAGAGTAAAGAGTATTTTACTAATATTAAAATCTTTATTGCATTGCTAACGAGTTTTCTTACAAAGGAATACTTCATTCTGTGCATTTTCATTTAACAGTATTTTCTTCCAGTCGATATTTCATTTGTGAATAATGTAGCTTGGGCAATGGACAGTACAGAAATTACTATCTTTTAGTAGTCTACCATGCATGAAAGGGGGCTCCCCGAACGATTTACTCACTGAGACGTTCGTCTGGCGCACCCTGGCCAACAATCAGCGAGTCCCTTAAGCTGATTCCTCGTCGTCGTCAGGCTATACTAGTCCACTGCTGGACATAGCCCTCCCCTAAAGAGCGTTGTGCTATCATAGGGGGTAGTGCCCATAATCCCCGCGCTGGGCATGCGGGTTGGGGATCGCAGTTCAGTGTAATTGTACTGCAAAGGGCGCTGCTGCCCACCCCTCGTTTTGTGTCCCTTAGTCTTAAGCTGATTGGCAAATCCTTTTACCACAATATCTTGCCATCGACACGCTAAGAAGAAGTTGTCTACCAAATTATTATTTGGTCGTGTTTGTCGCTCGCGATGCTCATACATACTTACATAGTTCTTCAGTCTACCCGTTGCTATGGCAACTGCAACGTTGCCGAAAAGTTGAGAATCAAAGAATTATGTTTTATTTAACAAATAACCGCGATTAGACCCGTTTGATATATGATTAAACTAGCTGTGCCCCGCGGTGTCACCCGCGGTTTATTGATTTTCCCATGGGAATAAGATATTTTCCCGCAGTAAAACGTAGCCTTTGTGTTAATTCACGGTGTCAGCTAACTCCATACCAAATTTTATTAAAATCGCTCCAGCCGCTTAGACGTGAAGAAGTCACAAACTTGCACACTCACAAACTTTCGCCTTTATAATATTAGAGTGAGGTGATATAAAGAGTGATTATATGAGTGAAGGGACCACTCGGATGCTGCGGTGCCTTTATACTATTAGTGTGATGTGATTCTGAAAAAAACGTCCGTTGGGATCTTTCCGATCGTTGAGGATCGTTGGGAGGTTCGAAATTTCACTGATGCCGGTGAGTCACCCATTAGCTCAATTGGAAGAGCGCTGGCACGGATAGCCAGAGGTTGCGGGTTTGAATCCCGGCATGGGTGGAATTTTTAACCTCTGAATAGGTTTTTAAAATTATCCTTAGCACGGGTTAGTGCATTAAAAATAAAAATTGTATAATATTAGACAAGTTGTAGTTATATCTGACTAATCTGTGATGGTTGAGAAAATATGTACAAATTAGACAGGTTGTATATCCGACTACAGAAGCCCCAATAAAGTCACGCAGCGAAAAGCAATAAATAACACTCAAGTTGGTACAATCGGTGTCTTCAATTTATTTCTATAAAATCACCCGTAATGTAACTGAATAGAGTACAAGTATGTTAAGGCTGTTGTGTGGTTGACTGTACCTACATTCGAACACGAATTGAAAGTTTACCTCTATTAACATAATCTCCAACTCTGCGCGTCAATCCAAAAATCGTATTTGCAATTCAAATGTGCGGTTTGTATCTTCAGAGACAAAAGCATTTGGCTCTGTTTGATGCTACTTTCATTTTCTATGTTTGGGAGATGTTCGAAATTATTAATTTGCTCTGAAAATTTGATTTGCGTGGGACGACTCGAAGAAAATTTATTTTTCAATGTATTAGTCCAGTCTTTTCAGTTGTCTGGATGTGATCACTTTTTAGGATAAGGACGCCGTTTGTACCCGAAAAAATCTGTGTAAATTTCTTTTTTATGTACACTGAAGTGTTCTCTGCCTACCCCACCGGGATGCAGGCGTGAGTTTTTTGTAAAGTATTTGACCTAATGAAACACGAGATGAAACAAGAGAGTACTTTTTACGAGTACGTAAATGCTCTCGGTCTGTGCTTCATACGATCAAAGACGAAAAAAACAAGAAGTGTATTTCTTAAATCGTGAATCAGTCAGTGTGAATTAATCTTGAACCAACAGCAGTTACGATAGACGTTATAATATTCGGTGATGTATCGATTTTTATCAAAGCTAAGAAAACTTTGATACAAATGTTCAGAAAAATCATGTTTGATGTGGAGTATAGATTAGTTTCATTAGATATTAAATATACCGACTTACGATCAGATATCAAGTTACCTTGATTCCCGACGTTTCGGCAGCGTTGCAGTTGCCGTGGTCACGGGTAGACAGAGTGCTTAGTGCGAGTTTGACAGATACAATCGAATAACTTTACTACCGCGTTCATCGAGCATTGAGTATGAGTAAGTGAACCGTTCGAACTGGCAAAACGCTGTCACAGTACAACTCGCACTCGCGTTTATTCGTGTTTTGGCTGGTAAACGTGTTCACTTCTCAACGTAAACCATTACAACTAGCACTCAGCAATTTTAATTTCCATACTTGTCGCTAGGTGGCGCTTCCTCGATGCCATATAAATATGAGGTTACGTTAACGCGATCGAGTAGTTAAAAAACTCGCACTAAGCACTCTGAAGTGGCGAGTACAGTCAATTATTGTAGTGATAACAGGCTGCCGAAACGTCGGGAACTAAGGTAATTTTTTATGTCTCACCTAATAAATAACCGCGATTGGATCCGTTTAACATATAACTTTGAAAGTACGACTCGTTGTAGTAATTGCCGAATTTCCCATAGAGATTACCCTACCGACTTAGCGTAGAAATAATTCTTTTACGGTCGTCTGGAAGAAATCGCTTTATGAAAAAAGTCCGCCCATTAAATTCTGTATTTTTATAAGTTTTATGTCATGCGCTCTGGTGTACAATAAAGAATATTCTTATTTCTTTTCTATTTATTGGATTCGGACCTCCTAAAATCATACCTAACTGGTTTGTCTCAAGGTCCGTGTCTTCGTATCTTAAATTACTCTTACATAGTATTGAAATGTCAGTAACGTGTAATCTTATCTTACTTCTTGTAAGTTTCCTCTGGCTAAAATGTCAACCCATGTCTAAGTGTTGAACACTCCAGGAACGTTCTAGTACCCAACGCCAAAACTGACCCGTCAAAGGCTTTACAAACGTCATCCCAAATCAATCAGTAACTTCCAGTGCTGTCTCACAACAATAAAGAAGTTAGACACAATGAAATAGAAAGAGCGAAATTGCTAGACGTTTCGCCATATTAGGAATGATGGAATAATGGTGCTGACATTTCGGGAACAATTTAGAGCGCTTTCACATATAGGCGTTTTTGTCGTGCGACTAAAGCGCTGCACACCGAACCCCTTCACATTACAGCGGTTGTAGCGCGGCTAAGTCGCAACGCCGTCGCTAACGACAGTCGCGCTTCACAGACGCGCGTTGAACTTAGGGTGACTAGCTCATTTCCAATATTCTAACGGAGACACATTGTTGTTGCTGCTCCTTTTTTTACTTCTCCGACACCATCGTCGTCGAATACAAAGTCGAAAAAGGCAGTATTGGGTTATCACAATTATCAAAATTTACAGACAGATTTTTAAGTTATGGTTCTACATAACTTAAAAATCTATCTGTAAATTGTGATAACACAACAGTGTCCAAAGCGATACAAAACAATAAACGTTTTTTTTTTACAATCCGAAAGTGTTTTATCTTTTCTTGATATTTCAGTAGGTATCAAATATATGTCGCAGATATGTCATTTGCAACTTGCTATACAATAGTTTGCACGCGACTACGCGTCTTACATGCCACAGCAAGGTCAGAACGCTGCAGTCGCGCTTCTGACGCGCGACCACCTTGCGGCTGCCGCGTTGCAGTAAATATGTATGGATTAGGAGTCGCGCTACTGCAGCGCGACTTAGAAGCGCTGCAGTCGCGCAACAAAAACGCCTATATGTGAAAGCACTCTTAACCCCGAGCCAACTCAGAAATTTTACTCTGTTTAAAAGAATCTATTGCTTTAGCAGATGTAGTAAACGGCATTTTTTATTATTAACCGTCCGTGCGTTTAATGTATTTCTTTCGTAAATCTTTCTTCCTTCATCCTAACCATATGTCCAAACCAACGAAACATTCTTTTCTCAATAATTGTCACTGCATCCTCTTTCAGTTCACTCCGATCTCTATTGCATATCCTGTAGTTCAAAGTAACATCACACATTCAGTAACACAACTCTTCACTGCACACATGATAATGTTGTTAGAATATTTTCGGGGCTTACCCGCGTAGTAATTTATTGCTATTTTACCACGATGACTGTAACGTCGTCGAAACGTCGAGGTAAAATAGCAATAAATTATTACACTCTGCATTACGTACAGGCAGCGACGTCTTGCTGAAGTAAATTGCATTAAAAATAAAAATAGTTTAATCATGTGGGTACAGCGATATCATTCCGATGTAAAAACCTAACTGCAAAGTAGGTACTCGGGGCTGTAAGTGATGCAATTTTCTTCAGCCAGATGTCGCTGCCTATACGTAATACAGAGAATAGTGTAAAGAGGTTCGAAATTTCACTGTTGCCGGTGAGTCGCCCATTAGCTCAGTTAGAAAGAGCGCTGGCACGGATAGCCAGAGGTCGCGGGTTCGAATCCCGGCGTGGGTGGAATTTTTAGCCTCTAAATAGGTTTTTAAAATTATCGTTCGCACGGGTTAGTGCATTAAAAATAAAAATAGTTTAATAGCATTCAATGTTAAATTATAACATTTATATGTATATGTATGACTGAAAAATTAAAGGCCTTTGCCCAGCAGTGGGGCGATTAACTAAACTAAATTAACTTATTAAAAAGAAATACAATTATTTCGTAAAATTATATTAATACAGCATTGCATTTTACTCATCAAATATTTAATACACAAAATCTTATTGTATGATCCAAACTATACCTTTCACAACTCAACAGATTATGGTAGATTCGTCTGCATTTACGTAAGAATTTAATTATCCTTTGATTAAAGTGGCTTACGCAGAGTTTCTAATCAAACAATAAGGCTTTAGTGATAAGATACGTAACCACCGTGTAATTTATACCATACGCTTGCTAAAGATATCAATACGCTATTCAAGTATATTGTGAACCTTAAGCTCATTGAAATATGAGCTTTGCGGTAACCAAGTAGTGAATTCTACCTGTATAATTTTTAGAATATAACCACATTGTGTGAAGCGCCCGTGGCCTAGCCGAACCGAGTAATTGGAATCAATCACTTGAGTTAAGCAACAACAGGCGCGGTCAGGTACAGGATGGGAGACCGTCCCGTGACTACCGCTAGTGGCATTTTTCCGAGTGCTTCGCAAGGCACGTAAAGCCGTTGGTGCCGGCTGTCATGCAATGGCAGTCGTTAAGCCATGTCAGAGGCCTTATGGGCGGCTTGATAACTTCTGACAGTAAGGCTCGCCACTGTCTTACAATCCTCCACCAACCCGGACTTGACCCCCGTGGTGGAGTATGGCCTAACCTTCCTGCGATGCAGGAAGAGACTCGTGCCCCAGCAGTGTGGACATACAAGGGTCGATATCGAACCACATTGTAGGTATTTGCAGTCTCTTCCAAGGCCACGTCAAGGCCCGTAATTATATATTAAATAGGTCTAATCGGGATTAATTATCGGGTAAAACGGAACTATCTTAATAATTTTTGTAATTAGGTACCTCAGCGCTCGAAATTGCCAATCCGCGGTGGGCACGTGTCGTTTGCATGTTGAATTGCATGTTTCTTGATGCAAGTGTGTTTTAATCAAAATTGGGTGTAAATCTTAATTTCACCCAAATATTTTAATGTGTTTTGTGTATGAGTTTTCTTTTTTTTTGTGTTTAGTATTAATTTCATCTAAATGTTTAATGTGTGTCTTGTGTATGAATAAAGCATTATCCTATCTTATCTTAATTAATCCCATACTCTATCTCTCTGAGAGAAGACCTGTGGCCTACAGTGTGCATGGATGGGTAAACCGTCTATGACTAACGCTAATGGCATTTTCCCGAGCGGTTCCGTGCTACGGAAGGCACGTTAAGCAGTTGGTGCCGGCTGCCGTCGATGGATAGCAGTCGTCAAGTCAAGTCAGAGACCTTAGGGCGGCTTAAAAACTTCTGACAGTAAGACCAGCCACTAGTCTTGCAAGCCTCCACCAATCCGGACTTGGTCCCCGTGGTAGAGTATGGCCTATACCTTCCTCAGGGAAGAGACCCGTGCCCTCGCTGGGGACAAAATGGGTTGATGATGGTGTTCAAATGGGGTCTCACCTACTTAGTACATACCATAACATCACGCCTGCATCCAGAGGGGTAGGCAGAGACCAGGGACTGCCACTGGCCACAAGCCTGACTGATCATTTTCGCTTCATCACCGTTCAATAGTCGATGCAATCACGCTCACACGGTGTTGGGTAATTTTTATTTTCCCCTTTACCAATACATCCCTTATTTGTCAAAGTATGTCCGCCTGGGACGTCCCCTAACGGCCCTTCTACACACATTCGCTACATATACGATAAGACAAGAATATTCTTTATTGTGTACCGGAAAGTTGATACAGAAACAGCAGATACAGAAGATAAGATACAATTGGCGGCCTTATTGCTAATAGCATTTTCTTCCAGGCAACCTCAAATAGAAAAATTTGCCGAAGGAAAAATAGATATATTTATATATATTTATTTCATCAATCTTTCTTCCTTGTAGCTGGTGCCTTCTAGCGAAATAGCGATTGTCTATTAAGTAAAGATAATAATACTCTACGAATCGTCTAACGTAAATGTAAAATTTTCAAGGTTTTATTGTACTTTCTGAAAAGTGAATATAATAATTTTCCCCGCCGCTTCATAATCCGCGTATCCAGATATTTTCATTCAGCAAAGCTTCCACCAATATCAACCGGAATTGTAACATTCTGTGATGAAAAAACATCATATTTCTGATCCCTTCTTTATTTATTTCGTCAATCTTTCTTCCTTGTAGCTGGTGCCTTCTAGCGAAATAGCGATTGTCTATTAATTAAAGATAATAATACTCTACGAATCGTCTAACGTAAATGTAAAATTTTCAAGGTTTTATTGTACTTTCTGAAAAGTGAATATATTAACTTTCCCCGCCGCTTTATAATCCGCGTATCCAGATATTTTCATTCAGCAAAGCTTCCACCAATATCAGCAGGAATTGTAACATTCTGTGATGAAAAAACATCGTATTTCTGATCCCTGTTTACTTAGGACCGTGGCCCTTGGTCCTGTAATCTTAAGGGAGCGTTATATAATTTTTTAGGGTTCCGGTAGTCAGAGTAGAAACCTTCTTTGTCGTACCAGTCAAATTCGAGAACAGAGTTGGGATATAAAAAGCAAAAAGTAAAAAAAAATACGGTCCAGTGCTGAGGTATTTAAACACCTCAGACGCTCTGGTTACCTCACGATGTTTTCCTTTACAGTCAGCCAGTGGTATTGCCACTATAACTTCACAAATGAACATAAAAGGCACATGCCGGTATTTGAACCCATGACCTCCAGGGTTGCAAAAAGAAGTTTTGTGTAGGGAAAGTCGCAAAACCTCCTTGACACAAATTGTCCCCCCCACAAATAGTCCCCGACACAAATCGTCCCCGCCACAAATCGTCTCCAAAACAAAACGTCCGCAATAACAAACATTGTTTTCGCATATCATTTTCTCATTGATCGATGATGAAACAAAGGTGATCTCTCAGGATCGTAACAAGTGGCAATATCTGGTCTCTGCCTACCCTTCTGGAATACAGGCGTAAAGTTGTTATGTTTATTTTTATAATTTTCTCAAAATGCTCAATTTGAAAAATGCATTGTTTTAACGCAAATACGGCAGCTTGAGTAAAGATGTGCCGAGCTAAATATAGTGGTATCAACAAAGTGGATTAAAAAATGTATATGTCAACATAAATGCCATTGTGCAAATGTCAATAGCTATTGACATAATTCCTCACATAAAATAAATGGCAGCAGGTGAAGACTATCAAAGAAAAATATGTCAAATGTGTCTGAAAGTGTTCTAAAAATAACGGTGCGCCTCTCACCTAAACAAAATATCACTGGATGTAATATTATTGCACTCTAATAGTTTGACCATTTTTATCAAGAAAATTCTAAAGTATGTGTACATGTCAGACACTTGAGTCTCCATATAAAACATCCTGTTTCTTTCTCTGTTTACAAATTAATATATGTTACTTATAAAATAAAGTTATCGGTACATGCCGAGATTCGAACCTCAGACCTCCTAAATAGGAGGGCGTTCTATCAATTCCCTGCCACCGCTCCACAGATATATTTGTTGATCTTTACTAGTGAATAATTTATTAGGTGGAATATTGTACTTTCTAAGGTTAGCACGAGCAGTAGACATAATTAAAACTGTTTTTATACGGATTTATGCTCGTTTATTACATTTTTTACAATTTTCCAACGTTTCGGCACTTTTATATATATTTATTTATTTATTTATTTATTTATTTATATATATATATATAAGAATATAGAAGTTAAAGTTCTAGCCCGAGAAGACCGTTTCTTCCCTAGAATGATACGCGAGGCAATAGAGATCCGCCGGCATCCAAATTTTAATAGAGATCGTGGTTAACATACCGGTAGCATGGGAACCAGTGCTTAAGTGCATGAGACCCCCTTGCTAGAAGTGTGACTGTAGAATAAATAATAAAAATAAATTTAATTTCAATTAATAATCAGTATCTTTAAGTTCATATAAAGTTATTTGTTTATAAATTTAATTTTAACTTCAATTAGTAATAATCAATATTGTTGACTTTATATAAAAAATAATTGGTTTGTCTATTTTGGAAAGTAACTTCATAATTAACTTTTGTAGTTTTTGCCGAGGGTAGTAAACTAACCGTTAATGATTTCTAAAAGACACCTGTCACCTCAGTCATCCGGGACCACGGCACCTGAAAAAGTGCCGAAACGTTGGAAAATTGTAAAAAATGTAATAAACGATCATAAATCCGTATAAAACAGTTTTAATTAGGTGGAATATTACCTACCTGCATAAATTCCCGGCGCTTTGGCAACGTTGCAGTCTCTGTAGTCACAGTAGGTAGACTAAAGTAGTGATTACACGACAGTTCGATCGTGATTTTACCCTTCAAATTGAAATAAACCCTTGTTTTTCCTCACTGCTGGGGCACGGGTCTCTTCCTGCATCACAGGAAGGTTAGGCAGCCGGCACCAAGGGCTTAACATAACCTGCGAAGCACTGAAGCACTCGGAGAAATGCCACTAGCGGTAGTCAATATGTAACTGTGCAAACCTCTTTACACCATTTTTTATATTTTTTTTTCTATCTTAGATCACTTTCAAATATTTAAAATAACGTCACACATTTTTCGATTTCCCTCATTTTCATGATTACCACTTTACACATTGACTAGATCTGACTATTTCACCTGCTTATCCGTTTTTATCCAGTTTTCTGTTTTATTATAAAATAAATAGTAAAAATTATGCAAAAGTTGAAGTCGTTCCAGTTTATAAAAGTTTTACAACACTACAAGGGGACGGTCATCCCGTACCTGGCCGTCCCTGTCGTTACTTAACCCAAGTGATTAATTCCAATCACTCGGCAAATGTATGACTTTTATCATAAAAAGTCAGTATATATACAATGGCACCGCTCTGGCTGCCTACTAATGGTTCTGATTGATTTTAGTTTGTTTCAAGATATTTTTGGAGAGTATCTTTTAAAAAAAAACACACTAGCATATTCGGTAGATCTTATTCATGCACGTTCTTTTTGTTGTAGTTTTAAACCACGTAAAATTCATGGTGTACACATACATACATATTATTATACTTAATTGCACACGAGACATTTAACAGGACATTAAATGAGAAATAACATGTACAAACTTATAAAGAGATTCCTTCCAGCAAACCTTAGAGAGTCGGAGAGGCAGTAAAAACATTTATACATAGTACTTAGAACAATGAGTAATAACATACAGAACCGTTTTTATGCAAGTCAAACTCACCCTTGGTGAAATATTGGAAAAATATAAAAAAAATTAAAGAATCCACTGTTAGGTGGTACGAAGTTCGCTGGGTCAGCTAGTTTTATGTAAAAATAGAAACTATTATACATTAAGCTCTCATTTGGTACAAAAAAATGTACTTGATTCTGTTTAAGTCAGCGGAAAATAAATTAAAAGCCTTTAGATGAAACGAAACAAAGAGTGTATTTCAGTAATAAGTATGCTTGTATTAATAAACATTTTGGTTTTTTTACCTGAAACGTCTTTCAGTTTGGTAGAAGAGAGTTACTTGGTGAAATCCACATGCAACGAAATGATGTCAAGGCGAGGTTTGTAACTCTGTAACTACGTACCTTGTGCACTTAATTTATATCATCATTTATTCGTTGAGTAGAGCAAAGTAGCTATTATTACTTCTTCAACTTCTTGATTCATACCGCTAGGGAGTGCAAGTGCAGCGCAACACGTCAAAGCAACGGCCGTGTAACCCAACACAGCTCTACTTGATTTTTTATTTTGATATTCTTGCTTGAACCAGAGAATTGTAAAACTTTAGCACATTTACAACCCACTGACTGTACGTTCAGCAAATATTACCGCGACAAACAAGCATACGCAAACACTGGCTCCGCACGAATTGTGTCACACAAGACTGCTTAGGGTTATGTTTACTTTACGTCGTTTCAAGAGATAGACCTATTTTCCCAGCTGACTTTTAGAAGATTGTCTTGAAAATTATTCAAACATATTTTTTTATAAACCTATTTAGAGGCGGGATTCGAACTCGCGACCTCTGGCTATCCGTGCCAGCGCTCTTTTCAACTGAGCTAGTGGGCGACTCACCGGCATCAGTGAAATTTCGAACCTCTTTACACTATTCTCTGTATTACGTACAGAGAACGCTGGCACGGATAGCCGAGGTCGCGGGTTCGAATCCCGGCATGGGTGGATTTTTTAGCCTCTAAATAGGTTTTTAAAATTGTCATTAGCACGGGTCAGTGCATTAAAAATAAAAATACTATAATATTTAAAAACCTATTTAGAGGCTAAAAACACCCACGCCCATGCAATTTGCTTAAGCCAGATGTCGTTGCCTGTACGTAATACAGAGAATAGTGTAAAGAGATTCGAAATTCCACTGATGCCGGTGAGTCGCCCATTGGCTCAATTGATAGAGCGCTGGCACGGATAGCCAGAGGTCGCGGGCTCGAATCCCGGCATGGGTGGACTTTTTAGCCTCTAAATATGTTTGTAAAATTGTCTTTAGCACGTGTCAGTGCACTAAAAATAAAAATACTATAATATTTTTTTATGTAGCCTATAAACGATCCACGGCAGGGCACAAACCTTCTCTCAGAAAGAGAGAGAGAATATGGGCTTTGTTACCACGCGTGCCCACTTTCTTTTTCTTCAGGCTATATTAGTCCACAGCTGGACATAGCCCTCCCCTAATGAGTGCCATAGCACAAGGTTGTGCCATCATTGGGGGGTAATGCCCATAATCTCCACGCCGGGCATGCGGGTTGGGGATCGCAGATTGGAGGAATTGTACTGCAGGGGCCGCTGCTGCCCACCGCGGATTGGTAGTTTCAAACGCTGAGGTATTTGAACTGCTCGGAATCCTCACGATGTTTTCCGTTACTGTAAGCTAAGTATGTACACTGACTCGAAAACAAAGTCATGTACACATACACTATGACTTTGTTTTCGAAGCTATGTACATAACTTCGAAAGCAAAGTCATAGTGTATGCCCGCACTGGGAATCGAACCTAGGTCTCTCGCTTCCATTTTTCTACCAACTGGGCTACCGCCGGTCTGAAAAATATCAGTCATACAAAATTAAATATAAAACTAGATTCAAAAAACGTAACCTCATGTGGTTTTACTTAGTTGAAGTAAATCTTCATAATGAACTTACATGGAGCTGAAAAAAACTTGAAAAACTTAAATTCTTGTTTTTAATTTTTCTATATAAGTTATTTATATTTTACCTTCTGTTAAATTTATCTCGAGTATAATTTTATCTAATACAGGTTTCCTCACAAGTAGTTTTCCAGTATTACTTTACTGATTGGTGCAAATAAGCGTGAATAAGTAGTTTTCCAGTATTACTTTACTGATTGGTGCAAATAAGCGTGAATACGGCGAATCATAAATACCTAGTGACTTTACGACCTAGGTTTTAGCACCCACTTGAGAAAATTCTCTCCGGCTGTCTTAGAACCAGCATAAATTCCTGGTGATCTCTAGGTTTTTAGTATTTATTGGACGGATATGCATCCAAGAGGGTCGTTATTTCAGCGATACTACCTTTTTACGACGTAACACCGTTCGTAGCCTAACACTACTGGAAAAGTCGTAAAGGTACGGTGACTAACTCTCTAGCTTTCTAGAAAACAAGACAATGAAAACCCGTGGTATTAAAGTGACCACTTTACAAGCAGCACAAAGGTACAGCTGGCTGCACATCCACCTTTACCTTTTACTTCTAGGGTCACCTATAACGTAACCGAGTAGAGTGCACTTACGTTAGATTAATGTCCTGTTGACTCAGTATGTCCTTTCACCAGACTTTCTCTCCGAGAGAGAGAGATAGAATGGGCTTAAATATCACTCTTGCCTACATATTGACGATTTCTAAGATATGTAAATACCTAAGACACTCAGGTCTCCTCGAGATGCTTTTCTTTACGGCTTAGAGTGACAGTAATAAAACAAAGCCAGTGGGTGTGTTAAATTCTCTAGATGGAGTAGGCTTGTCAGCTACCCAACCTTAAACTTTTTAGGCTCCACGGTTCTGGAAATCCTTAAGTAAAATTGTCAATTTGCATAAAATCATTTGCGCCAATTGTTTCGTTCTTTCTTCGGAATCGCTTAAAGAATCCTTTCCCGCAAATCCAATAATGCTAAAAACAAAGGCCTCAATTAAAGAGTCCGCAGAAGGCTTTAACAAAAAAACTGTCTCCAAACTCCAATCCGCACTCACCTAATCAATCAAAGCTGTATTTTTTAGCGCCGTCCGTTTCTGAACGCAAAACAAAAGGAAGTCGACACTGGCCGGCAAAAATGAACAAAAAAAAATAAAACAAAACACAAACTCAAGCACTGGCACGAAACACACGCACTTTTCGAAAATCGAACGTTGAACCTCGTGTTTTCATTCAACAAATTCGATTTTACCACTCGCGGCCTAGTCCGTGCTTTCAGACAAGATGGCGCAGGCGGACGCGTTCGTATCTATCGACGGTCGGCCGTGCACTGCGGGAGGGTGACACTGGCCTGGATAGACCGCCCGGGCTCCGATTCTTGAAGTCTATTCCTGAAAGAAAAGCACACGGTTCTGAAAACTAACATGGCATGGAATATGAATACGTCAATTCCAATGTAACGTTAGGGCGACGATGCGTGTCACAACAAATCATGAAAATGCAGCTTAACATTAACCGTCTTGCTGAATCACCTGGCTTCTGCAGCAACGGAAAAGCACCGCGACAAAACTGCTTAAATTATGTTTACTACCTTACCTTTTGATGTTCTCCGTTAAGTTGGACACGTATTTGTTAGATGTTTTGTCTGTGTGACTGTTGATGCAATAAATGTTTCTATTTCTTTCTTTCTTTATCTTTCTTTCTTTCTTTCTTTCTTTCTTTCTTTCTTTCTTTCTTTCTTTCTTTCTTTCTTTCTTTCTTTCTTTCTTTCTTTCTTTCTTTCTTTCTTTCTTTCTTTCTTTCTTTCTTTCTTTCTTTCTTTCTTTCTTTCTTTCTTTCTTTCTTTCTTTCTTTCTTTCTTTCTTTCTTTCTTTCTTTCTTTCTTTCTTTCTTTCTTTCTTTCTTTCTTTCTTTCTTTCTTTCTTTCTTTCTTTCTTTCTTTCTTTCTTTCTTTCTTTCTTTCTTTCTTTCTTTCTTTCTTTCTTTCTTTCTTTCTTTCTTTCTTTCTTTCTTTCTTTCTTTCTTTCTTTCTTTCTTTCTTTCTTTCTTTCTTTCTTTCTTTCTTTCTTTCTTTCTTTCTTTCTTTCTTTCTTTCTTTCTTTCTTTCTTTCTTTCTTTCTTTCTTTCTTTCTTTCTTTCTTTCTTTCTTTCTTTCTTTCTTTCTTTCTTTCTTTCTTTCTTTCTTTCTTTCTTTCTTTCTTTCTTTCTTTCTTTCTTTCTTTCTTTCTTTCTTTCTTTCTTTCTTTCTTTCTTTCTTTCTTTCTTTCTTTCTTTCTTTCTTTCTTTCTTTCTTTCTTTCTTTCTTTCTTTCTTTCTCTCTCTTTCTCTCTCTCTCTCTCTTTCTTTCTTTCTTACTACGAAAATTAGATAGGTGTTGAGCAAGTGTTTCAGTATATGTCTACTACAGTTCTGTGTTTTATGATGAGTAAGACCACACTGCTTTTACATGGTTATATATTTAGACAATTGAATTCGGCGTTTATATGGTCTGTATTAGACACTTGGTTAGCAAATATAGCTAAAAATATTCTTGTATTGTGGTAAACATATTTTGAAACACTTGCTCAACACCTAACAATTTTTTTTGTATTGAGACTGTTAGTCTCTTTCTTAAGATAGACATTTGATATGGAACAAACGTAGAGTTGGGTCACTTAGAGAATAGGTCTGGGAAATATTATGGGACTTTGCAGGTATGTTACCCTCCGTAATGTTGTTATCTTTTATGTGCAGATAAGAGGTCCATTTTGTCCTATTGTTTTGTCCATAAATAGTATTACGCAGATCTTTATCGGTCAATATATCTTCGTTTATCTTTAGTCAGAAGTTATATCTTGATAGGTATCATGTATCTAAAAACCTATTTAGAGGCTAAAAATTCCACCTATGCCGGGATTCGAACCCGCGACCTCTGGCTATCCGTGCCAGCGCTCTATCCAACTGAGCTAATGGGCGACTCACCGGCATCAGTGAAATTTCGAACCTCTTTACACTATTCTCTGTATTACAGAATTTCACTGATGCCGGTGAGTCGCCCATTAGCTCAGTTGAATAGAGCACTGGCACGGATAGCCAGAGGTCGCGGGTTCAAATCCCGGCATGGGTGGAATTTTTAGCCTCTAAATAGGTTTTTAAAATTGTCTTTAGCACGGGTTAGTGCATTAAAAATAAAAATAGTATAATCATGTATCTAGTTCAATTACATTGTAAAGAAACCAAGACTTAAAATAGCTCTTAGATTTTTAAAGATTGTTATGAAAAAAATACGTGATCTTTATAACATAATAGATAAACACATAGTATCTATATCATATTTCATTTAACTCGATTCTGCCGTTTCACGATTACGCAAACGTTGAAATTATTCACAAATCTAACCGCCAGTTCCGGAATTCAGAATTTCACTTAGTGAATAATTAAGTATCGTTCCGTTTCTTCGCATTTCTAAAAAAAGAGACGGAATCTTAAGAATGTACTTAAAAATTCTGATTTCAGATGCCCGCGGCCAGACAAGTGGAAGCCCAACCTCCAACCCGAAAGATCAATCAATATCCTGGAAACGGACTAAGTTTTAAGTACTTTTGTGGTACTATCTACCGAACGAGCGTTGCGGGGGTACATTACAAGTTAGACTTTACAATATTTCAATGATGATGACATATTTGAACGAGAATCGTCATAGAGTGCAAACATTAAGCTGTTTTAGTCACGACAGAAGTATTTTGAAGTCTCAAGGTTCCTGGTGGTCACAACGAGGGATAAGTGTGCATATATATTTTTGTGTAGTCGTTTAGAGAGTGGCATACCGTTTACGTAGAGCAACACATTTTAACGGTGCAGCGAGGGAACGCTGCTAGGCGTCATGGGAACTTTTAGGTCGGGTATGTCCCGGCACGGTACTTTTTATTAATTTAGAAACCTTGTTTTACGTAGAAGAAATCTTCGTCGTAAAAAGTACCACAGCGAAATAACATAACATTTACATAGTTTTATATATTAAGCGGGTCAAAACGCGATTATTTATTAGGTAAAACGTAATTACCTCATTTCCCGACGTTTCGGCAGTGTTACAGTTTACCTTAACTATATGAGTATCGCGAATAATTAAGAAATACTATAAAATTTACATACAGGTACATACATTGCTTCTGGCCCCACACTAGGATACCCTGTGCAAACAGTCGTACGTTTTATGACGAAGCTTTTTTCGTATGTTTGTATTTTGTAATGCCTTTTTCTTTGCTTAAAAATATGTTGTTGTTTAATAAATATGTTCAGTGTGTTATTATGTACTGCTTACTTTAAATGCAGCTTATTGCTAGAATATAATATTTTATTAGGTAACAAAGCTAACAGCTTTTACAAAAAAAAAAAATACTCAAATGCTATATACAAAATAAACGACTATCTTCTGATGCAATGCTCGGTTAAAAACCTTTGTTACCGCAATCAGTGCCAATTCCCCAATAGCTAACACTATCGCTGTAACGCGGTAACTACGCTAACAATTCACTTTTTTACGATCCACATCTCAACTGTCTGCCTGTCTGTCCATCTGTAAGACGAGAATTTTCGTACAAAATTTTCGCCTTTGTCCTCTTTTCTGCGTAGTTTCAGATAGGCCCTGCAATTCCCAAGGTTCAACTTCTGTCATGAAATTGTTTAAGTGTTTTGAAAGACTGTAATTAATATTAGATCTCCATCACATTATTGGATATCAAAATATTTACGTAAATTTGCAGTAAATTTTGCGGAAGGTAATTAAAGTGTCTACAGTAATTGGAATAATTGAACCTAATTGAGAAATTAAATAATATTCTCGTCACTACTAAGTACTTTCCAAATACTTTTATTCGTCGTCAGGCTATACTAGTCCACTGCTGGACATAGCCCTCCCCTAAAGAGCGCCACGTTGTGATATCATAGGTGGTAATGCCCATAACCCCCACGCTGGGCATGCGGGTTGGGGATCGAAGTTCAGTGGAATTGTACTTTAGGGGGCGCTGCTGCCCACCCCCCGGTTTGTGTCCCTTAGTCGCCGTTTACGACACCCGCGGGAAGAATTGGGTTGGTGCTAATCTCTAGGCCGACACCACACAGCAAATGTCTTGGAAACCAGAATACGCAGGCAAGAGTGAACGGCGCGTTGGACCGACAGCCTGAAGCAGTCTGCCCTGGTGGTGGAGAAAAATGACAGGAAGGATGATGACAGAAAAAGTGGCATGGTTTGAGGGAAGCCAATGTCTATAAGCATTGATTGGGTGGTTAAAATAGATAAATGATTTATTTCCATAAGACACACACACGTATACAAAGCATCACATGTTATTAAGGCACAGAATAAAACAATTAGACAAAACAGAAGCATACAGTAATGATACAAACTTGAAATTTTGTATAACTTTTATAAATAATAAAAAAACTAGAACGACTTCAATTGTGGCTTTATTTGTAGATTAGTAGTATTATTTTATAATAAAACAGAAAAACTGGATAAAACGGATAAGCAGGTAAAATAGTCAGATATGGTCGAAGGGTAAAGTTGTAATGATGAAAAATGAGGGAAATCGAAAAATGTGTGACGTATGTAATTTAAATATTTGAAAATGATAGATAGAAAAAGAAAAATGGTGTAAAGAGGTTTGTGGCAAATGCATTTATACAATAGCGGACATATTGTGGAGTATGTCCTATTGAACTAATACTGAAGCGCTATATGAAGCGCTCGTGGTATACTTGAACCGAGTGATTGAGTGTCAAGTGAAGGTATCAATCACTTGAGTTATTAAGCAACAACAGGTATAGTGAGGTGCTGGATGGGTGATCATCCCGTGACTACCGCTAGTGGCATTTTTCCGAGCGCTTCCATGCTTCGCAAGGCACGTTAAGCCAGTGATGCCGGCTGTCATGTAATGGCAGTCGTTAAGTCATGTCAGAGGCCCTATGGGCGGCTTGATAACTTCAGACAGTACGGCCTGCCACTGTCTCACAACCCTCCACGAACCCGGACTGGGCCCCCGTGGTGGAGTATGGCCTAACGGCCTAAGCTTCCTGCGATGCAGGAAGGGACGGGTGCCCCAGCAGTGAGGATATAAAAGGGTTGATATCGAAAATAGAGTGCTAAAATTTCCTACGATATACTCATGGCTCTAACTTTGAAATGGTGAGACGTGTATGTAATACAATAAATCGGTTTCTCGATTTATTGAACTGCATACACGTTTTATGTTTTTTACTCAGGTGCAAAATAAACCTCCACCAAAATGTGCAAAAAAAATGAGAAATTGATTATTCAACAACTTTTTACATCCCCAAAGGCAAAAAGTTTCGCTTAAATAAATAATTCAGAAGGCGTTTATGTGGAAAGCTAAACTTTTTTTCCTGAAAACGTTTGCGGTTACAAAAATTTAGATAATGCTCCCACCAATTCATAAAAGAGAAAACTTAATATTTTTGATGAATAAACTTTCTCTCTCGTCCTTTGTGAAAGGAAATACGCTATTTATAATTCGAACTTTTCTTGTCAAAAGTAATTTATGTTTTTAAAGGTACAACCTCGCGGTATATTTCAAATTCATGCAAAACCTAGCTTTAGGTTTTCATTTACGAGATTTGAGCCGGATTGTGATCAAACTTTTTAAGCGGGGTGTAGTTTATGGTATTTAATATTTAGTACAGTAAGAGTTAATTATTATTATGTGGAGAAAAAGGTAAAGATCTCGTCTGACCAAAGTGGCCAGACGGACGCCCTCCAGCTGAGGAGTCCAAGCGGCCGGAGGTCAGGGCGACAGCGAGAGAAAACGCCGGACTATCCGGGCTGTATCAAGCAGCACCGCCTTCTGGATGATAGCCGGAAGCATGCCCACACGGTGTTCCAACCGCGTCAGATGGTTAGCGAGACTGTTTGGAACCAACCCATTTGCGGACAGGACTATACGAACGATTTCGGCCGACATTTATTATTATTATTATTAAATTCTTTATTGTACCTGTAAATATTGTACAATTGGCGGGCTTAATACTAAATAGTATTTTATTCTAGCCTACCAACAGGCGCCAGTGGAACGTTTTATAACTTTTATAATAATAAATAAACTCTGGAACGACATCCGCTGTTGTTTAATTTGTAGAATTGTAGTAATATTGAGAGAAGCAGGTAAAAAGTCAGATCTGGTCAAAGCGTAAAGTAGTAGTGGTGAAAAATGAGGGAAATCGAAGAATGAGTGACGTACATTATTTAAATATTTGAAAATGATAGATGGAAAAAGAAATAAAAATGGTGTGAAGAGGTTTGCACCGTTACACTACCCGGGGGCAAACGGTAAAAATAATATTTTTTAGATATATTTATTTAAAAAAATATATCTAATTTTTTTTTTTATAAAATATATAGTCAAGCTAACTTATATAATTTAAAATGTAAAGTCAAGGTCGAGAGTAAAGTCAATGAAGGTCAGGGATGTGGGATGGTAAGTAAATATAGTTATTCTTAAATATTAAAATAAAATAAAAAAAATGGGCGATGAAAAATGAGGGAAATCGAAGAATGTACGTCACACATTCTTCGATTTCCCTCATTTTTTACCACTACTACTTTACATTTTAAATTATATAAGTTAACTTGACTATATAATTTTATTTAAAAAAAAATTTTTTCGTTGAGAGGGTGTGGACAATTTTTTTTTTTTAATAATATACCTAGCCATGTGGGTACAGCGATATCATTCCGATGTAAAAACCTAACTGCAAAGTAGGTACTCTGGGCTGCAAGTGATGCAAATTATTTCAGCCAGATGTCGATACAGAGATTATTGTAGAGGTTCGAATTTTTTTCACTGATGCCAGTGAGTCGCCCATTAGCTCACTTGGAAAGAGCGCTGGCACGGATAGCCATAGGTTGCGGGTTGGAATCCCGGCATGGGTGGAATTTTTAGCCTCTAAATAGGTTTTTGAAATATACATAACTTAGAAAACAAGGTCAAGGAACCCACGACCTCCTGATTGAGAAGACGGCGTCCTACACCGTTCCGCTACCACTTTACGTTTTTATGATTACAAACAACATGAGTTTACGTTTTTTGCTAGTTTTACGTTTTATTTTGGACGACTAATATTTATTGGAAAATTTAAGCGGGAGACCTACATTTGATTTCCTGTGCGGGATTGTACCAATGCCTTTGTTTTCTTAGTTTTGTACATTGAGGAACTTTTAATAGCAATACCACTCGCCAATTGTGAAGGAAAACATCGTGAGGCAAATCTGAGTTGTTCAAATACTTCACCGTTTGAAATTGCCAATCCACGGTAGGCACGCGTGATAAGTAAGCCCATCCTCTCTCTCTGAGAGAAGGCCTGTGCCCTGCAATGGGACGTTTATAGACTACATAAAAAATGTATGTATTAGGAATAAGAACAATAAGACGACCTCTGTGGCGTAGCGGTAGCGCATCTGCCTACCATGCAAGAGATCCCGGCTGGTAACAAAAAAACCTCAGGTCTTGGATGTTTACATGTTTGTGATATCGTTGTTACTGGTTCCCACGACACAGGGTATCCTAGTGTCGGGCCAGGAGCAATGTATTTGCCTGTATGTAAATGTTATTATTGTTATGTTATTAATAAGGATTAAATACATTTATTTGACGACACAAATACAAAATCCGACAACAGGTAACACAAAAAACATAACATCATGTGAAATGGTGTAACATGAAACATATTCCATGAAAACCAACTGACATACAGACAGATGACCAGGAAAACAGCGTCCCGAAAAAATCGCGTCCAGGGAATGAATCAGCACTCAGTATAAAACCATTTGGACTATCATCATAACCTGTAGCTTACAAAAATCCCTAATAAATATACATAAAAAACTGAACATTCGAAACATCAAGCAAGGTGAATTTATGACATATCCATGCCATTTTGAACATTGTTACTGATTGAGTTACCAATTTCCCGGCAGTTGTCGAGCGCTGATACTGATTTGCATGTCATCACAATAAATTACGCGCTCTAATGAGAATTGCGCCTTCATCCACCCTCCACCGATTTGGTATAAGTTATGCAACAATATTAGTTGGCCTGCTCCAGAAATACTATCGCCGGCAAGAAAAACGCAGGCCGGAGAAAGAAATCCTTGCTGAGAAACTTACAGAAGTCGCAAGAGTCGACCGGAAACGTAAGTGCTGCCAAGCTCTTCCGCCTTGCGAGAGACAGAGATAACTATGCAGAACTGACTGCCAACCTTTGCTACTTGGAGATACACTATAAAAAGAAGAAGAAGAAATCCTATGAGAAACGACTGGAAGCACTTAGACTCACTACGCTTGAGCAACGATCACAGTTTGGAGACCTCACAGAAACCTATAAAATCCTCACAGGGTACTCTGACCTGCAAGACCTACACAACATTTACATTATGAACCAGAATGTCCACACAAGAGGCCAACAACTTAAATTAAATAATTCTCTGTGTGCAAGTAACCCACGAAATCGTTTCTTTCCGCCGTTTACCTTCTTCTTAAAGTGCTTCTCCATCACTGGAGGTTGCCAGTCAGTTCTTTACATTGGTCATAGTTCAGTGGCAATTTTGTGCAGCTGCTTCGCAGTTATAACGCGGTTTCAGGTTGTTTGGAAGACATCACTCCGGTGCTTAGTGACAAGGCCACCGTCTATACACTTAATAACTTTCCTGTCCACATACAATTCAATTCCAATTCCCTCGTCCACAGTTAGATAGTTGTATGTGCGAAAATGTATTGAAAATGAGTCAAATATGAGTCTTGAACTTATTCGAATACACTCCTCTGAGTCATATATGACTCTTGGACAGGGAAGTTGTTAAGAAAAATAGATAGAGAACACTTTATTGTACACAAAAATAGAAATTGCACAGATATTTCTTAACCTAATCTATGTAATTTTCATTTTTGTGTGCAATTAAGTATCCTCTATCTATCTAATACCGGTCCTCTTTTAGATGTTGCACAACCATGACATCTTACACAGGCCCAGCCATCTCTTTCCTTTCACCTCAGTCTGCAGCAAGTGGTATTGTCTGTTTTGAAGCACAAGCACCTAAGAAGACTACTTTCAAGTGATGGTGGGAACAAGATCCTCCTTCTTATGCAGCCGTCTAAGGACTTCGACGTTGTTCATTTTTTCAGTCCAGCTGGTCCGGAACATGCGTTGGTAGCACCACATCTCGAAAACGGCCACACTTTTCTAAGATCTTTCTTTATGGTATAAAACTGGCACCCGTAAAGAATAACAGGCCATAATTGTGCAACAGTGCACTATCTTATTGCGGAGTGTTTAGGAGAGTTTTCGACAGTACAGAATAAGACTCAAAATAAATTAATAAAGCTCGGACTGTTTCGGTTTAGACACTCGTACATTCCTCTTACTAGGAGGACCCCGGGATATTCATATCGCTTTCCCATGATGATGTCAGCCATGATCCGAGATGAACTTGTCTACTCTTTCTGGCAATTGTATAGCATTACGTTGATTTAAGAAATCATGGTTGTATTTTTTGAACTAAAACTTTCGTAAGCACAACACATTGTAGACTTTTAGTCCAGATCTACTTACATGTGTTGTTATATCGGAAGAGTCCCACCAAGTTTCGCTCCGATTCGCAAGCTTAATCATGGTGAGCAGAGACGGAGCTCGCGTCGTCGGTTTCTCGTCTCACACTGAATCTTCCGATATAACAACACCCGCAAGTAGATCCGGACTAAAAGTCTACATGGTTGTATTCTTTTTGCTGGTAGTGCAAAAAAGTTTTCTCTATCTATGAATATTTCTAGGATATTCGTTCCGATTCGTAAGTCCACCTTTTGTTAGGGTCCCTTCGCAGAAATCACCGTGAATTTGAACTGCTTACCACGCTAACTTTTCATACGCTTCTTAAAAAATTTCCTCATAGCAGAATGTTTGGTCCGTATAGACGAGTAGAAGCTTCTATTTTACGTTTAGGAAGGGATTTTGCTGCGCTCTGTATAATAGATGACCGCGATTCACGTAGGCCAGCTTGATATTCTATTAATATATAGCCATATCAGAGGCCTTATTATTTATTTCCCTGGTTCAACAATTCATTCACTCATTTGTTCTGTTCCCTTGAAGGAATGTCAACGTTTGCACACAAAAAAACGTGATAAAGAAAATATAAATTTAAATCAAAGAAGGTACTTGAAATCCATGACGCAGGTACCTCAATTTTGCGCAGTCATCTTTAAAATAAATGAAAATAAATGTCTGTGCCCTACGACGGGACGTTTTCAGGCTGCTATGTAAACTAGACCCTCTCTCTACCTTTGCTTCCCGCAGACTGTTGAGGCAGAAATCTGATATGACAACAGAATGAAATTGTTTTTGCAGCGATTGTTTGCGCTGGGATGGGACAGCGGACAGTGCAAATTTGGAAGCAGGTCGGTTTCAAATGATTAGGTAAACAATGCCCGGGTTCGGAGCTTGATTGGAAACTGCTTTTTCGTCCTTTTTTGCATTCAGGTACAGGTGCGCCGTTTCGACGTGTTATTTGCA
Source organism: Yponomeuta sedellus (assembly GCA_934045075.1). Classification (NCBI taxonomy): domain Eukaryota; kingdom Metazoa; phylum Arthropoda; class Insecta; order Lepidoptera; family Yponomeutidae; genus Yponomeuta; species Yponomeuta sedellus. The sequence continues at coordinate 3,666,529 of OW203726.1, read as the reverse complement.
GTTTTTCACTTGCAACTTGCGCTGCGATGTCATGTTGCAATTTAGGTTTATTTTTATTCGTATAGAATTATTGATTTTTAGGATTCTGTAACTTAAAAAGATGGAACCCTTATAAGATCACTATCTTGTCCGTCCGTCCGTAAAGACCCTTTATCTTGGAAATGGGTACAGGTATCGAAATTAAAATTCTCACAACTTGAGTTTGTGAGCTTCAAATTAGCGCACAAAAAAATTACTGAGGTGTTTGAGCACCTCACAAACTCAGGTTTCTTCACGATGTTTTCCTTCCCCGCTAGCGAGTGATATCGCTACTATATAATTTCACAAATATAGATAATTTTTAAAAACCTATTTAGAGGCTAAAAATTCCACCCATGCCGGGATTCGAACCTGCAACCTCTGGCTATCCGTGCCAGCGCTCTTTCCAACTGAGCTAATGGGCGACTTACCGTAGATAACTTAAAAAACAAAGTCATTGCTACATGCCCGTACTGGGAAAACACGCACTCAAAGGAATTAAAATGCAAAGGTCCGGCCTACAACTGTGAAACTGCCAGATTTAGCGCCAAATGCCAAATACTAGCGGTCTTATCTGTAAATACAAGACTTCTGAAAAAAAAAAACACAAACAACGCAGTAACCTGCGTATTATATTATGTTGTAGAGATTTGACTAGGAAACTAACAGATTAAACACAGATTGAATAAACTCACTGAATGAATGCGCGAAACGCTCGTGACCTAGGTGAACCAAGTGATTGGAATGAGTTAAACTACAACAGGCGCGGTCAAGTTCAAGATGGGTGACCGCCCCGTGACTACCGCCGTAGTGGCATTTTTCCAAGGGCTTCCGTGCTTCCTAAGGCAGGTTAAGCCGTTGGTGCTGGCTGTCATGTAATGCCAATCGTTAAGCCATGTCAGAGGCCTTATAGGCGGCTTGATAACTTCTGACAGTAAGGCCTGCTACGGTCTTACAATCTTCCACAAACCCGGACTTGGCCCCCGTTGTGGAGTATGGCCTAACCTTCCTGCGATGCAGGAAGAGACCCGTGCCCCAGCAGTGGGGACATCCAAAGGTATCAACTCTATCAAACAACAAGGAATGCTCTAGAGGAATTGTGTTTTTTATAAATAAGACAGTAGGTTTTTAATCGTCAAGTTTCCAATGAGACCACGGGACTACGTTAGACGTTACATTTCATCGCGACCTGCCCTGCCCCTACGTGAGTGGCATCTTCCACCACGCTCCAAAATCATCGTTTATTCAATGATTCAATAGTAATATTATGATTGCCGAAATTCAATAATTGTTTAAACATTAAGTATTTAACCGAATATTACAAGAAAAATACTATTCTAGTATGTTAGCTTTTAGAATATACCTCGGGCCCTAGAGTAGGCTTCGTACTGATGATCGAGTTCTGATTTCGAAATTAAGTGTCATATTAGTTCCGATATTTCTATTACACGAATATATCAAATTCTATCCGATAGTATTCGAGGTATATTCTTAAAGCTAACAGACTATATAATAGAATAGGAATAGTCTGTTCGCTTTTAGAATATACCTCGGCTACTATCGGATAGAATCGGATATATTCGTAAAGTTAAGGTTTATTTTGTATTGTTATTTACAACTTTAAATAACTTTTCAAAATAGTGAAAGAAAGTTTTACACAGAGCAGGAAGTAGTAGTATTGCCATTTTGTAAAGGAAGGAAGGAAAACCGAAGGCTACAGAGTTCGAGCTATATTCTAAAAGCTAACAGACTATACCTACCTAACATCCATTTTTTAATACCCAATTTTTGAAACATGTCGGTTAGAGTTTGTTATTTACTACAACTTCCATTCAAGGACATTTAAATAATTTTTGCTTTGTCATATTTATTGTTGATTTATGCTTATGTTCTGTTTTAATTACTGCGCCATAAGTCATGTTTGTATTTATGCATCTATTAAATATTCTATTTGACAACGTGACTCCAAAGCAGAAATCCGTAATAGTTGCTTAACTATTACGGATGTCTGGAGTTACGTTGCTAAGCACTTGCTTAAACTCTTAAAATATAGATATGTATTATTTATTGGGAATTCTTTTATGCAGGACAATGATTTACTCATACTTGTAACGATCATAGGGCGCCAAAAAAGCTAACTCAATGAAATAAAACAAAATTAACCATATAAAGAAAAACATGTTATAAGCCATTAAAAAAAGGCTTATAACATGTTTTTAAATTTGTAAATAGAACAAAATTTATTGCAAAATACAAATCCTTTTTTCCGAGCGCTTCCGTGCTTCGCAATGCATGTTAAGTCATTGTTGCCGGCTGTAATGTAATGGCAGTCGTTAAGCCATGTCGTAGGTCTTAAGGGCGGCATGATAACGTATGACAGTAGGGCCCGCCACTGTCTTACAATCCTCCACCAACCCGGACTTGGCTCCCGTGGTGGGGAGTATAGCCTAACATTCCTGCGATGCAGGAAGAGACCCGTGCCTCATGGGGACTTACACGGGATCAACCCGTAAGTCCCCACGGGGCACGGGTCTCTTCGACAAATTATTTTTAGGGTGAAGAACATTTCAGAAATAACCCCGAGCTGTTGGATTACGGTGGAATAGGCCGCCGAGCTGTGGTATCAAGAAGACGGATGGGCTTGCCGCGATCGTTCCATCATCATTTGTTGAGCTATCCATCGCTTATGGCCGGGTTGGGTTTGTTTACCGGGATTATTAGCTAACGTCACGGGAGGACAGCGAATTTCCCGGGCAAAGGTCAAAAGCGTGGAAGAAAATTGTGTATTTCCCAAATGCCGGCGCCTCGCTCAGTCATTTATATTTGCGTATCAGGGAAATTGTTGAGCATCCATTGCCGGGCTTTATGAGAATTCTTTACCACTGATCGTGTTTCACCTGCAATGTATTGTAAATTGTTTGCTTATACGCATAAACGAATAAAAACCAAGTGAAGCTCCAGCATAAGGTCTACTTGTGCTATAACTATCTGACAGCACTGGCTATTCGACTGCTTCGTTAATCTAGCTGTATCACGTCTGCTGGTTTTCAGGTCGAGGGTTCGATTCCCACTGAGGCCGCCATTCAATTCAATTCAATTTCAACGTAAAGAATTTACATTCTGTTTGCTGAATGTCAAAGTACAATGTAACATGAAAGTGAAAGCCGCTGCCTTTGGGCCGTAGTGTAGTAGAGAAAAAGGCAGAGGGAAAAAAAAACTCCACTCTGACCATATTTTCTCAAGTCCTCTTTAATCAAATACACTAGATACCATCTATACGTATAAGATTCCATGATTGCCATTAATAAGTTCAAATGCCGTTTGTACAATTGGCATGAGTCTGGGTGTATTTCCGTGGTTGTGATGTCCTTGGCTGGTTAATTAAGCATAAGATATACTTTCGGACCAGGATATCTAATAGGTACGTAACAGGTGATAGGCTGTGTGAAAGTTATTACTAATATTATCTTTTTCACCTTGAGTAATCTCTATCCAGAGAAAAAGTACCAAAGTGAGCACAAAATAAAGTTTACAAATACTGTTTACTTAGTAAATGAGGAATTCGCCTCGCCTACTATCGGATATGTTCGTGTAATAAAAACATCGGAACTAATATGACACTTAATATCGAACACTTTTTCAAACTAGCGAAGAAACATTTTATACAGAGCAGGAAATAGTATTACACTGGTGTGCTTTCGACAAAAACCGAAGCCTGCTCTAGAGCCCGAGGTATATTCTAAGAGCTAACAGACTATACATGACTGCAACATGTGGTCCTCACACTAGTGGGCCTATATCTCAGACACTCAGGCACTGATTCAATCGTAATTATAATTGGTTTTTGTTCTGGTTGGGCAATAAAATGCTATTTATCTATCTACCTCTCTCATATATATATCTGTAACTCGGGATAGTCACCATAACCAGTTCTAGACAAAGGTGACAAAGGTTTGTAGTAGGTAGCTTTAGCAAAACCAAGCAAGAATTTTAGTAACGCACTATCATAACGTTTTTAATTTCTTAGTTCCGGGTTCGAATCCCGGCTTGAAACAAAAAAAAGACCAGGTCTTGGATGTTTACATGTTTGTGACGTCGTTGTTTCTGGTTCCCACGACGCAGGGTATCCTAGTGTGGGGCCAGAAGCAATGTATGTGCTTGTATGTAAATATGATGTCAATGTTAATAACCGCTGGTGCATTCCAGCCCTTATTGTAACGTATAAACTTTGTCAGCTATTTAACTTTACCGTATTGCATGCTCCAAAATACACATAAATTATACACATTATATAACTAGGGATAGATATCGTGACCATTTCTAGACAAAACTGGTCAGCAAGCAATTTGGAGCTATCTTTTGGGCTAGGAGCGTCAGCTAAATTAAGCAAGCTTTTTAGCAACCCGCTACCATCACGTTCTCAAGAACCGCTACTGCATTCCAGCCTTAAAGTAACGTATAAACTTTGCAAGCTATTTGACTTTACCGTATTGTACATAAATTATGCACGTGATAGACACGTGACACTCGGAATAGACACCGAAACCGGGAGGGCGGTGCATTAACTAACCGCATGGTGCTTGTGGGATTTTTGGCGGAATTTGGCAAACTTATTTTAAATTTTTAATGCTATTATGAATTTTCGCAAAGTAACGCCTGATTCTATAAACCAATCCTAGACAAGGTGACTATTAAGCAATTCAGACTTATGTTTTGGTGTAGTAGCTTCAGAAAAATCAAGTTAGAATTTTAGCAATCCGCCGTCATATTATTCTCATAGGCGCTGGTGCGTTCCTGTCCTTATTGTAGGGTAGACTGGGAATATTGTACAACGGGTCAGTAGTACCATCGTTAATATTTTGAAAACGACCACAACATAAACTTATGTGAGGGTATGGGTATGGGAGGGTATAAGTAGGCCCGGAACGTATCTCGACCTGCTCACCAATCAGCGTCGAGTCACGGTGTAAAGCGGAC